>BROG01000004.1:0-355000 GCA_030159075.1 Atrina japonica
AAATGTATATTTTCGAAAGTAATAGTGGTATCGAACAAGGCGAAATAATAAACCCAAATGTATTGCCAAATTCATCTAAGAGTACCTACATCACACATCCCCTGCATTGCTGTCGTTCTGAGACAATGAGCAGTATATGTTAGGCTGCACGAAGGCTGTTTAGAAATATAGACCATAAATTTAGTGAATCAGTTTATATTCTAAAATAATATTTGTGTGTGTATACATTCAACCCCCCCCCCCAAAAAAAATGCTGATGTCACATTAGCTGGAAAGTGAAAAAAAAAATTCTACAAAACTGTACTTGAATGTTTATTTACATCATAAATAATGGTAAAAAAATCAAAAATAAGATTTTTACCAAATTCATGACCTCGTATCCAAGCAAAATGGATTTCCTTAGTTACAATGTAAATGTAGTATCTGGAAAATAGCAAAAACTCGCTTTTAAAGATAAATGAAATTCCAAAATACAACTAAGAATTTACCATATATTGTTAGAACCTAATAATGAACACTCCCCTTAATCATTTGATGAATGACAATTAATCATTTACAATTCCTACATTGTTGCTATGGAAACGGGAACATAGGACAGAATTCAGATTGAGAAAATGTCAAAATACGACATAATTTCAATAATCTTCAAATATAATATGCATCTATTTGTGGAACACTGCATAATTTTTCTATTTATTGAACCTACAGACATGTTTGTTTGTTTGTTTATTGTTGTGGGACGTTAAACAACAATAAACAAACAAACAAACTTGTCTGTAGGTTCAATAAAAAAATGGCTGGCAACACAGATATGAAGCTGGTAGACCATTTCAAATTTCCCCAATTTTAGCATTTTGGGGCGCATATTCAATAAACAACACAAGGCAACAAAATATCAACGAAACTTTATCAATGCATTGTAATCGACTTTCATCATGAGACATACTGACAGAATAAAAAATACAAAATAAACAACTTAAAATATCAATTGATATGGACTTCGGTATCCAAGGCAACGTCTTTAGGGTTCATGGATATACTGGGGGGAGATAACTCTATTCGCATAATGATTTTGACATTGTCAGATTTTGCTGAAAAATGTTATTCAAAGGTATATTCATGATAGATTTTCATGAAAAATAGCTTTTAGATGTATACTAGTATAACAAATCCAATGGAAGATGTTATGTTACTTGCCATGATAACAAAATAAAAGCCTGTGATTGGTCAAATTTTGATATTATCGGAATTTGCTGAAAAATAGTGGGGTTTTTGGTATAACGAATTCAGTGGCAGATGTTATAAAAATGTCAATAACCATGGTAACAGAATAAAGGTCACTGATTGGTTAAAATTTAGTTATTTTCAGATATTGTTGAAAATTGGTATACACTGGTATTTTGACATTGCGAATTCAATGGTAAGAGTTTCGGAAGCAATGATTGCCATGTTAACACAATAAAGGCCTATGATGGGTAAAGAGTACCGCGAACGGTACATAATACGCCCGTGATGCACAGTTTTTTTTAAGGAAGCAATTAACAGTAAGCATGCACTTTTGGGGTTTGAAAGAGGAATATTAGTTGCGTTGAGTTTAGTACCTGGTTGTGATATACAGGTATAAGAGTATACACGTGTATACTAGTGGGTACACGTGGACATACTAGTATCATGGGTGTAACGTCTGCGCAACATTTAAAGTCATATGCAGACAGTATCATGGGTGTATGGTACATGTTGATTGTGGTGAGTGTTTATGAACTGCTTGTATTGGCAAGCAATTATGGCATCTCTAGAGTGCCAGCTCACTGAATACACAATACCCCACTCCATTACATTATTCTGACACTGAGCACAAGAATCGTTCCCTTATCCTTTAAATGCTGAACGTCTGGTAAAGAAGCGAAAACATTCCTTATTTGTTAGTCTTAGGTATGAACCAGGTGGGGATCGAACCCATGACATTCTACTCAAGGGGAGGACGCTCTTACCATTACACCAAAGGGGGGAATTACCTTTATATTGTAAGTTAGACACATTAACAACGGTGGTCAGCATTCGAAAACCTACACCGCGCATAAAGTTATGTAAAATTTCTAAAAATAGTAACTGACCTACATTCACAAACAATGACATGCAAATGTTGATTTGTCTCAAGAATATGTTTCAAGGAACAATTGTATGAATTCATTTATTAAATTACTCAAAAAGCGTTGGACGAGCAAAGTCACATATTTCTAAAAATAGTTACAGTAACCTACATTCACAAACCACAACCTTGGAAGTCGACTTATCTCGAGAACCAGTTGCAAAGAAAAAAAGTATAAAGTTTACATAAAATCTCTTTGCTGTAAAAGCTCCGAACAAGGTTAATGTTGACAAAGTTATATAACATTTTTAAAGTAGTAACAGTGACCTACATAGCATACCACAACCTTGGAATTTTACTCAGGTCTTGCACCAGGTTGGTTTAAGAAAGTTATTTTAATTTTTTAAAAAGTTACCCACAGAATGTATGTAATTGTGGATGATACCACCGCCGACAACAGAATGGAAGCTCACTATGTCTTGCTTCCGCGACAAAAGTCGCAGTAGACGGAACATTTGTCTAGAAATGTTGGTGTGACAGCACATACAAAGTCAGATGAACAAGTTTTTGATGATCAAAACGTTTTAAAGGTTGGACAGATGGCAGCAAATCGACACCCGTTTTCTGATTGGGGTGTGGTCTCCTTGAAACATTATATCCATTTCCTTTCATTAATCTATATGTACCTCCTATAATTCAAGTACAGTTTCTGATGTTGTTTCACTGAATTGCTCATCACTCATCACATTTGTAGATACATGTATTTTCAGTCTGTAAAAAGAAATAAAAGTATATTTACTGTTAAGGAATTTGAAGAAAAAAAGGAAACAATGTAAAATGTACATTTTGAGTAAATTCTCATCTTGAAGATATATTTCAATCAAATACGAAGTGCTTAATTAAAAACAGTAGTGTTTGTAGTTTTCATACTAACTTTCTTGACTATCAGCCCAAACTTGAATTCTGTAAAATGTTATTAGGGACTCAAGCAAACAACAAAGGAGCCGTAGACTCAATAAGTGCTTATTGTGGCTCTTTATATAAAAGTAATACTGTCAAAAATTTCAGATCAACTTTTCTGTATAAATGATAGAGGCATCACCCCTCTCCCACAATTTTTATTGTTGAAATATTATAAATATATAATTTACTTCACATTTAAACAATATTTTCATGGGCAAGGGATGGCGCCATATAGACATGATAGAATACATAGATTCCATTGCAAAGGAATAATTTTCACTGGAAGTTTGAGGAAATGTCAATTTTGACTCTTTTTGAGATGTCACGTTCATTTAAAGTGTGTATTAATATATGAAATTTTTTTCTTTCCCCATCGGGCAGACACTCTTAATAATACACATACGGAAGAATGAGTAAACAAGAATTAAGTTAAAAATTGTATATATTTACTGGGCCAGTTGTGAGGAATTTTGGGTCTAGCCCTTGGGTGTTAGGCTTGTGACTGAATATGAAAACAGTTTCCGTCCTTTTTGTTCCACATTTTCAAAAAGTAGGAACTAGCAACCCCAAAAAAACAATTTTGAATATTTCTCTCTTGTAGCAAAAAAAATAAAAAAGTAATATTATATTATATCCAAATTTCATAATTTTGGTCAATACATTCTAAATTCATGACATGTCTATCATGGTTGTGTCTACGGGCGACCAATGCTTAATGGGACCAATTTTAAAATAGTCATATATCTTCTCTACAGACATTATATTTTTTAAATAATACCCCACAAAGTCTGAAACTGCAGAAAACTCACCTTTCAAGGACAAGAACTGAAACATCATATCTTTTCATGCTGTACCATTTTGTTGTTCTCTAGCTGTTATATATAAAATGTTTTAAAACAAAGATTACCTAGTATTACCATGCATACAAGCTATTATTTCATACAAGTTATTACTAGTACAGCAAATCTGTACAGGTTATTACAATTTTCATCTCACCTAACAATATCACCTGAAAATATTTAAAAATATGCTCATGGCCATATAATTGACTATGTTTCTCTCAAATTTACACAGTTTGGCTTAACATTTGACCTAGTCATCATACACATACAAATACAGTTGGACCTCGCTATTAAAACCACCTAACTGACAAAAAGTGTTCTGATTTGTGAGGTGGTCTCTTAAGTGAGGTTCTGTACTTCATCAAGAGACGGAAAATGTGTGCTCTGAAATGCGAGGTGGCCTCCTAATCGAGGTGGTCTTTATGCAAGGCTCCACTATACATATTGGGACATAGAAGCATCTTTAAGTAATACCCTGAGTGCATAGATCTTTATTTGTCTTAAACATCTTGTTTTTTTAAATTACTATAGAGTGCAGATAAAATAGTCATATTTAATTGATATCTCGTCTGACATTAAGAGGGTACAAAATTTATAATAACTTGTACAAAATTGCTATACAAGTAATAACGTGTTTGAAATATGTACATGACATATACAAAAGTTTTATAACAATATTCATTCTACAAACCTCCTCCACTGCATCATGTGTATCGTCTGGTGGAACTACCTGGTCTTTTAAACTGTTACACAGCTTAACTTTGCATTGGCGACAAAACCCTGGAAAATAAATAAAAGAGCTAAAATACTAACAGGGACATGAGAATTCAAATCCTTAACTTTTTGGACACGGTGGAAACTACGGGAAAACTACATTGAAATATAAATAATTTATCAATATATCACTATACCCAAAAAATGACAATCTGATTGAAAAAAACAGCACCCCTCCTGACATATTACATTGTCAGAGCTTTGTTAGAGATTTTAATCAGACAGAAATATTGGGTACATATTGCCACATCAGTTCTGTGCAGTATACACTAATTATACAAATCATATCATACATATAACAGGTAAAGAAATTAAACTATGCAATGAAGGAGCCATCGGGGTTTTTTGGAGCCCAATTGCATGTCTGGAAGCCCAGAACCTTGCTCTTCCTATAATATGCTATTTAAAAAATCTTACCACGGAAACATATTTTAAAGTACTTTATACACTAGCTACATATTGCAACGGTATTCTCAGTTTACAAGAATATCAGTTGAAATTTGTGAAAATGCAAGGTATACCACAAATTTTCAGTTGCCACCTGGGCTAACACACTGTGAAATCTACTAGCCCAGCTCAGTGTTTACTCGCCATGCGCTACTGGACCCATGATAATTTCTATCCCTGGATACTAATTTTTTAATTCATTTTGTGGTCTCAAAGGAGATGTCGGAAGAAGTGACAAGAATGAATGCCATGTGATTGTAGTAGATATTTATCAAGTAGAAATAGTACCAAGTCAGTAATTCAATGGTGGCGCATGAGTTGTTGCAGGTTTTAATTGCTCTTTCTTTCAAATACAGGGCTCTAATTTCCTAAATATAGGGCAATTTAGGACAAATGTCATTAGCTCTCTGGGGCTCGTTTTACAAAAAGTCGTAAGTCCTAAATCCTAAGTTTTAGTCCTAAGTGTCATGGGACTGACAAATCAGCGACGCGTTGCCGAGGTAGTTAAGACTAAACGTTTGGACTAAGGATCTTTCGTAAAACAGGCCCCTGGACTTTCGTCCTAGTGAGCTAAAAATTAAAAATCAGTTTGCTATAAATACACAAAAAGTAGCAAAACGTTACACTAAAATACCTTTTAGAAAGTTTTTACTTATCATTTATTATTTTATACCGGAGCCAACTGGAATTAAAATTCCATACTGTTTATATATTTGCTGACAATGGGTGAGTGAAACTGTGGTATCAGAAGCCTGGTGTTTGTGACAGCAATTTGCTAGTGGTTCCCTAAGACTTGCATGCTTTTCTCCTCCTAAATCCTTTACCAAGATGAAATATGTGATCGGGACATATAATATGGTCATCAATGGCTTCAGTCACTTCAAAATATCCTAATCTTGCCTTTATTAAATCATATTCAGATTTTATGGTCGAGACAGATATATGTGTAGCCCATAAATGTGAAAGGATATTTCCATCACAGGATCTTATTGGCAACCATTTGGATCGATGTGAAATGTTACCATTAGGACCACATGGGATGCCTGATATAAAAGAAAAGGAGCAGACTTCCATACCTTAGAAAAAATTGAACATACAGACAGACAAAATGTAAATCTACTATTGTGTGCCAAAAAAAAGATTAGGTCAGAAAAAAAGTAGAGGATGGGAAATTTCCGAAAAAAATAATAAAGTGCAGGCGAAACATTTTTAAAGAATGAGACGATTGCTTTGACAATCTGTGATCGGTTGTTTTTTAGAATTGCCATCTAACTCTTTCACTAATTTATTATTCAAATATCTGTGTTCTCTATTAACTATGAAGTATTTCTTCCTCATTAAGAAGAGTACATGTCAGATATGTGTTAACATCGAGAGGCGATTTTTATGGAAGTTCGTGAAATTGTATTTATGATTTTTATTTGAAAATGATAATACCGTTCATGGAAATACTGTATTGTTTCAAAATTACATCCCGCACAAGGGTTAAAAACTATTGATTTAAAGATGCTTTGAGATTTACTTGTTATGTAGCTATTATGCTAGGAACACGCTTGCCGTGGTGTTAGAGTGTTCGACTTGCAAGTACAAGGTACCAGGTTCGAAACGGTATCGGATACCAAAGAATTTTAAAAATGGCAGTGACCGTTTCTTTTATCACCAATGAACTGAAAGTATATTAAATCAATTTACACCAGCGATAAGCCTGTCTTTTTAACAGAGAAGTTTTTTACCAGGAGTTCAAGATGGTGTGAAGAACTATGATCTGATAAGTTAGACCGCATGTCTACTTTGACATTTCATTCCCTGAAAATATTGGAATTATTTTTTCAAAAGCTGGGTTAAGATAAGATTTGGTTATATATGGCGGGCCATCTTTCACCTCAAACTGGAAAAATTTTGGTGTCGAACTAATGGGGCGTCGGACTATCGGGGTTGCCAGTGTAAACAATGTAGTGTTCATTCCATCTCATCGGGAAAACTCCGTCAGGGGAGATAATTACTGAGGTTACAAATGGGATAATTTACCAAAATTGAAACCTCCTTTTTACAAAGTGCATGAATTGCCAGTCAATTTTATTTTTGATTTAAATACATTGAATCATCCTTAAAAAGTTTTAATACTTATCGTGACTTGAAGTTGTTGTAGATTGGTATCTCTTATAACCTTATATTTCTACAATCTGGCCCATTTGGGTGGTTTATATACCCATCAAAATTAATTCTTAAGCAAGAAATGTTTTTTTTTTGTTTTTGGTAAAAGTCAACATTATTCATGCCAAGCAATACAAAGTCTGGGATTCATTTTTGACAAAAAACTATATATTTTTATCGAGTTCTAAGAATTTGCGCTGATAACTCTTTGTACTATTGTAGGTATAAATTTGCAACTGGTTTCCATAGTAACACAACATATTGAGGGCCTCTTAACTATTTATGCATTAAAGAGATTCAATATGAACTGTTTTATATGGTTTTCACATAAATCTATGATTTAGGTACTTTTCATATTTTTGACAAAATGCTCGATATCGGACGACATTCTCTTTTAATTGTTACCCTTCAAGTTGATTGTCCTTCCGTCTTTCTGTCCGTCTGATTTTCGTACTTTAGTCCATCCAAATTTTATGAAATTCATACACAATTCGTACTTAATCATAACGATCATTTCTGTTGTCCATGGCACCTGATCCCACCTCTTGGTTTCCAGAGGTCCGTGTTTGTCCATTTTTACCGGATTTGTATCTATGTCCTGGACATTCTATTGATATATACTTTGGTATATGAAATTTTTATATTGTTATGGGTCAGAAATACCATAAAGTATGCCAGCAAAAATAGAAAACACAGTAAAGTAAATTGATAAATTTTATTAATAATAACAAAATAAAAACTTATTCTAAATGATGATTTACAATAATCAGATTCAATACTTACAATATCAATGTTCAGTTCCTACAGTCAGATATCCACTCGAATTTTTCTGGGCTGAGGACAATGTAATATTTTCAATACATTTAAATATTGTTCTTTACCAGTGACATGATTAGTGTTAGTTTTGGATTTAATACCTGTGCTTTTGTATAGCTCTATAATGTGTGTTCGATGTCTCTCTCTCTCTCTCTCTCTCTCTCTCTCTCTCTCTCTCTCTCTCTCTCTCTCTCTCTCTCTCTCTCTCTCTCTCTGTGGTATTTGGTCACTCAGACATATGAAATCCTCGTACTCCCTAGCCAGGTGGAGTTGTAAGGGTTGATGTCAAAACCCTGGCCATATACCATAATAAAATTTATTTAAAAAAAATATCCACTCGAATACACACATAAATTCCATCCCCGAAGTTCAACAAGTACTAATAATAAGTAAACAAGCACCCAACAACCATCATAACACTGTTTATTAGACTTCATTAGTTGAACTCCAGTTTTGGTAAATTGCAAGTTTCGTGAAAAAATCGTACTCAATGATAGGAGCCTCTATATGCAGACAGATGTCTCATTTCGAGAGCGAGTCATATACCGTTCTAGAGTTACACCCCTATATATAACTATACCTAATTTTTGGTAAAACTCTGTTAAATCAAAAAGCGAGAAAAATCAATTATTATATATGTACAGATATTGTATCAAGCAATCAAACATAAAGATGTGAATAAAGACAAATCATTAAGAATACGTGTGATTATACTTTATTACGTTGATAACGCGGAAAAGATAAGAAGACAAAAAACTGACAAAACTGACTTCATTAGAGTGTTGTCTTGTTGCTCGGATACCACATAAAACAGTAATGCTTTCTATGCTGTTTGTCATAATTAAACAGGGACACATCCTGGTCACTGCGGCGTATGATGACGATTTCGTTGTTGTAAAAGAAAGTAGAAATGATGTAAACATGTTTCCAAACGATATGGAATCAAACATTTAAAATGAAAAAAAAAAATGGAATTAAATGAAGGTTATTTGTATTTTAAATCTGGATAGTACTATCGAACAGTGATACATTTGGTCTGTTGGAGTTTTGTAATTAAAATAATAATATTTACATATAACATGAATTGAATAAAAAGTTACATATATTAACATGGATGTGGTAAAACGTTACATATAACATTGATGTAATAAAAATTACATATGAGTTGGATGTAATAATATATATACAGTAAAACCTGCTATAGCGGCCACCTGTATATAAGGATCACCTGTCTATAAAGGCCAGTTTTGAAAAGTCCCTTGACTGCATACTTCAACTAAATTAAACCTGTGTATAAGGGTCACCTGCACATAAAGGTCAATATTCTCTGGTCCCTTGGGTGGCCCCTATATACAGGTTTTACTGTACATATATATATATATATATATATATATATATATATATATATATATATATATATATATATATATATATATATATATATATATATATATAACATGGCTGTAGTAAAAAGTAATGTAAAACATGGATGCAATTAAATACATGCGTTGGTGGTCGGGATCATTATTACTATGACGTTTTCAATACTTACACGTGATATATGGCATTGCTCCTCTTAATGCGTTTTCTGTTCACTGCAATATAAAACATAATTACCAATCATCCATAGGTTAGTATATATATATTGAAACGTTTGGTAGACCTAATGGTCCCGTTTCAGTATTTTGCGTTGGTTTCCTGAACTTGCGTCGGATGATTGACAAGGGAAAAAACTGAGATGTGATCAGATAAGTTTATTACATGAAGATGTTTTAAATAAAAACACAATCGTCAGGATAAATAATTCATAAGTTAACTAAATATACAATTCAATGTTCAACAACTTAGTCGCAGGACTAAATTTCAGGTTAGAACTACTCTCTTAAACTTGAAAAGACAAAATTCAAATGCCGTTTCAACGTTGAAGTAGATGCAGATTCTGAGAGACTGGCATTATAGCTAGTTTCATGAATGAAAGCTTATCACCCGAAAAAGTCTAGACTAGAATTTTGTCTTTTCAAGTTTTATACCCTAAGTTTATATGATAACGATCTTAATAAGACCGGACAGAGAAATGTCAACCTAAATCACGTTGCATCTGCTATTTATAGCATTTTCATTAACCAATCAAATGTTGCATACAGACACGTATCCCACAATTCTTTAAACGTTATGGCGAGGAACTTAGCTCTCTCCTTCTTGAGATCTCTATCTTAATGATCTTCTGGGGAAGCGCATGGCAAAATCTAGTACTCCTGTTCACCTTCTCTTGTGAGAGAGGCAGTCGTCCTCTTATCCAGGCTAAACGTGGCGCCTCTAAAGGCCTTCATTTGATTTTCCTTTCTGCCAACCACCACCTCACAGTTTGAACACTTGAACCCAAATCAACTTTGCTGTTTTTTAACATGCCTCTCGAATAAATAGCTACGCTCGAATGCAAAATCATTGCACACGCCACATTGATAAATGGTTAACTGTAAGACAACCTGTATAAGCGTAACCCAAGATCACTCAACTTAGTGATGTGAAAATTCAAATGGAACATTAAAAACAGGATATGGACTTATATCTGTCTGTCAAGATTTTCCCAGGTCTTGGAGGGTTATCTCCCTTGCATGGTTTGAGTCTGTCATGGTGTACAACCTTTGCTTTGACTCGCTTATTTCTTTGAATTTTATATAGAACATCATTTATTCTTTTCGTTATCTGGTATGGACCTTAGCGAGCGGGTAAGATGCGATGGACTTGACCGGACTAAAATACCTCGATCAACGTAACTACGTACTGACAGTTACATGGTAAGGATAGATGTAAATCAGAAATGTGTCTGCATCGCATTCTTACTAAAAACACTTAAAACAATTGGATAAATGTATAATTAAGTAGGACAATTATAGTATAAAAGTCAACCATTGGTGTGCCCGCAAACTGACCATACAACGAATGATAGTTAATTATTTCCTTATCAAAGATCCGTATTAATATCATTATTACAATAACTATCGTCAATAAAAATGAACAGCTCTAAGTATTAATAACGCCAAGCGTAACAATATATATATATATATATATATATATATATATATATATATATATATATATATATATATATATATATATATATCAAAGATGCGCTGGTTATGTGTCTACGGTGACATGGGATATCAACTAGGCTATTCTCCTTCAGAGAATAGTAATTGTCACTAATAGTTTATATACCGAGCGTTTGGCGAAGAAAGAGGTAAGACTACTGGGAATTGTTTCCGAAACCCTCCACTAGTCACCCACCCTAGTTACTAACATTTTAACATTTGATTAAAAGGTTTTATGTATGATAAATATTTATTTGTGAGTCATAGTTGGGTCTCAGTATGACTCTGTATCTGATTTGTACTTAGCGTAGCGAGGGGTCTGGAATCCGCGTAATCCCCAGTGGACCCAAGGCAACACTCTGGTAAGGACCCAGGGGGAGGCAAAGCCATCCTTAAACTCCGGGGTTTACAGAAATTAGCACTCTAGTTTCGGAGAGAGTACTTGTCAGCATGACCTTCACAAAACTTCTCAGAATGAGTATTTCCCCAATTATTTATCCACGCATTTGATGCATATTTAATTTGAATGTTTCATCAATGGGTAATTATCTCTATATACTATTTAATTAACAAAAGTGTTAAGATAAAAAATAAAATTTTGAAACTTGAAAAAATATATAATCCAATCTACTTACGCATATTCTGAATCTTTTGCCAGTAAACATGGAATCCTGAGGTCTTCTGCAGACATGTCGTCCATATCTTCAACTTTACAAGAAGTATTGACGCTGCACCACCGCAGACAAGTGTTAGCATCACGAGATCCCAAATAAAGTCCTACAAATATAATTAATGACGCTTGTCTTATAATACATCTTAGAATATTACTGAAATGTTAAACAAAATAAATCGAAAAATCATTTAATTTATTGCTACAAGTATAACCGTCCTGATATAAATTGAACTGAAATATAGACAGACCGGTCAGTGAATATATAAATATTTTAGAATTAATATTTCATGATATATTTTAATTTTAATGCTTTTAAAAGTTGCCCTGGACGAAATGTCTTTAAAGCTCAAAAGCGTCATTCTAACATGGATTTGAACTCGCGAAATCGAACTTCCATTTGACCACATGATATGACCAATATTTGCAATTCCCTTCATTGCAAGTATATAGAGCGATATATTGTATATTCTGGTAAATGCAGTCGCGTGCCCCGAATATTAACCGCTTTACTTTTCATCGTAAGAATACATGAATGAATCAATAAAGAATAGAATATCACATCTTTATTTCTTTTTCACCCGCATCGAGTGAAATCAGGTTGTGTGAAATAGGCCTACTTACCTAGATTACGTAGCAATCAGTCATCATGGTTCCCAGCTGATTGGTAAAACAATGTCAAATAATTTGGCTACTTTCAGTTGTCATGAATGAATATTAGCTGTCTCACTTCTTGTAAGTCACACTCAAACTTTCTATAGTATATCCCATTAATAATATATCAGAATTCAGACGCAAATTCGTTGTAAATACATTATACAGCATACTCATGGGCGCGGCCATTTGCATTTTCAATTCTCTTCTAACACATTTAACCTTCCGGTTACCAAGCAGACGAATATTCTAAAATAACAAATCTGACACTTATTCGAAATTTTTTAAATCACTAGTTTCTTTCAAAATGATATGAAAATAAACCTTAATTCCATTTAGTATTTCCGGACAGAAAAGGGGAACTACTTCTCGTCTCATACAGCTGTTTAGCTGTTACGTCATATGAAAAAACTCCTACCGCAAAGCCAATTATTTATAATGAATTTCATAACCAGCTGACTACAGATTCAAAGAAAATGGTATATATAAATACAAGGATTGTTTTTTTTTAAAACAATCCATCCCGTGTTGACCGGTTACACCCGTCGTGAGTTCACAGTCAAATCCACATGAAATAACCCCCCCCCCCCCCCCCCCCCCCCCCCGCAAATTCAGTTTAGTATGCAGTAGACAACATTTTCACTGAAAAATGGTAATATATATAAATATAAGGATTGTTTTTCATTTTTTTGACTTCATTCGAATATAATGGCAATGCATTATGGAAAAAAATTCAATGAATTTTAGAAGATCACGGATAGTTTAAACTTGATTTTGATTTTAAATTTCATTCGTTTTAGTTATATGAGGGAGTTCTGTTTCTAAATAATAAAGCCGAATTGAAATCGATTTAGTGATATTGAAACAATCTAGAAATGTTTGGTAAGTAACAGTAAACAAAGTCAGAAGAAATATTTGCAAAAATGCTACTTTATATTCATTATATATGGAGAATATAGTATGGGAATTCACTTTTTGTTTGCTACTTTGGTTGAACTGATTTCAATTCGATTACAGGGAAGTAACTTCATAGCACTTTCGATCAAGTACAGTGACCGACAACTTTGTGTGAGCGATTGGATAAACGTAAGAGTTATCTTTCTTTTTAGACTTTAGTCATTTGTTAACATGGCAACATTGAACTATACATTGTATAATCAATTGCTATTATGAATTCCGATGTGGTCTAGTGGTTAGGATTCCTGGTTTTCACCCAGGCGGCCCGGGTTCGATTCCCGGCATCGGAACGACATTTTTTTATCTGAGCAAAATTTTCAAAAAGTATCTAGGAATGTAAGATTTTTTTTATGCTTTTGTACAGCTCATATTTTTATTGTATATCAAGTACAAGAAGTAAAAGTAGAAAAAGACGAAATAATTTTTGAGGGGTAATACCCGTTGAAGAGACCAATCATTCTAGCTTTTATATAGTTACACAGACGCAGATACACTACCACGTTCACAATATACGATACGGAGAGAGGAGCTCGGGTTCGGAACTCAAACAGGGCGGACGCAATTTTTAGTGCTCCGTTAGTATTGTGTAATTTGTCCCTTTTGCTTTCTAATATACATGAATTTCATGTACAAACATTTTGTACTTACAATTGTAATATTTTTATACACTATATTTATATAATTATTTGTATTTAACCCCTAACTGAAGTCCGTGAGGACTTTCAGATTATAGGAACAATGTTGGCAAATGGCCGGGTGAGTACTGGTCAAAATGAACGTAAGAAATATTTTAAGGAATGCACTGTAGTTTTACAAAATATTGATTCCAAGAAAATTTCTGTTGTTGATATCATAAACAGTGTTGAAGGTTTAACTGGTAAATCTACTGTTGTGGCCATCATACCTTCGGGTGAAGGATCTGTTGAAGTAACAGTGAATGAACCCCGCCAGTTGACTTATTAGCCAATGGAGTTGAAATAAATGGACATGTCTTTGAATGTAAAAGGTTACACAGCGAAATCACTGTTGTTAGTTTTTTCAATGTACCTGTTTATATTGATGATGCTGAAATTATTGAGAAATTGACACAATACAATATTGAGGTAGTCTCTGATGTGAAAAAAATGTTATCCTGGTACCCATGTTTATAAATGGGACCAGATATGTCAAGTGTAAATTTCCAAGTGATGTATTATCTTTACCCTGGACCATTGGGTTTCAGATTGATGAGAAAATTATACACAATAACCAGGTGAAAGTTTGTAGTGGTTGCCTATCTTCTGAACATAGTTTCAGAAATCGTCCAAATATTAAATGCTTCAGATGTAATGAAGCATGGTCATATGAAAAATGAGTGCAACGCAGTTAGGTGTTTTATGTGTAAGAACTACCCTGCGTATTGTAGTTGTGCAAACATAGATGAAAATAAAGATGTAGAAAATGTTAATACACATACTAGTGTACATGATGTTGAAGTACAGAGTGAAAACTCTGATGATGAGTTCGATGATTATACTGAATGTTGCATGTGCAACAAACCTATCAGTGAGTGCAATTGTAATTATAACATCTGTGATAATTGTGATGAATATAAAGAAAGATGTAGATGTGATCACTCTGATGGCGAGTCAGATATTGTTTTTAAGAATAATGAAATTGTTGAAACTCAACATACATCTGTTTATATTGATGAAAGTCAAAGCACACCTGTTTGTATTGACGAAAATATTGAGAACCCTGTGGGTAACTCACAGTCAACTGATGGTATTGAACCCTCTGGTAAGACGGTTGAGGGATTCATTGTTGTCCAGAAAAAAAGAAGGATGAAAATGAAGTTTAAACCTAATTTGATTCCTCGAAAGAAGATCAATAAGTCCAAGTAAAATGTACCAAATATATATACTACAATGTTGTATTTACAAATAATACTAACATCTATCATCATGTCTGGAAATCTTTTATTTTGTTCCAATAACTGTAATGGTTTAAAATGTATGAATAAAGTCAAAAAGTTTATTTCAGTTATTGAGAGCAGAAAAATCCACCTGTTAAGTTTACAGGAAACGTTCTGGAATGATGATGATGTTGGGAGAGTCCAAACTGAAACAGAATGTAAATTATTTTATAGTAATGGTGTAAATAATAGACAGGGTGTGGCCACTGTGGTAAATAAGAATTATAATAATAAAGTTAAACTAATACAAAAAGATACTAATGGTAGATTTCTCCATATTTCTTTCGAAATGGAGAATGAAATATACAATATTATTAATATATATTCTCCTAACAGTTTAAAGGAGAAAATAGAATTTTTCAAAAGTTTAAATAACAAAATGAAAGGTTTTCAAAATATTATTTGTATGGGTGATTTTAACTCCACTCTGTCAAGTTTAGACAGATGTGGTAAAACAAAACATGTTGATGACTGTGCTTATAATGAGTTAAACAAACTTATGTTTGATAATAAATTAATTGATATTTTTAGAGAAAGGTATCCAGATAAGATAATGTTTTCCTTTAAAACGCCTTTCAAATAATTATTTGCAGCAAAGTAGAATTGACCATATGCTCATTTCTAGAGCATTAAAAGTATATATACAAAATGTATATTATAATGATACATCTCTAAGTGATCACAGCTTTATGTTTTTAAAATGTAATTTTTCAAATATTGAGAGAGGTCCAGGTTTATGGATACTAAACAATACTTTACTGAAAGATGAAAATTATATACAAAAAATAAGAGATATGATTAAAAAGAGTCAAATAGTGATTTTTACAATGAAAATTTAACCATTGGTTGGGATAATTTAAAGTATAAAATAAAGAAGTTTTCACAAATATATAGTAAAAACTTGTCCAAAGTTAAATACAAAGAATTTTTTCTCATACAAAATGAAATTGAAAAAATATCTGCTAAAGCTGCAACTGGTACAAAAATAGATTATTCTAAATATGAAAGTCTAAAACTCGAATTAAAAACCTATGAGGAAAATAAATGTAAAGGGGCTATACTAAGATCCAAAGCTTTCTGGGCAACAGAATATGACAAAAATACTAAGTATTTTTTAAATTTAGAAAAACATAGACAAGAATCTAATTCAATAAAAAAGAAATATATAATGAATCTGGAGAAATTGCTCAAAGTACTGATGATATTCTTGATAGTGAATTTGAATTTTATAGTAAATTGTATAACTGTATTTCAATAAATAAAAATAAAGTTAATAAAATATTACATAACATAAATGATAAAATTGATGATACTTCAAAAGACATTTGCGATAACGAAATTACTGTTGATGAAATTGAGTTAGCTTTAAGAAAAATGTCAAAAAATAAGAGCCCAGGGTCTGATGGGTTAACAGTGGAATTTTATAGTATTTTTTTTAATGAATTAAAATTCATATTGCTTAAACTTTTTCAAACAATTGAAAATGATGGACTTTTATGTAGATCTATGAAAAGTGGTGTTTTAAGCCTAGTTTATAAAAACAAAGGAGATAAAAGATCACTTAAAAATTATAGACCCATTTCACTTCTACAAGTTGACTATAAAATTTTAGCTAGAATTATGTCAAATAGATTTAAATTTGTTCTACCTACAATTATTTCTAATAATCAGTCTTGCTGTATAGTGGGGCGAGACATTGCTGACACTATATGTAGTATCAGGGATTTAATTGACTTATGTGATACTGACCAAATAGAAGGGTATATGTTAAAAATAGATCAAGAAAAAGCATTTGATCGAGTAGATCATTACATCTTATCAAAAGCGTTAGAAAAATTCGGATTTGGAGAAAATTTTAGAAATTGGATTAAGATATTTTATACAGATATTTACAGTGCTGTGAAATGTAATGGGTTTTTAACAAAGTATTTTCCAATTAAGAACGGAATTAGACAAGGTTGTCCAATAAGTTCACTGTTGTATGTTTTAACTGCTGAAGTTTTAAACAGGACAATCGTAAACAATAAAAATATTAAAGGCATATGCTTACCTGGCACAAACAACAAAGCTTTGATATTTCAACATGCTGATAACACGACCTTGACATTGGGTAGTAAACCGTCGATCCGTGAAGTGTTTGATGTATTACAGTTTTACTCAGATTCTTCTGGAGCTAAAATAAACAAACAAAAGTCAGAAATATTTCTTTTAGGTAACAGCGAATTAACAAATAGTGAAATTGAGTCATATGGATTAAATATGGCTCAAGATTATATACAGATACTTGGTATTTACCTTGGTAAAAATAAACCAAAATGTGAAGAGTTGAATTGGAAAAACAAGTGTGAAAAAATAAAAAAAATATTTTAAACATATGGAATCAAAGATATCTAACGTTACATGGTAGAGCCATTGTTATTTCAACTTTGTGTATGTCTAGATTATGGTATACATTATCTGTTGTAAATATACCTCAGTGGGCAACTGTTGAACTCAAACACATATGTAAACAATTTTTGTGGAAAAAGAAAAAACCTCTGGTCAAATATGAAACTGTTATATGTGACAAAACTAAAGGTGGGTTGAAAATACCAGATATTTATATTAAGATGTTGTCATTTAGACTTAAAAGTTTAACAAAGTTTTTTAACACAGAAAATGTTTCTTTGTGGAAAGATATTTTTAAAATATATTTAAGAAGAATATGTTCTTTGAACCTAGACCTTGAATTATTCAGCTTAGAACTAAGCAAAGACAATTTACGCTGTTTACTCGAGTTTTACCAAAGTATGTTTATAGCATGGAAGTCAATCAAAAATAACATATTATTTAGTCAAGATTATACGTTTGTGTATAATCAGTCTTTGTTTTTGAATTTAAATATAACTAATGAAAAAGGTAAATCGCTATATTGGAAAAATTTTGTATTAGCAGGTGTTGTACAAGTGAAAGATATAAGTTATGAAGTAAAACCTGGTTACTTACCTGTGCACTCTATTGTAGATATCATTGCTGATAAATTTCCGTTTTTAGACACAAACATTATCCAGAGACAATATGAACTGTTGTTAACTTTCATTCCTGAATATTGGACAGAAACAATTAATAATTCCCCGAATTTTCCTGTGTGTAATTATATTCCGCTAGTGTATATACATCGAGGCTCGAACTGCAGAGACTTCTTGCGACACAAATCTCGGGATTTCTATGACTGCTTACTAGACAAAATTGATGTTACACCTGTAGCAGAAACTTACTGGGCCGAGACGTTCGACCTTGAACGTATCAACTTTACGTGTGTTTGGAATAACATTGTAAACAAATTCAAACCGCCGGATTTCATAGAGAACGATTTTAAAATAATACATAATGTGATTTATACAAAAGAAAAACTGTTCAAATTTCATTTGACTGATAATGATACTTGTGATATTTGTAAAATTGAAACAGAAAATATGATTCATATGCTATTCACTTGTACAGAATTATCTGAATTTATTGTTTATATTTCTGAATTAGTAAAACTTCTGTTAAAAAATTGTGATACTACATACAACATAGACATTTGTCAATTGCTTATATTAGGATGTAATAAACAATATAATAATGTTAATGTTTTCTTTTTGAATTTTCTATTGTCTACTGCTAGATTCTGTATTGTACGGAGTAGAAATTTGGTTTCATTAGACTCTCCGTCCATTCCACTTATTAGTTTGTTTAAGTATGTATTGAGACATTATGTATCATATTTCCATATGTACTTGTAAGATAAAAGAAATATTTTTCAAAAGAAGTTTATATGTAATAACCCTATAGTTCAAGAAACAGATGATGTACTTGTTTTTTTGTTGTAAAAAAAAAAAAAAAAATCATGTCACACAAATTACTACAGAATTGTATTGTGCTGTCTATACATTAATTAATGTCAAACAGTGTAGAATTATGTTATCATCACATTGTGTTAAATCAACAATTTGTGTTATATAATATTTTGATATGTACATAAAAAATAGTACATTAATATTATTATACTCTTATGAACATAATATACAATTATAATGATTAAACATAAATGTATTTCATATGAAATGTAAACACACATATATGTATACATGCAAATATGCATAATTATATATCTATATTTATACTATTTATTTTGTTATGTAAATTGATAATTATATACTGTTATTGTTGCTGTTATATGAATAATTATTTTAATAAAAGATAAAAAAAAAAAAAAAAAAAAGGATTCCTGGTTTTCACCCAGGCGGCCCGGGTTCGATTCCCGGCATCGGAACGACATTTTTTTATCTGAGCAAAATTTTCAAAAAGTATCTAGGAATGTAAGATTTTTTTTTATGCTTTTGTATAGCTCATATTTTTATTGTATATCAAGTACAAGAAGTAAAAGTAGAAAAAGACGAAATAATTTTTGAGGGGTAATACCCGTTGAAGAGACCAATCATTCTAGCTTTTATATAGTTACACAGACGCAGATACACTACCACGTTCACAATATACGATACGGTTATGTGTATATTTTTTAACTTTATAAGCATTCAAAATTCTTAGAGCAATTACCCTAAATCTCAACACTATATAATCATAGCATCAAACAATTGTAATAAAACATCTATTGTCAAGTACAAGCTTCAGCTTTACGTAATACACAGGCAATGCAATGCTTTCCTAGCTTTTTGTTCAATTCTAGATTTATTACTTTGAAAAGTACCCTTTCCAGAAAATGTTATACCAAGATATTGGAACTCTTCGGTAACAGATAATCGTTCATTATTATACAAAAAATAACGTTTTATGCCTGTCTATTCTTGGGAAATATAACAACATTCGTTTTGGCAATATTAACTTTAACTACTTCTGCGCCATTGGGCGGATTTTAGGCCGATCGTAGGTCTACTTGGAGTCCTTTGGGCCGATGCAGGTACTCATTTTTAAATCTTATCTTTAATGTATTTTCTTTTACCTATTTATTTGTTGTAAATTCAATGTGAAATGCAATGATATTAAGAGTCATAGAAGTAATGTTTTCAATTTTCAAATGACCTTTAAACTGCCAAATGGCCGATTTGGACTGATCGTCACAATTTTTTTAGCTGCTAATGGGCTGATGTATAATACTACCTTATTGTAATTGTTTTATTTTCTAATTTTACTTAGCATTCGGTATCATCGTGTAGATATTGTTTAAAGGACAGATGGCGTACGCAAAGTGATTATAATAGCTCCGCTCGTCTGACATGAAATGTCATAACTACTTCAGTTATGCCCCTTAGTAAATGACACCAGTATGTCAAACAGATTGACATAGATTTCCGCCATTTATGTCTGCTCTTAGACGTATTTTATATGTTCCCCTCGTGTATGTATTGTGTACTGGCATAAATGAGTGTGCGTGTACTCTCCACATTGAATTTGGATATTCGTTTACTCAATTACATACAATTAACTGTTTCAGTATAAAAGTTCTCCCAGTATGCAAGGAAAATTGTCATGTTTTATCAAGATATCGTTTAATCTTGTTGCGATATTTAGAGACTTTTAAAATTAGTTCACCCTATCATACACACGTACAATTATTATAATTGCTGTTCGATTTCGAAAACCGTTTTCATTTTATTCTTCAATGGATCAGTTTGTTGTCCGGAACAATTGATACTTTTAAGCTATCAGACATTGAAATGTTTTACATATGGTATCATATACAAGTTTTGTCAATGCCACATCAACCATTATGGGTATAATATGTATAAACTATGCATGTACAGCAGATTTGATTGTTGGTTACTGATCTAACTGATTAAACTTGCATACTAATATGAAGGTCGTTCAACAATATAATGCTACAGGTATTCTTTATTATATAATAAGTTGACGGTAAATAGCAGTACTTTTGGGTAATTAAAACTGTCATTAATCTATAGATATACCTCATTACAGAATCGGTGCGACCGTTTTGGAAAAGTGATATTTACATCCTAAAAGAACAAAAATTCATGGTTTTTTTTCATTTTGTGTCTGTAAATTTACTATTTAAGTTTTCGTATGAATCGATATAACTATTTTTTAAATTTTAGTCTAAAATTTGTTTGAACTTTCAAATTATTTTTAAACAAAATAAACATAATACTAATACTAAAGTAATATTTTTTTGTTCTAAAAAGGCCACAATAAATGCTGAAGAAGATTTGACAGTTGTAATTGACCGATAAAATCAATTATTAAGTATTGTGCTACAAAATTTAAATTTATCGATTTTATCGAATTTTAGAGTTTGTCTCAGCATTGTAAACCCTTTATAGCAAATTTCTGTTTTAGTAATAACATAGACATTTAGGTCTATGGTTTATTGTGTATCAAGTCCTTAACTTGCTTTTGTGAAGTTTAATATAAAATTATGATGTATTGATATTTCAGCGTACTCTTGTGCTAAAGATCTTGAATAATGCATCTTATCGAAAGAAGATACGGAAATGTATTTGGTTTTGCAAATTCGAAAAAAAAAAACAAACAAGGAAGTTGACTCCTTTGGTATAATGCCACCTTCATACCAAACCAGCTTAACAGTTTTTGATTCTAAATTTATATAAGCAAAATGCCGAACAGAGAAAGTTGATAAAACATTTCAGATTCCATATCCATATTATAATGAATGGGTATATATGTCCCATGCCAAGGTATTTGGATACATAGTATACGACCAGAAGGGGTGTGCTATCTGTCTACAAAGCCTGATAACTGTTCTGGCATATTCAAACCCACACACTATAAGTATAATTAAAGCACTGCCTATGAGAGAGCGCAGTTCAAAGTAGATAGATTTCATGGTTTAATTTTAGATATCCCTCAGTCACCCGCATATGGAGTTTATATTTCACAAATGATCCGATATGCCAGGGCGTGCACAACATATGAAGATTTCATATACAGAGGTAAACTACTCACTGACAAATTATTGACACAGGAATATCGAAAATCACGTTTAATGTCAACGTTCCGCAAATTTTACGGTCGGTATAATAGTCTTGTTTGCGACTACTCTGTTTCACTAAGTGAAATGTCGAGTTGCCTTTTCGTTGGCGGTTGTTGAGACGTCTGTACCAATTGTGACGAGGATACACTCCTCACTTGTTTCATTGGACTTGACTGTGGACTCACGGTGGGTGTGACCGGTCGACAGGGGATGCTTACTCCTCCATGGCACCTGATCCCACCTCTTGGATTCCAGAGGTCCATGTTTGTCCATTTTTACCGGATTTGTATCTATGTCCTGGACATTCTATTGATTTATACTTTGGTATCTGAAATTTTTATATCGTATGATAGCATACTCATAACAGTAGGCAGATATTTCATGAAGCGGCAAAATGGTTGAGCTTCTCTGTCAGAATATTTGAGCTAACAGATATTTCTCACACATTTAAAAAGTGTTTGAGAGTTTCTTCTATTTTTTCAGTTCATTTCTACACTCTCAGAGAGTACTTTCTACCACTAAGTGTGCGTTCGAGTTGCACTCTCTGTTATTATGTTGACTGTATGACGTTATTTTAAGACGTAATTCCAAAATGTAATCGCTGACGAAGACACGCCCACTTCCATAGACTTAATCAACCCGATATATTCCCGTGGACAGTCAGTACCAAACCTAATAACTTATAATGTGTCGGCGTATTTCAGGACGTCATTGAAAATGCATTTGGTGATATGAGAAAGTATAACAAATGCAGAAATGTAATATAAAAGGCACTCTAAGTAAAAACAAAGAAGTACCAACTGATATTCGAAACTCCAAGACCATTAGAACACGACAAATTAGATATGTAAATTGTATCAACATGAAGAACAATTTAGTATCCAAAACGGGATGGGACCAGGTGTCCGGAACAGAAACCATCATGGATTCCGATATCTTAATATCAAAGCAACAATGTAGTGGCATTTCCATATTTATATCACCGACACCCGGCTTATACATTTAAGATATTGAAAATTATTAAAAGGTTTGCTAGGTCCTTCCCTGACAAATAACACAAATGTCCATCAAGAAACATAATATATATGGATATAAATATATAAAATCATCATCAAAATGTATTTATTTCGAAAAACAACAACAACAAAACATGTACAATATGTTTGCGTTGAAACTTAAATTTTTACAACTCTTCAAAAATATATCACTTGTACATGGTTTGTCTCCATTCAGGTTATTGACACAATATTTACAGCAAGCATTTGTTAATAATTGTACGCATACAATACAAAACTCTTGTAAACATTAGCATATGTGCTGAAAATGTACAGTTACGTTTTTCATTTTCCTAAATTCTAAGTTTGTTTATATTCGATTTTGACGGATGATAACTCCATTAGATCATTTTCTTATTTCACATTTCATTCCGTTCTAATTTGTTGGAATAGATGCAGTCAGATCACATGACTTAAACAGAAAGTTGTGCATTGCCGCTTCCGGTTTCGTAATACAATCTATTTACCCTGACAAGCTCCAGTGATATCTGATTTTAGTTCATCTACGGGGAATAAAGTTTAGATAGATGTTCTTTCTTGTGCAAAATTAATGTTATCACTTTCCTGTAGGCTGCTTTTCAAAGCTAACACTGAGCACTGCATTTTATCCATATTCAAGATCATATATACTATATAATGCTTAACAGGAAGTTATGCTGCCCACATTTTTCTCCGAAATTGCAAATTGTTTTGACGAACCGTGACGGATTGGAACAACTCGAAAAAAGGTCTATAATCACCATGTTGATGAAATTCATTTAAAACAGCCATCGTTACATAAATCCAACTGAAGCTAGCATATCATTACGTCATTAATCGGCTATCGATTTCACATTGAAACAAATTCAAAACGTTGACGCCTTAGAATCATACTAACATAACACACATTGCATGAATTATGGTGATTACTAATGAACATATACTTAACATCTTGTTTAATTATGAAAATATCAAAACACCTGAGTATGCAGTTTCTGACTCGGTGTCATTTTCTTTCTTACGACAACTGGTGGTAGATCATATTTTGGTTTCGTGTCACTTTCGGATTTTTCAGTTCTTTCTGTTTTATTGGCATCAATGTTAGAGTTAGTTTTGCCACTTTGTAATAAGAATGACTTTGTTATACCTTGGCGTTTAATTGGCAAGGTGGCTTTCGTTGGAGATCTTGATAATTTACTCTGGTCGTCTGTTTCGTCGTCGGACTCACTGTCGCTGTCAACAATACTGTATTTTCGTTGGCGCCATTCCGTCTTTAGGGGACATATTGAAATGATTTTGTCTCTTGAGGTCTGTATAATATTGTCATAAGTCTTCTTGTTTTTATCTATCAACGCATGCGCTTGTCTTTCCCGTACCTTATCGGGTGACATCCAAATTAACATGTCTCTAATTTCATGGCGAAGTGCATGCTGGGAATACCTGTCGTTTAATGCCTTTTCATAGTCTTTAGCTTCCGACACAGTATGATTCTTAATTACAAATTTGTAAGCAGCTCTTTTCTTTAAGGCATCTAATACCCTCTCTCTTTCTCGTTTTCTTCTGTTGAGTTCAATTTCTCGGTGTCTGTTGTAGAAGTTTATACGGTATCGATTCAGTCGGTTTTCGACTGTATTAAATGCTCTTATTTTACGTTTACTGCCCTCTGTAATTCGAATAGTTGACATATACCGGGAGTTTTTGTTAAATGCACTGTTGTCCATGTTCATGGCCAGAGACTTGTTGTGGACTTGAGGCATCCTAAATGTAAATAAAAATGATGTGAAATGATTACTACTGAAATGTCGAGAAACTAAGTGAAAATTTATCGACAGAAAACTGGTTTCGGTTTTGGTTTCTGGTTTTAACATGATTTGAAAATGATTTCGTTAGGTCTTAGTAATTAACAAAAAATGGCACATTAAGTTATTCCCCTGCCTCAATGCAGCTGCATCTTCGCACTTCATGTTAACCACTGAAACCGCCTACCGAAGGTAGTTTGGTCGGCTTCTCGAACTTGTTTGAAACAGTTAGTGATAAATAAGAAAACCGGAACTAGGTTCCAAGTAGTTTGGTGCAATAAATGAAAGGTTTATCAAACCATCTATAAATCATAACCAGTTTACAGACGACAAATTCATCCTTAGTATTTGATCATATGTGTTTGATCGTCAATGTACTTATGTTAAACTCTTCTAAGACATTGACATAATTTTACGCGAACATAGAAAATGTACCATACTAAAGGTCTACCAAGATATAGTGGAACATCCGGGTTCTGTCAGATACCAAAACAATAAATAGTGTATAGGTACAGATAAAACCTTTTTCCATGCTATGATTCCATGTATAACTCTAACTCAAATATGTTATGTTGGAAATGTGTCTGTCATCCTGTTATGATAGATTTGGACTCTTTGTGTCAATTCATCTTGGTAGAAGAACTATAAATGAATTATACTAAGATCATATTAAAACTGTTAACTATCTCTTAGAAAGTCATTTCTTATACATTTTTACCGTGACATTTCGACCTCTTCCAATATTATTCGGTATATATTCTGTATGAATACAAAGTACAAAAACTACTAACTAACTATTTGTCTATCTATCTATCTATCTATCTATCTATCTATATCTATATCTATCTATCTATCTATCTATCTATCTATCTATCTATCTAACTCTGTGTGTCTGTCGATCTATCTGAGCATATGGTAAATTAGTATATATATATATATATATATATATATATATATATATATATATATATATATATATATATATATATATATATACGCAGATAGTATTATTTGTGATCCAAGGTCCATT
Organism: Atrina japonica; assembly: GCA_030159075.1. Taxonomy (NCBI): domain Eukaryota; kingdom Metazoa; phylum Mollusca; class Bivalvia; order Pterioida; family Pinnidae; genus Atrina; species Atrina japonica. The sequence goes on from BROG01000004.1 coordinate 26,267, forward strand.
GTAAATATATATATATATATATATATATATATATATATATATATATATATATATATATATATATATATATACTAATTTACCATATTTACCATATATATAACTTGTATATATGTATTAAGAATTATACTTCAGTTCCTTTCCTATATTTCGGGCATTGCTGTGCAATACAAGAGAAAAGTGTAATGTTCAGTCATTGAATACATAAACTAACAGTGGTGTCCGAAGGTGTGATTTCCATTAATTTTGTATATGGACATTTCAGAACTTTTGTTGGTTAATCATTTGCTTATATAAGATCAATAAAAGTTTATACGAAGCATTGTGTCGATAATTTTAGTAACAACACACTATTTCTGTCCTCAGTAATCCGTAAAGCGAGGTCAACGTAAAAAGGATAAACTGTATGCGAATGATTAAATTTTTGGCTAGTGAACATCTGATTTACAATCTAGGTAAGTATCATGAATACCAATATAATACTTCTATACTTCTTAGTCACACAATAAATCAATTACTTAACACTAATACATTAAACCTGGAGATTACTGAAAATTAGTAGTTAAATTGTCCGGAGGCGGTGACTATTATTTAATTTGAAATATCGGAATATGAATATACAATGTTACATATATACATATATATATATAAATATTAAGTCGTACCCATTTATATTGAACCTTATTACATTGAAATCCTTCTTTATTTAAAATGATTTTGATTATAACCTGGATATTTAAAAAAAACCTGTTTATTTGAAAGAAAATGTTATTCCCCTTTGATTTCAATACATTTTGGTTCGAATATATGTATAAATTTTTGTCCGTGTCTTTAGTCATTTTTTTATTATTTTTAAATGCTTTTTTATAATTCATTCACGACTTGCATCAATTTGCTTATATCCGACACCCCTAGGATATCCAGTGTTGTTGGTTTTAGTGATACATATTAGATATTAAACCTGGAGATTACTGATATATATATATATATATATATATATATATATATATATATATATATATATATATATATATATATATATATATATATCTGTGTGTGTGTGTGTGTGTGTGTGTGTGCACTATTAAGTTTTAATTTTATTTCTCTTATTGACGTAAACCCATAAAACTGCCAAATCAATATATCAGTTTTTCTGAGATATGGACAACTTAAACAATAGTTACAACTTTGTAATGCTGAAAATATAAATGGGCACTTTATTTTGATTAATCCTGTAATCAATTGAAATCAACGAATTAGAAATTAGATTTCCTCAGAGGAAATATCACATATAACACCAAGGACACAGGTTCTTGTGATTTAAAATGAAGTTGTTTTGGATTTTAATTGTCAGCTTATAAGGCAAACCAAATTCTAATGATAGATTTTGAGATTGTAATAAATAAAGACAGAGAAAAGAAACATGATGTATCAAGTTACAAACCAATATTTGTAAAAAAATGTTTAAGTTACCCTCAACATGTTTACCATAATTCGCCGAAATTTAGAATCCTCCATGATTTACCATCATCTTGTCATTTTTATTCTGAACACCATCCAATTCAAATTCATTTACTACGTAAACCATGATATTTTCACACACACACACACACACACACACACACACACACACACACACACACACACACACACACACACACACACACACATACACACACACACACACATATATATATATAAAGTAGCACACTGTCATGTCAAGATGTACACAAATACAAACAAGAATAAGTGTTTTCATTGTGTTAATTAATATGTTTAATAAATTTGCAAATAAGATTTTTTTTTAAAATAAGATTTTAAATTTTATTGTATTTACCCTTTCACAACAGTATTTACCTGAGAAGCAATGTAATATATAATGGGATTAATCCCGTATTCTTAACAAGCATCGGTATCATCACAAAGAAGAGGTGGACTGATAAATAAATATCATGCCGAGGGAAAATCCACCATTAAAGAAAATAATTCCATTATTAAGTAAAATAATTAAAGGGGTATTAGCTGTATTTTCCAAAGAAAATTATTTCGGGTTTTTACTACTTAGATTGATATACAACAACAAAACAGAGATAAACACAACACAGAAACGTTTGATACACCTATGTACTTTGTGAAAATATATAAAATAGTGATGTCGAATTAATCATTTGCAAACGAATAATTGCCAAACTAAGTTTCACCAGCAATTTTCACAAAGTATGTTTGGGGAATTTACGAAATGTAAGACCTGTCTGTATCTATTTCATGTTAATATTCATCAATCTAAGTAGTAAGAAAAGAAAGACTTTTTTGGAAAAAAAAAAGAAAGCTAATGCCGGCGCCCCTTTAACATATAAATATAGATATAAATATCCGAATGCAATTACAACATAATAAAAACAACTTAGCAACATGTCTGAATTTACATATTCAAACGGAAAGAAAAATAAATATGAAATACTCAGAAAAAAACTTACTTGCAGGATTTGTAGTTCCGATTATAACTTCAACAATCACAGTATATCTATGGTATTTTGTGTATCAAAGTTCGATACAAACGAGCGAGCGTTGTTTCTCTCAAGAGTATATTGTATGCTTAGCAAATCAATGTCACAAAAATGTTTTGACCGTATACTCATTGCCAGTGGCGTGAAAATGAATCCGGAACACACTGTTACATTTACTGGTTTAAGTTTTCATTAATCACTTTTTAAGTGTATTAAGTCCTCTCACCGTTTGTATACAAAACTATCCTTGGGAAAATGGGGTGACCTGATTATCACACTTAAAAAGAAGCAGTTCTTACATTTGGTTTTGTATGTATTGCGTTTTAGTAAGATACTTGATTTTTAGATTATATCTTTAAATCTGTATTGTAAATAATACCGTAACTGGACGGAGGTGTAAAGCACTGAGTGTCTACCAATGATCCCGTCAATAATCTCAGTAGGAGACTTGTGGTATTTATGATATTTAAACGGCAGAAAATAGGAATTAAATCCTACAATATTTTGACAATCCTGATGACCCTAATCACTTTTCTTTAATAAATAATTGTACTAGATATACCGATAATACTGAAACATGCCCCTTTTACCGGGAAGATATCTCGAGAGAGAAACAAATTGGTACTCAGTACACGATCTAAACATGATATAGGTGTTTTAAAGTCAAACAAAATGTTCGTTTTATTAAGAAGTCGGTGCTTATCCAAATATTGTTCAAATGCGTGCTAATTCTTAAGCGTCTTTCAGTGTTTCTTCAACTCCAGAAATTGTCGTAAAATATAAACAGGGTTTATTTTCTCGTTTCTGTCCATTATTGAAATAGGACTACATGACATGTAACATGTATTTTTGTAAAATCGCTATAACTTAGTAAAAAAAATCAATCTTCCATCGATATTGGATCGTTAATGTAAATTCCATATCCTGATCCTGTGTAATTACACATAATGATTTTTGCAAATCATAAACGAAAAAACTGTATTAATTATTCACATTTGTATGTCATTTTTGTAAAGAAATGTCACCATATAAGAGTAATGTTTACAAATTCATACCATTCAGTTAAAGGGACATAAGTTTTGTTTTTTCAAAATGTTTATTTTATCTTTTCTCCTACTTAGATTGATAAACAATAACAAAAAGAGATATACAACGGCATATAAGTTCTTAAATTCCTAGATATATTTTGTGAAAATTGAAATATGTTTGGCACATTTTCAATTGCAACTGATTATCTTGACCTTACTATTTGCATACAAATATCCCACTGGACCCGATCTTGTTTCACAAAATATATCGGAATATAATATTTTTTATGCCTGTGTATACGTCTTATTTGTTTTTGTACATCAAGTACAAGTAGTCAAAGTAGAAAAGTTTGGGTAAACACCGCTATTGCCTCTTTAATACAAGTGCAAAAAACAATATTAATACGCTCTTTCATCTAATCCAAAACATGTACGCATCATAACTGGGCTAATTCGAGTTCGGGTCATGGTTAGACTTAACACCTGTTCTTTCGCCAAGTACCCGGTGAAGTTGTGTTTCTAGTGCGACATAAATACCAATATACTCATGGTATTGAAAAAAGTCGTGTATTATTTGCGATAAGAATGCACGTACTAACGACGTAACTCGGTACAAGTCCTTTAAGAGTTAATTCAATTTCATATATCCTCGATCCAGAGCAGCAATAAGTAATATGCAAAGGAAGCTGTATTTAAGAAAAAAATGCTTGTACTACTTATATTGATGTACAATAACAAATAAGAGATATACACAGGCATAAAAAAATCTTATATTCCTATATATTTTGTGAAAATAAGGTCAGGTCCTATACGGTATTCATAAACAAATAGTAAGGTTGAGTTAATCAATTTTCCTGGGTTTCTCAAGCAATTTTCACACAATATATAGAGATTTAAGAATTTTTATGCCTGTGTATATATCGTTTTGTTATTGTACATTAATCTAAGTAGGAAACACACACAGCCACAGCCACAGCTAATGCCCCTTTAAAATCAGTCATATTAACATTTGCTGTAGTAGTAGTAGTAGTGGTAGTAGTAGTAGTAGTAGTAGTAGTAGTAGTAGTAGTTAGTAGTTAGTAGTAGTAGTAGTAGTAGTAGTAGTAGTAGAGGTAGTAACTATTACATAAAAAATGATTACCAAACAGGAAATAGATGTGACTCAAGTCAGAGTGAAGGTGTTTATATGACTTGATGGAGTTTTTAAAAAGAAAGTTTGACACCTGCCGAAAACTCGTTGATCCTTTCCCCCGGGGGACATCGTAACTGGGTTCTCTCCTAACCATTAAAAACTGCACCGCAATATAACTATAATATTGCATGTGTCATGAAACCCCATTAAAAAAACAAAAGTAAAAAAGAAAAAAAACAAAAACAAAAACCCCAAAAAAACAAAACAAAACAAATGCAAAAAAAATTCAATTTAATTAAATAAACAAAACGGATATTAAAAATGAAAAATATTTAAAAATTATATTCGCAATAGTCAAACCTAAGTCCTCCTATTAGTGTTAAATTACAGAAGTCAAGATTAGAAAGTATCAATCCTGACTGAATACACCGCCGTACGCGTATTCACTGAGAAATATTTTCTGATGTATTCCGACTCAAAACATTGGTCTTTAGTAATTTACTGACACTTAAATAATTTGTCATCCCTTGTCTTATTCTAATAGTATCTTAGTCTACATCCAAACCATACTTTATCAAAATATATGTGATAAAGATTCATATCCTAGCATGATACCACTTTGACTTCGACAATAGTTCAAAGTAAAACAAGCAATAATGCATTTTTGATATTATAAATGGACCGGAGTATTACAGTCGACCATCACGTCAGAATGTTTCAATGTCTGGAGTACACTTCTTGTACAGGTAGTTATTTAAACATTAAAAGATTATATATGCACTCGATGATACGTATATGTAAAGTGCAGTGTTTTATGAAAATTCTTGATAAGAAAGAATGTGAACCAATCAAGGTTGAGATATGTCGTGGCTCAAAAAAAAATAAAAAGAATACAGTATTGATTGACTTTTATTTCAATATCTTAATACACAAGTAATTCTGTATTACCTGTTGTTTAAGAATGATAAAATAACATGCAAGTGCATTTATGTCTCCGATTTTACCGGTTTTTATAGAATAAAAAAAAAAAATAAAAAGCTAACTCACCAAAGTAAAGTTAATTTTTGACGTCACTCACTTTGATCAGTATCAATCAGGTTATCTTTTCTGATTTCAGCAAAACATTCGATATATGATACTACTTTAAAGGGTGGCTTGTTGAAAGTTGAACATTAAATTACCTTTTAGTGTCAGTAGATATGCTGAACATTAAATTACGTTTTAGTGTCACTAGACACTGTATTACTTATTACCTTAAGTAATTTTGATGATAGCTTATGAAAAGTGCTTTCTGTTTCTAACTTTTAAGTCTTTCAATTTATCTGTGATCTAATTACAATTCAAAACATTATCGACACAGTAACAACAACAACAACAGCAGCAGCAACAACAACAACATCAACAACAAGAACAACAGCAATAATAATGATAAAAGTTAAAATAATACAATGTTTAGTAAAATTCATATAACCTGGCGGGATGGAGTCTGAACACTTTCTTGACCTTAGATTTTAGGTAGTAAAGCATAACATAAAAATGACACTGACTAGAGTAATCGTTCCCACTTGGCACCATACCTCTGTGTACCTATAGCAAAAATGTATATATCCTGGCGGGTTGTAGTCTTATGAACACTTTCTTGACCTAGACGAGTTTAGATTTTAAATAATAATAGATTTTAAATAGTAATAAAGCATAACATAAGAATTACACTCACTGGAGTAATCATTCATACTTGAAGAATTAAACGTATTTCCCGTGCAGCTTGTCTTAACTGGAAAGTGAGTAGAATCGTTCGTATAATAATCAAACGGTTACTCCATCCCACCATCTTATGTGAATCGGACAATAATAATTATATGAAAATTACGTATACCAGAGTGTCTTAACTATGAGGGTGTTCATAGGATAGTATACAAATATATTGAAAATTGGACAAACACGGATTTTAAGAAGATTTATTGTTGGGTACATTGCCAGAGAAGGGTTGACATTCACTGTCGACTACTACATCCGCCTGCAGTTCAAACTACCACACCTTTCAATCATATTGATGGTAACGACGATGAACAGGTTGCTATAACACCGAGCCAAATGATGAAGTAATGTCGGTGTCATCACGTTAACAAAATGCTTCATTGTTAATCATGACCAAATAAAGAGAAGGCAACAGATTTAAAACCATTGCAAAAATACAATCAAACGTATATTATATTTTCTTACGATTTGGAATTATCTTTTGTTTAGATGATACTGTACCCCAAGTCCTTAACATGGAAACGCAAAATAAACAACCTTGAACGCCATCCATCAAAATAAATACAAACCAGATTACTGAATTGTTTAACCACCTGGCCAAAAAACCGATACTCCAAGTGAAGCCTAGTAGAAAAGACATTTTCACGCATACAGGAAAATACCGATTGAATTTCTCTTTCCAACAAGCAATTAATGTTTTTTGCCGTGCCGTGGAAAGAATGGTGGTGGCGAAACAGATAATATTGAAAAGTATCATATAAAAGATTGGGTAGCCAAATGCAAATAACAGTGTTTCATTGCCAGTGATAAAACATATCTTATATCCATAACTGCTATCTGTTTCGTTATGTTTTAAAATATCGACAATTACTGATAAAATGACTATAGCTAGAGGCAACAGGTACCCTACAAGGACAAAACCTAGGATACTGGATGTGCGTGTCATCGTGATAGATTTCATGCTATGGAAAGCTAGCACAAACACACAATAAAAGAAATATGCGCATATAGAACTCCAAACAAAGGATGACAACCATAAATAATGGAGAAGAACGCCAATGAAGTAACACAACTGTTTGATGTCATTTGCGCCGCATCCAACCAGAAACGTCACTTGTGAAAGAAGTTTTACAAATATACAGTGAAATAACATGCGTTTAATGCTACTTGGTTGTTTTGAACTTTTCGTCACCCCACAAAACAAAGTGACAAAAAATGAAACACTGGATAGACCCATACTTAAGTAAGTTAAAACAATTTCTACAACTGAAGCTTCCCTATTAGGTTTGCTTATGATTGCTCTATTGTAACTGGAGAATGTACATGTTTCAAATTGTCGATCGCCACCATAAAGTTGATGGCGCCTTTGTTGTGGCGTTGGATAGCATATAATGGAATAATTTGTGAGATGTCCATCGATTTCCTTTATGTATTCTCCGATAGATTTTATCAAATATCCATCTCCTTCAAACGTGTTTAAATCTACCGTTTCCATGTTTAAGAAAGGATGTTTGGTTAAAGCAGGAATAGAGACGATGTCCACGGCAGCATCAAAATATTTGAATGTCCATTGTTTTATCTTTGATATTTTCAGTAAGTGTGACATCGATACATTGTACGGATACATTGATTTTTTTCTATATATTATAGAGAAGACTCTTGAAATGTTCCGAAAAGGTTTTACTAAGATGTAATTTCTTCCATCTACTACTGCTGATGATGCTTTGGTAAGTCTGGCTATGAATAACTGATAAACATCATTTGTAAGGTTCCCACTGATGTAGAATGTTAATTTATAAAATTGAATATCAGACGAGATTACTACTTCTTCACAGCCACCATTTTTGGGAGTCGTGGACAGCGGACAGTGAAGTTTCACACACTTATTCTGCAAAACAAACGATGTGATATTTTGAAAAAATCTTAGATAAGTAAGTAATTACAAGAATTCATGAAATTATATACAAAATGTTTTTGTAAAAGCTCATGTATATGGTTTTATTAACTGTTTTGTTCCTACCCTCGCTGTACGCACATGCTGTTATTAAGACTGTGTCATTATGATTTTGATGTCCTGTCAGATATTTAAGTCCTAAACGGTCGATTGGGGTGTCAATTTCGTTTTACGTGATTATCTATTTCATATTATGCTTATATTAAGATTTAACGTTCTCATTAATTACACATCCATATGTTGGTTGTTTGCATGTAATGCGAATGTAAAAATAATATAAAGATTTGATTAGGGCTTTACCGAAATTACGCTGTTGTGTACAATATCCATAAAAACCGTGCATAGGAAAATCGGTGTGATTCGTCTTGGCAACGATTATCCAGATAACTTTAAAGTAAGTTTGGTTGAATCGACCCATTAGTTATAACAGAATCAGAGAAAAACTTGAAAAGTGAAAGGAAAATGAATAACGGGCGAAAAGCTATTGATAAAGGTAAGGCTCTATTTTACTAAATATCTATGTAAAGTTGTGTCTGCTGATCTAGATAAAACAGAGATTAATTAAAAACTGAAATGCAAAAATCACAATCTGATTACTTACCAAAAATGACTGCCATACTTCCCCACTTTGACATCTTGATTTCCATCTATTTGGTAAGATTAGTTTCTGTTCTTTGTGGAAAAGCCATCCATAAGAGGCAAATTGATGCATTAAGCCACCTGAGTCACGATAACATACTTTAGTAAACAAACGCATATACCGGGTATTACAAATTAAGCAATATAAATTTCTATGAACAGAGAGAGATGCTGTCATATTTGGAAAATTTGCTTGGTCCAATGGTACAGTAATTTTAATAGGGTTTTGGTGAGAACTACAAAGTTTGCTGAAATATCTTCCATATTGAAATTTCTCAACTGTGGACGGGCATTCCGAAAAAGTAAAATTAAAACAAACACGCGCTTTGTAGTCTGACGGGGGGTATACAGAAACTACTCTGTTCCTTCTGGATATTCCGATGATATCTAACTTCAATGGTATTGCCTGACTCCAGTAAACATAACCATCTTCATCGTGACACAAGGCACAATATGCATTTCTGTAGTGTAAACCGGTTTTTGTACTTACAACCGGTACCAAGTATGCATCATCTAGGGCCATTTCACATCTATTTCTTAAAGATGTATATTGCTCGAATGAAAGTGTCTCAGCGCCGTACGGTTGGTGATGTGGACATCGTGATACCATCCAGTAACCTGCAGTGGTTTTATTCGACGTATACTCATTTTCAACACAAGACATGAACGTTTTCTTGGTCGAATGTATCCCGACTTCCGATGTATACGAAAAATTTGATTGGTAGTTTATGCAACAATCATTGTATATGTGGCATAATCTATCACAATAGCAGTTCGGAGTGACTTTGAATGTTTGTGAGGAACATCGCCCTTTTAAATTGCAGTAAGAGGCAAGTTCTGGTGTAGATTTATGATAATAGCTTGCAGACCATCCTGTAGGTATTTTACGATTGAGTATGTCATAGAATGACTCTGAAAAAATGGCCAGGTATAGCGAAACAGAACTCGCGAAATAATATACTGAACGCCTGAGAAATAGAAAATCCTTTATTTCGTAAGTAAAGCTGTCGTTTAGAATCTCCTCAATATGGCGGTCTTTCATAAGCATCCTTATGGGACTTTGTATGAACGCTGGTTTCAGTAACGGAGGCAATACGTCTGTTGCTATCGTTATGTTATGGTAAAAGCACCTCTTATAGTGACATTCTTTATAGATAAACGGCTCTGTGACTGAGGAGATATTTAAAACATCCAAGGTACCATTTGTCTCTGTTAAATGAAATGTCGTATTTAAGTCTGTATCATCATTTTCAACAAATTTCTCCAGCTCCTTGCTCCAAATCCTGTTAGAACCTTCGTTCATGGTTTTTGTCAGATCCGATGGTGATTTCAGTTCCAATTGGATTGATTCATTTAACGTTTCCTTTAAAAATGGTGATATATCATTTGACGAATTATCAAAATCGTCGAATGCTTTGTTATTATTTAGAAAACATATTACTATTAGAAAAGATTTCATCCAGGTCCTCATCTTACTCATCTTTACGAGTACGTTTGATAAATTTTCATTAATTTTCTTACTTCTTTACTAGAAGATCACATTTATATTGTCTTTGCCAGTGGAGGAGACTAATTTTAAATCATACTAACTTAACGAGGAACGTTGAAATCCAAAAACTACATATTACAAATACTGATTATATATATATATATATATATATATATATATATATATATAATATATATATATATATATATATATATATATATATATATATATATATATATATATATATATATATATACCAAAGCAGAAATAAACATTGGTTCGTCAAATGAATACGTTTCATTGGAGGCACATAATTGTCGCATGTTACTAGTAGATAGGAATAGTATTTATCGGATCAATAAATAAAAAATGAGTGAGTGTTAATTCATATATATATATATATAATGGCAGTGCCGGTCTCAACTTTTATGGTTCTGTTAACTTATACAGACATACAGACGGCAATGACCCAGTCGAGAATACGATAAAACACAAAATTTCTACGATGATAATAAGGCAAAATATTAAGAAACACTTAAGAAATATGAAAAATAGTTTGACTGCGTCGTCATATTTTGCCTTTCATACTCAAAGTAATTTTTATAGAAAATCATAAATTTGACCATACATGTCAGTAAAAAGGAAAAAAATGTACAAACAACTACATTATATAGTCAGAGTGATAAAATAATTGAACATTGATTAAATTTGGTGATTTTGGAACCAGAGTTCTCTTTATTTTGCTAAAGCCTGTATGTTCCAGGTTTTTACACGGCTCTACCGAGGCACGTATTGCTTTGCTTTCCAGAAGTACTGCTCGATCCAGATATACATTTTAACTTTGTGGATGTCAGTCAGGAAAAACACAGTAACTGGAAATTTTATCTGTAAGTTAAAATCTAAAATGCTCAGTTTGATCTGTGACAAATAGATAGTTTTATATAGATGGTTTTATAGATGGTAAATTAACAACTAAGCTATATTAACGCGACGATTTCGGGTTTTCCACGTTTGATGTCAACGTTCCGAAAATGTTATGGTCGGTATAATAACATTAATTGCGATTACTCTGTTTCACTAAGTGAAATGCTGAGTTGCCTGTTCGCTGGCGGTTGTTGAGACGTGTGTACCAATTGTGACGAGGATTCGTTATCACGTATTTCATTTGGATTTCACCGTGGACTCACGGCGGGTGTGACCTGTCGACAGGGGATGCTTACTCCTCCATGGCACCTGTTCCCACCTCTTGATTTCCAGAGATCCGTGTTTGTCCATTTTTTACGAGATTATTACCTATATCCTGGACATCCTAAAGATTTATACTTTAGTATCTGAGATTTTTTTATATTCAATAGTTACGAAGAAGGTGATGGCACGGAAAATGGTCATGTAAATTGACAAGGGGGAGATATACAGCTCATTAAAAATGAACAGCTAATCTAAATATTTTTATATATCCAATGAATGTTTAAGCGGAATGTTTTGCTGTTTTCAAACCAGAGATGACATAAAAGTCAGTCTGGAAATATATATTTGATATCAAAAGAAACGTAACAAAATACATGTATACATAAAAAAGAATTATTTATCTAAGAAATCGTATATGAAAATTATAGGTAATAGTTTGATACTGTATATGGTAATTTTCCTGTGATTATTTTGTATTTTACCGATAGACTGGGGCAAGTCTTGTCCATGCCATTTGAGAAATCACATCATTTCCAGTCATAAAGAGGTAATTAAAGCTGGAAAGTATTGTCATTATCCTATTCAGTTGTTTTGTTTTTACGAAAAAACGTGCTATCTGCAAATTGTAAACCTATAATCCATCGTTGCACTGCATCATATTAAGGTATAGCTGAATGTGTTAGAGTAATTTAATTCTTCGGCATTTGTTGCAATAATAGATTGGAAGAAGAAAGAATTGAAAGTTATCCATGATGTTTTATCTACTACATACTTGAATATTCAGAATTAATGATCGTGTACAGCTGATTTTTATCCTCATAATTTTAAATAACTATTACAGAAACCGAAGTATTATTCCTAACCATTTTATCCCTTAGTTTCTAGGTAGTATGCTCTTATCTATTGTTAAGACTGGTCCATTTTGGTCTGTAGTGTTGAAAGGGTTAATGATGTTGAGGAGACAATACATAAATCTGGTGAACATTGGACAAACACTGACCTCTGGAAATACAGATGTGGAATCAGGTGCCGTGTATGACTAAGCAACCCCTTTTGATCGTCCACACCCATCGCCAGTCAAATTCAAATGAAATAAGTGAGTTATGATCCCTCGTCACAATAGGTACAGACAACTCAACAATAGTTATCGAACAAGTAAATGAACATATCATTTAGTCAGATAGAGTAATTATGAACAAGGCTATTATAACGAACGTAAAATTTGTGAAACGTTGACATCAAACGCGATTCTCGATATCTCTGTGTCAATAACTTATCAATTAGTAATTTGCCTCTGTATATGAAATGTTCATATGTTGAACACGCCCCGGCAGATATAAACACCATATACAGGTGACTGCAGAATATTACTACTTAGATGTTGAACATTTACGATGGAAATCCGGAATCGTTACGTTTGTCGTATAGCTTGACTGTTATTTTCCCGTCTGTGTCCATAGTTGGGTGAAATGTTGAGTTGTCTTTTCGTTGGCGGTTGGTGAGACGTCTGTACCAATTGTGACGAGGGACTGTGGACTCACGGCGGGTGTGGCCGGTCGACAGGTGATGCTTGCTCCTCCTTGGCACCTGGTCCCACCTCTTAATTTCCAGAGGTCCATGTTTGTCCATTTTTGCCGGATTGGTATCTATGGCAAGTGATATGTAGTGAAATGTATCGGATTTAAGGCTCGTTTTTATTTGATTCTGATTTTTGTTTTACGCCACACTCACATAAGGTTAGGTCCAGCGTGGTATACATATACAAATAGTAACATAAAGGTCGAGTTGATCAGTAGCAAGTGACAATGTCTCAAACCTGGGTTTCTCAAGCAATTTTCACAAATAATCCTGTGTATATTTCTTCAATCTGATTGGTAAAGGGGGGGAAGTGCCCTTGCAAGTCAATAGAAAATCATACAGTTTTCCTGCACTCTTTAAAAACACTTTATCATAAACATGGATCTAATTCACCGTATGTAACGCTCCTAAACTATAGATACAGATTTAAATGTCCGCTTAACCCGTATCAGTAAAATCTTCAATAAAGTTTCGTGTTTACCCTTTATCTATACTTTATAATTTTAAGATCCCGGGTAAACAGATACGATTTTCAACGATAAAATTCTAAATAGTAAATCTAGACACTATTTATAGTAACAAATACAAAGACCAAATCACACAATATTGGCTTAAATGTGTTTTGGAGGACGAGGTGTATTTGAAAATTGAATCAATAAAATATTATGTAAAAATACCCAGAACAAATAAGTAGTGAAATATTTTGTTTGTAAATACGAGTCAAAATACATAAACACTTTCACAATGTGTGTCAATTCAGTGACCGAAAATGTGTCCATTCAGTCGATATATTTTGACTAACTATTACGACATTTTCTATACAGAAAGTTGATAACAGATTATTTCAATACACCTATCCATTAGCGTTGTTGTATTTTCAAGTTACAGTTTTCTGTCCGTCCCAACAGCAATCGTTCACTTATATTACGCCAGCTAAAGATGAAATACTGCAAAATTTGACAAGTGATATGTAGTGAAATGTATCGGATTTAAGGCTCGCTATGCCAGGGTGAGCTTTTGCAATCACTTTGCGTCCGTCTTCCGTCCGTCGTCCGTCTGTCCGTCGTTAACTCACTTTCAAAAATCTTCTCCTCTGAAACCACTGGGCCAAATTGAACCAAACTTGAACTGAGTCGTCACTAGGGTATTTAGTTTCAAATTTGTTATTTTCTATGTCGCAGATCAAACAACATAGTCGCTGTTGCTAAAAATAGAACATAGGGGGTAAATTGCAGTTTTTGGCCAATAACTCAAAAACCATTACAGATATCAGATCAGATGAGATCTACCTGCCATGCAATTTTGAAGAAAATCGGAAAATTCATCTCGGAGTTATAGCCCTTTTTTTGTAAAATTTTCAAAATTTTGGCATTTTTAAATTTTTATTTCAAAAAATTTAGCAGATAGAGGTCAAGTGTAAATTGCAAAAATGTTCAGCATATCAAAATCTACCCACCCTAAAAATTTGAAGACAATCCAAAAACCTGTGTAGGAGGTATTGCCCTTTTTTCACAGAATTTTTTCAATTTTTATGTTTTTCGTCTTCTAACTCCAAAACTATGAAAGATAGAGGGTCGAATGAAAATTGATAAAATGTTTGCCATGATGTGGCGACTTCAAAACCGGTGTTGAAAATTTTTTGTTGACCGCCATTTTCAAAATGGCCGACAAAAAGGCGGGAAAATTCAACATTGTTTGATTTCAATGAAATTTGGTTTCCAAATAGATATTGATGTTGCGACTTCAAAACCGTTGTTGAAAATTGTTCCTTGACCGCCATTTTTAGCTCACCTGGCTTTTGGAAATACTTTGCGTCAACAAACATGGCCGCTATGGCGAGGCTTAGTTTAACATTGGATCCTATAGGAAAATCATCTTCTCCTCTGAAACCACTGACACAAATTTAACCAAAATTTACAGGAATGATGTATGCAAGGTCCTTTACAAAGACTGCTCATTTTGTTCTGATCCGTCAAAAATCATGGCCACTAGAACGGGGCTTCGTTTAACATTATATAGCCAAAAGAAGACTGCTGACTGCACACACTGCAAAGTTTTTCGAAGAACCTTATTCATTCATTCATGAATCCGGTTCCTGACTTGGAAGAAGAACATTGGATCCTGTGGGAAAATTACATTTTCATCTTCTCCTCTGAAAATGAAGCAAATATGACCAAACTTTAGCGAATGATGTATTGAAGGTCCTTTACAAAGATTGCTCATTTCGTTCCGATCTGTCAAAACCCGCCAGGGCTGGGCTTAATCATTGGACCCTATGGGAAAATCACATTTTCATTTTCTCCTCTGAAACCACTGAAGCAAATTCAACCAAACTTTACAGGATTTATGTATGGAAGGTCCTTTACAAAAATTGCTCGGTTCGTCTGATCTTCTCAAGCAAATAACCAGGTGAGCGATACAGGCTCTTGAGAGCCTCTTGTATTTGATTCTGATTTTTGTTTTACGCCACACTCACAGTTTTTCAGTTATATGGTGGCGACCAGTGTTTATTGGTGGAGGAGAAAACTCGGTTACAATGTACCCGGGAAGAGATCATTGGCCTTCCGCAGGTAAACTGGCAAACTTTCTCACAAAAATCAGATTAGGTTTCATCAGGTTCGAATCTGAGCTGACCGGGGTCTGGCACCATAAAACCTAAGAATGTACTCAAGTCTGAGAATATTCTCAAATTTGCCTGCTTGCTTAGTCAATCAGATTTCATGAATTGCCAAAGTTGAGTTAAAATGTTTAACTTAAATATTTCTTGTTTTATGGTGCCAGGCCCAGAAGTGGTCCAAAACGGGATGTTCTAACCACACGACCATTGAGACTCTTTCAACTTTGTCCCAACACCAATCCTTCGCTTATATTACACCAGATACAGATGAAATATTGCAAATTTTGACTTGAGATATGTACGAATGTCACTGTAGTGAAAAGTATCGGGTTTAAGGCTCGTCCTAAAATCCCGCAACTTTCCTTTTATCTGTCGAGTGTTTGGAGAAGTCAACATCTAGTTGTAAGTATCAAGTATAATTCGAACCGGGAACAATGTATCCAAAATGAATCACTATGAACGATTTATGCTGTTATACTTACATTGAATCATTGTAAGAGAGAAACTCTTATGCATACAAAACTTTAATCGGGTTTTGGCTTGAAAGCAAAAATAATTTTAGAATGGAAAATAATCAAATTATGTCGACATAAGAATTGACAAATAGTTCTTTCAGATTACATGGTATTTTTTATAATAATGTATATTTATATACATTTATATACATTCATTCGAAGTTACGAAAATGTAGAGAGCCATTGTGGCTCCGCGGTAGAGTGCTCGATTCGCAATTAGAGGGTCGCGGTTCGAGCCTTGGCGGAGGCGGCTGACTTTTCCTGCCCTCACTGCTCAATAGCCGTAAGTGCCGAGCATAGGCCACAGTTTGAAGCCTTTCGCCGACATTTGGTGACGCCTCCATATAAGTGAAAGATTCTTGAGTGGGATTTTAAACAACAATACAACAAAAACAATAACAACAACAACGAAAATGTAGTGCAAAAAATAATATGAAAAGTCAGATAGATTCAACACAAAACAGATGTTCCATAATGAGTGTGTGATATTATATGTATGTGACTCGAGTTACGAGTTAAATAAGTGACGCATTTGGGTACCATCTCACCTAACTTAATGTTGTGGAAATTGTATTCCATAGAGTCAGCTTTTAACTACCTTTGTTGCTTCTCGTGAAAGTAACATTTGATCAATGGTACAAATGTAAAGACATTCAGAAGACATCACTCCTTTTGTACTCTATTTTTTCTATTCCCACGACAATTTCATGATATCTTGTAAAATGTCCATATTCCATAGAGAAACAGTTTATAGACGTAGGTATGGTTCAGATTCGAATACACGATCTAAATACCAAATATCCGGTACCGTAATACCTTTACACATAAATAAACCAATTAAATATACCAAGGGATAATTTTTATTACATTCATTTTTATTAATATCATTTTTATAATCTTCATTTTTACGAGCTGATGAAACAACAACTCAGTAATGTTATGGTAAGTTGTTTATTGGGAACAAGTCAAAGCACATTTTGCAGTATGGGGTTAATAACACATTATATTGACGCAAAATTACACATGGACGTGTATTTCAGCAACATAAACTCAACTTCAAGATTGAAATTTCCAAATCACATGTTTTATTCGTAAATTTTTGCTTTTTAAATTGACGAAAATATAGTAAAATTACTCTGAAAAATATAGGTCTTCATGACTTGTTGAAATATATGCTATTAAAGGTAGGGATAGAATTGACATTAAAAGCGATAGACTGGACTGTTAACAATTCTTGTGCATGATTAATATGCAAATGAGTTTTGGTCAAGTTTCCCTTACTGTGTATTGGCAAGATCTGGCTGTGAAGTTGGACATAGAAGTTGCGTCATTCCTCATTCACGTGATCGTAACTGATTAGAAATTCGCGACAGCTTTTGAAGTTGAAAAAATATTTTACATGCACATGTATTGACCTATAGATTTAAGGCCAGTATGGGGAGTATAGCGTAACGGTACAATACTGCCCTGTCGCATAAGAATTTAATATCGATGAAAATATGGTTATAAGGACAATGTTTTATATTCATATCGCTGATCTATGTGGTTTGTTACATAATAAATAAGCCACCAGTACTCACGTTATTCCAAATGTCTGGCCCGATTTTAAGTTACTTTTTTGTAAATTCTAATTTTACCGACTTCAAACGTAATCTAAAATTCGACTATAAGCTACTCACGTGTGATAAAAATGTGAAAAAAATGTGATGTTTTCTTTGTCAGTATTGTTTTTATTCGATTCTCGCAGAATTTTGCTTATTTGGAAACGCTGGAAATAACATGTATTTTCTCAGTAAAAAGACTGATGTCATATTGTGACAGTAAATTTTAAAAATTTGTAACATGCTATTAGTAACCTTTATTGAAATTAACCTGCAATATATTTCAGGCATGTGTACAATAAATATTTTTTTTCAGTATACTGAGTGTATTATACCTCATTAAAACTAAAACGATTACCATCAACTCGTATCAGTACTTTCAGTACTTTGATTATAAGTATCATTTTTTACTTTCATTATTTGATGATGATGATGATGATGATGATGATGATGATGACGATGAAAAGGAAGAGGAGGCGGAGAATGTGTAGATGAACAAGAAAAGATGTTATATTGTATCTTAAAGCAATAATTCAAATACATGTTAATTATAAAAATATGCATACATACCCCTAATTTTATGATAAGATCTCGCAGAAATGTTTGTCTTTTCTTCTACTATATCTTGTTCTTCTAATTTGTTTCAAATACGCTCGATTCGTCACGCTGTCTTTTTGACTGTGTAAATGTCAGTAATTGTATTGTTTTGGAAATTTCGATGTTTATCGGGAAAATTATTTACCTGTCAAAGAGTGACGAAAATAAAGAAAGAACCCCGTTGGTTGTATTGTAAACAGAATTAACCATTGGTTCATCAAGTTCAATACAAAACAAATATCAATTATCAATCGATAGCAAGGTCATATTACTAATGAAAATGTATCTGTATAATACACAGCTCGTCATAATATTTAGAAAAGTGACAGGTAAAAATTAAAATCAATTTCCTAAAGTCCTTTTCTGACCTTTAAATTCAATTGATTTTAAAGTGTTTGTTTTCAAAAAGAATCATTCCAATTGATTGAAACTGAATACAGACTTACTTGCACATATTTAAATAATTGTGTGTAGGATAGTAACCAATTATCAGAGAATGTTTGTTCATTAATAGCGTTTTATACGAGGTTACTTCTCCTTAAGTTAATTCATCATAACAATTTGTAAATCAAATATCTGGAATACACTCTTTTAACATTGTAGTGCACTCCTAAGATAGTGAGTGGACACTTCATATATATTTTTTTCAAATGTAGTACTATGGCTTCAAACAAAAACAAGGAATCCAATTTAATATAGGGGTATAAAAAGAGAATTAGTAAACATTTACTAGCGTTAAGTTCATAATACAATATTTAGACTGAGTGATAACACTCTTTGAAAGTATATATCTGTCTTGTGTTCTGATTTTTATAACTAATATTTACATAACTTTGACCTGGTTTAAATAATGTCTCCAGATCTTCTCCTGAGATTCTCCACTGTTTCTTTTATGTCTGATCTACTGTACGATATTTTTTTCGGCATTAAATCATTCAAACGATAAGTACGATGCATTTTTTCTACACAAAGCGATTATAATATGAAGATCTACATATAAAGACATATTGTCCCTTTCATTCATTTGGCTTTATTTCATTGTATCAGATCAGAGAATTCGATACTCAATAATTTCATTTGTATTTGACCGGTCAACGGGGGATGCATACTCCTCTTTGACACCTGATACCACCTTTGGATTTCTAGAGGTCCGTGTTTGTCCAATGTTCACCAGATTCGTATTTTCGTCTCCTGGATAATGTAAAGATAAATAACATTGTATCTATGATTTGGCGCTGATAGCACATTTAAATTTCTAAATTGTTCTAAAGCTAGTTTAGCCATCTTTTTACAGTAGTTACTCTTAGACGGATTTTGATTATTCATTTAGATTTATTATTTGGCCTTGTCTGATACCACTTTCTCTTTAGAAAATCTATAAATAATTGGAACTCAACTGATGCAGTCTAATTGACAGAAACGATCGTCTTGAGCACTATAACTTTGGTATTATGTTTATAATTTTATATATCGTAGATGCGATAACCAGAACAGTAAGATTCTAAGTTACCAGGTTTGAGATCATTGGCATAAAGTGAACTGCTTGGGTTTTTCAAATGTAAGTCACACACTATCATTTTTCAGTTATAATTATGTTGGCAACTAGTTAAAATGGTAGAGGAAAACACCCAGCTAAAATGTACCGAAGGAAAGACCAACTGCCCCCTTAAAATAAAATTTTCTCACAAAAAACAGATTAAGTTCCAGTCGGGCTCGAACCCATGTTGAAAAGCGGAGAGAGACTTGATAGTCTAACCCTTTCATCCCAGAATATCTGAATAGTATGCTCTTTTCTATTGTTTAAGATCAGTCTGTTATGGTATGTAGGGTTGAACGGGTTAAAGCGCGATGCACTAACCTCTTGGCCACAAAATAAAACGTAAACGTCAATAATAAAATACAAAACAAATGTGAAGTATATAATGAATATAAAAACTTCAGATACCAAAGTGTAAATCAATAGAACGTCCAGGACACAGAGACAAATCCGATAAAAAATGGACAAACACGGACCTCTGGAAACCAAGAGGTGGGATCAGGTGCCATGGAGGAGCAAGCATCCCCTGTCGACCGGTCACACCCGCCGTGAGTCCACAGTCAAGTCCAGTGAAACACGTGAGGAGTGTATCCTCGTCATATTTGGTACAGACGTCTCAACAACTGCCAACGAAAAGGCAACTCAACATTTCACTTAGTGAAACAGAGTAGTCGCAGACACGACTATATTATACCGACCGTAAAAACTTGCGGAACGTTGACATTAAACGCGGTTTTCGATATCCCTGTGTCAATAATTTGTCAGTGAGTAGTTTACCTCTGTATATGAAATCTTCATATGTTGTGCACGCCCTGGCATATCGGATCATTTGTGAAATATATACTCCATATGCGGGTGACTGAGGGATATTACTACTTAAATGTGGAAAATTGACGATGGGAAAGCCGAAATCGTCGCGTTTATCGTATAGCTTCGTTGCTAATTTCCCGTCTGTGTTTATATTAAGTAAAATGTCTAAATGAATGTGAAAAACAAGGAATCATAAATAAACATCAAAAAGAGTGATTTCAGCTGTCATGAATGAGAAGGTCAGGGACAACTAAACAGTTTTCCATAGACGACAATGTTTTCGTTAAACTTTTCTGAAATTATCATCTTTCGAGCGAGTGTTGACCCACATGTTAAGCGTCCCTTCCGCAACAAAACGTAATAAATGAATTTCAGATACTCTTGTATGACATGGGCTCTAAATATATCAAATTGTCATTAGAATTATATACTTATTTAGCATATTTATCAGACTCCAGGCTATATTCAAAATGTCAGCTTCACGTTCACCATATAACTGTCAACAAATGTCGAGCGAGAATTCTATATGTGTATTTTCATAGAAATTCATAATAATTAAATTCCGTTTTCCGTGAATTGTAAAATCATCCATTTTGATTGTGTTGTTTTAAGAGCAAACTTCAAATAAAGATGCATTTTGGCTGAAATATGCTGAAAAAAGTGAAATGCCCTTTGGTCCTCCGTGGTAGAGAAGTAAGAGCATCACTATTTGAATCAGGAAGTTTCTGTCGTCAGATCAGCGTGGGTCCAAACCCCGCTGGAACCCAAGCTGACTGTTGTGGGAAAGTTTGCCAGTTTACTTGCCAAAGCCCGGAGATCTCTTGAAACAATTGAGGGAAGTATATTAGAAATTAGAATTATATTAAATTCGAACCGACAGAGTTTATTGAAAGAAACGTTCATCTCGAGCATTTGTTTTGTTTTGTTTTTTAAATCTATAACTTTGGTATTCTTAAATATTTGCTGTATAATATACATATAATACCAAAGATACAGTTTTGTAAAAATAAAATAGTGACAAAAAAGATGCTTCAGACGATCGTTTCTATCAATCAGACTTCATCTGTTGAACTCGAATTAATCTCATTTAACTATTGCATCACAATTGAGGATTTTTAAAAAAACAGTTTAGAAAAATATTGATTAAAATTTCATGAAAGTCGTTAAAAGAGAAACTTTCAATGCTCGCATATAATTTCAAAAAAGTTATATGACGTAAAATGACGTTTCATGGTGACACGTGTTGAAAGGGAAATAACTTGTCCTAATATAGTCTTAGACCAACATTTCCGAAAAGTTAATAATAATGTAAAATGTTTCTGACAATATCAAATATATACTGTTTTTATTTTATATATTAACAAATAATTTTACCATCATAAATCAGAAACTTGAGGAAAATCATTTTAGCAGATAAATATCTAATTACCAGAGGGATGTCACTATGCATCAACAGACGAGCGGATTATAATTCAAATTCATCATAGATCACGGAGGAATGCAATAGTAACCTTTAATATACACCTTTCATACACATTTGTGACGGTATAATGCATTATATAGTCGCGGATAAGTAGGGCAATTAAAATTCTCAGTTTCTTTACATAAGGTCGACCAGTGTCAACATCTTTATCTGGCCATAAAGTATAAACGTTGTGTCAAACTGACCAAATATACTTGTAGGTAAGATATAGAGGCCTTGCTTGATTTCAGGGTAAGTCGCTAAATATATAATTCACATTTGGATCTAAAGAAGACACCGATGTCAATGAATTTATGGGTCTTTCGAATGAGACTTAAAACCTAGGTTGCTTGTCGCGGAGGATACTATCACTGCATTGGCGTCATTCCATAGCACAGGTCAAAATTTGTGGCACTTCACTTAAAGCTAGTGACATCTCCATGTAAGTGAAAAAATCGTGGTTGGGTGTAAAACAACAATCAATTAAATTCTTTAATTTATATATTCATGCTGCTACTTCCTCCTACGAGCAATGATTAATATAAAAGACGTGAAAACGAATGGAACGTACTGTGATTTTATAAGGAAACGACTACCACAGCAACGACGTACATGAAAATAACGGGAATATTTTATTTTCCAAATGTTATGATGTGAACTATAAATACAAGGAGATCAAACGCATAATTTTAGTCATGAATTCAACACATTTATAGTTTTCTGTACTTTATATCTGTAAAATAAACTTCTATATCCTCTATTTTATATTTAATAGACCTACACCATTGATATATGTTTGTGGTTACTCTGAACGAACTCTTAAAGCGATAAAATATGAAATAGTCCCATAATGTTTGATAAATTGAAAACCCCCTTTGTTTGCCCCTCTGGTAAACACATTACTATGTCAATGGGGTAAGACCAAGCGATATTTCTAAAATATCATAATCACATGATACAAAGACTTCATCGAGCGAAAGGTACTGTTGTTACCGTTACAGCACTCACTTCATTTGTTATTTTAGAACCAACCGGAGTTAAAACATGCCATCTTACAAACTTACATACTTTAACATCCGGGGTAGAGCAGAACTTTCTCGACTTGTGTTCGCAGCTGCTGGAGCAGAATATGAGGATGAACGAATCAACAGAGAAGACTGGCCGACACTGAAAGCAAGTAAGTATATGTATATATTATGTGACATCATTAGATCTATGTCAACCTATACCTGTTTCCTTACAAGAAGACGATATAAGTCTCTGCAAAAAGAATAACATTGTCTCAGAAAAAAACTATTCCTTGACATTAGTGTCGGGAATATGGATAAGTGTTGCTTAATGTTCTTGTAGGTCCACGGTAAAAGAGAAAAGTGAACTATGATTGATACCTTATATATCGACCATAAAAAATTAATGTTTTGTTTTTGGTAATTTGCAATTAACAACTACATATCATTGATTAAATTAGCAAATGTTAATATCACTCTCATGGCGACCCACACGGTGTGACACCCCTCTCCTTCCGAACTGCGTGTGAGTCTGCTACATCTATTACATTTGGGTGCTTTTATAGCATCCCCGACCCACATAATTCTCCTTCATTCTCTCATGCTATCACTATCATACATACTTATAAGGCTATTGCAAAGGAAATCTAAATGTACTACTTGTACTAATAATGTTAATTAGAAGGTACATAACACTCTAATTATGATAATACTGAATAAGATACTTATGATATTTAGTTTCCTACTTATCATGCAGTGTACTAATTAACCATACAAATCTGACTTACATAAGATGTGTTGATAAGCCCAAACTACATTAAGTTTGTAAACATATGGAAACAACTGTATATTTCAATTCTGTACTTTGTTTTACATAATGGTATTACAATATAAACGAATCGCTCATTTATTTAGCAACCGACCTCTATTGATAAACAATATAAAATAGGATAAGCTTAATATTCAAACAAGACTGATAATTCGTTATCAAGAAAATATCAGTATGTATAGTAAAAATTCAAAACGTAAATACTATATTGAATGCATTTTTCTGTATCTTCTGTACCTTTTTTACTTTAACTTGTAAATCAAGAAGTTTACTCAAAAAATTTAATGAAATAGTGTGGAATATATCTTTATGAAAATTACAAAAATACACTAAATATGGAGAGGTATTTATAGGTTTCATCGCCAATTAAATACCGAGTCAACACCTGGTATCTTGATTGTGTAAAGTAAATAATGTAGAGTTTGTGCCTTGTACAAGGCGGATGATATACGTTAACCAACATACATGTAAATGCTAATACCAGAAGGCATGTCTTGTCATAATTTCTATCCCTGCATGTTGAATACATTCTCGTCAGCAAAATGGCCCTCGCATCATCATAATATGACAGGAATGATTAATCTACAAATTAACAATTTAAACAAGGTCATGAAACGTATATCCGGTTTTTACTTATACGTTAGCGAAGAGACTTTTTGACATACATTTTCTAAAACAATGATACACACAATCGGCCTGTATTTAATTAATGTTTGATGTTCATCGTATACCGTCAACAACAATATATTTTGAAGAGTGAACAAGATAATGAGATGTAACGTGGTGCGTGGCGGCTCGAATTCCATGCCACAGTCCTGTAGTCAACATGCAATCAATTTAATTTGATTCGCGTATTTGCGTCTTGGCAGTGGGTCTAAGTGGTCATTGCCGCTTTCCACCTATCGTCTAACTCGCTATACCTATTTCCCCCACTCCGCGGTAAGTCCATGGTGTGGTAGTGGCACTGTTTTGTATACCTTGCAGTAATCATCATCTCTCAGCACATTAAAATTTGTTCAAAGGTTCAAAGTTCATATTGTCATTAAAATATTTTAGTGAAATGTAAATCACTCTACATAATTATATTTACATAGTTAAAATATTCAAAGAAGTAGTAGGTAAGATTTGATAGCGTCTCTATGTAAAACATACAGTGTTGTCCGCTGCTTATTCATTTGATTATATACGCTAGTCGGTGTAATGTGTATTGTATTCGGACTGACACCACCAAATACAGGCCTCAATGCCAATTATTTAAACTTCAGGTCAATGTCACTACCATGTACATGTATATTAAATCTGAGTCAAATCAATAACCTCTGCCTTCCGCGATAGTGGACCCATTTAAGATAACAAAATATGCCATCAAAAGTACAGGTTGCCGTTGCATTTCTACTTCGAATTTTCACTTGATTACAACTTGTAGAATTTCGCACCAAAAGAGAGTATTTATTCTCATCTGACCCTCTCTGTTTAAATTTTCAACCTACAACTCCATAATTTGCAAAGTACTACTAATATTCATGTATCTTTTTTATCACCTTAATTTCTCTTATTTAATGGCAATTTTTTATTTCATTTAATAACCAATAAGATCGCTGGGCTCATTTCCCCTCTATGACTTTTTCAAGTTAATAAGATTTTCGACAAAAGTTAGATTTCACACATTTTTGACGAAATTAAACATAATTTTTACTCCAGTGAATGCAAGGTAACGAGAGAAAAAATAATTTTACTGAGAATAACTCATTACTGTGATTTTGGCGTGCCATGTATATATGTTGGAACCGGTATATCATAATGTATGTTTGACTTAACCCTTTCAACCCTATGTTTCTAGATAGTATGCTCTTTTCTATTGTTTAGACTGATCCATTATGATCCGTAGGGTTGAAAGGGTTTAAGGAAATTATTTCATTTTTTTAAACTTTTACTATTTGATCTCTTGACCTCATCACCAAACTTGACCTTTTTACCGAATTTGACCCGTTCATCGAACTAGAAAGGTTTCCATGGAACATTTGCGACGGGTGTGGTATGCCAGCAGAAGACGCTGACTCCTTCCGGACACCTGGTCTTATCCCTTTTGGAATTCTTAATTGTTCTTCATGTTGAGACCATTTGCACATCTAATTCGTCGTGTTATAATGGACTTGAGTTTTGATTACTGATGGGTACTTCTTCAATTTTACTTACTTTAACAAGCTTTTCCAGCTGAAGTACTATATTTTCAATTTTACGTGATGTACTTGACAAATAAGATTAATACACAGGTATACAAAAATCTTATATTCCTATATATGTATATAAAAATAAGGTCAGATCCAGTGTGGTATTCGTATACAAAAGGTAAAATTGAGTTAATCAATTGCAATTGAAAAAGAGTCAAACCATGGTTTCTCAAACAATTTTCACAAAATAAAAAGGAATTTAAGAATTTTTATGTCTGTGTATATCTCTTTATTGTTATCATATATCAATCTAAGAAGAAAAAATGGGGGGAAATTGAAAAACTGCTAATGCCCCTTTAATCAAGATAAAAGAGTATATATTTTAAGATATTTTGTACAGAAATGCCGCAGTGTCAGTTGCCAGTCCTCACAGTTGACGACAAAACAATTCTACCTCAGAGTCTTGCCATAGCCCGATACCTTGCCAGAGAATTCGGTACGTATTTGAAAATATTATTTGAAACATTAAAATGATGAAATAATGAAACTACTACTGCCAGGGACCTTATTACAATATATGTTTTTATTATCGCTTTTACTTTTATCTATATTTAATATTTTAATCAATTATATTAATCATTTCTTAACTCAGATTTTTTTCAGTGTATGGAAATGGCAATACAAATATCTTTTACAATTAAAAAAAATATATAGTATCATTTGTATGATTTCAACAGTGTTAATATTATACAATTGTCGACCTTATTTGAGGTTAATACATGGCGTTATCAATCCAAGAAAGTGGTATTTTCCTCAAGGTCGGAGGCCGAGGGACAATATTGCTTTCTTGGGTTGATAACACCATGCATTAACTGAAAATGAGGTCGTTAATAATTTTATTATATGACATTTGATTAGTTTGACACCAATGCCAATGTTTAATTCTCGCAATGTCAGTGAGATGTGGGAGTCTATAGCCACGTATTGTCATCTTATAAAGAATGAACAACATACAACAGTTTGAAACGGCTAAATGTGTTGCACGTCTAGTATTTTTAGAAGTTTTCTCTTCCAATGATGTTTGGACATCATCATCGTCAACAGTGGCGAAACGAAAACGTTTTTTTTACACTCACGTCGTCTGTCATCTTGAGTACACTTTCTTGACGCTAAATATAGCTAGGCAGCATTGATGATTGGCTATACAATAAACACCAAGCGTGTCAAAGTTCGGGAATTCCCTTGTGCTATTTTGAGTACGACCTCGACGTGTTGGATTGTTATATCAACCTACGAAGCGATTTATGGGTTAATATAACGATTGCGTGAAAACAGAATGTATGAAACGAGTCAATCAGAAAGTAGATGATAAGAGAGTCATGTAATAAATAAAAATAGCAGATACCAAAGATTAATCGTTAAGATGTTCAGGAGACAAATATACAAATCTGATGAACATTTGACCGACATGGATATCTGGAAATACTGAGGTGGGATCACCCCGCGAATCCACAATCGTATTCAAATGAACTCTGTCAAGTGAGTTTAACAGAAGACTACATGTGAGAAATAATATACACAACTGAAATACAATGACGCTATATTTATTGAGGGTTGGCCAAAATTGAGTTGTTACTATAGTTTATGAGTTATCGAATTTTTCCTCACCGATTTTTAGGTCAATAGGCTCAGTTGGGCGATTTATTGTATAGTAGCTGAATACTTTATTTGATGATATATGAGACTTATTTGATAAATATGACCTTTCTACCTGAAAATTGTAACTGTGTTTCTCCAATGCTGACTGTTCCTAAATCGCCTTAATATTTACCAAATGAAAAAGGTAAATCCAGGCGAGAACATGCAAATTGATAAAAACAAACGTATGCAGACCAACACTCAGAAGAATATGAAGAATTTCGTTTAATGTGAACATTTTGCAACATTTATGATCTCTTATTACAAAATTTCCACGGGTAATAATTTTCATATTTTTCTTCTCTCCAGTAACAATTGTGATTTGTTGAGGTCGCGGTTCGGGAGTTACTTAAAATTGACATCAAGGCCTACAGAGGCAGTCAGTTATGTATCATGCATGTATATATTTTTAAAAACAAATTATTCAGTATTCATTAAAATTGAATGACCTGTGGTCAATGACGATTTTGATCAAGAATTCTGTCCCTTAATATAAGCTCTATTTGACTTAAGACTCAAGGGTGATGTGACTGGTCAGTTTAATAAAATATTTCCTCTTTCTCTAAATTGTCCATAGATTTGTGTTTGTTCATTTTACACTCAACATCGTCTTGGGTACTTATGTGGGGGGATTCTGTGCGTGACCGAATAGTTAGAGCATCACTTCTGGTCATCGCAGGTTCGAGCCCTGCTGGAGCCTCCGATGAATTTCGTGCGAAAGTTTGCCGGCTTGCTTGTGGAAGATTGGTGGTCTCTTCCCGGGTACATTGTAACCAGTGGCTAAGTTCCACTAAAGGTCGTAACTTTACATGTAGACGTAAATCTAGACTTTCGCTTTCGTCTAAAATGAGTTCCACTATAGGTCGTAACTTTACGTGTAGACGTAAATCTAGACCTTCGTCTAAAATGAGTTCCACTAAAGGTCGTAATTGTAAGTGTAGACGTAATTCTAAAATAACGTCTAAAATGAGTTTCACTAAAGGTCGTATCTTTTACTTTTAGACATAAATCTAACTTTCGAGTCTGAAATGACGTTCCACTAAAGGTCGTAACTTATTACCAAATCTCTTTCGCTTTCGTCTAAAATGAGTTCCACTATGTTTACATCTTTTTTGTGTAAACTGAAACTTTCGCTTTCGTCTAAAATAAATTCCACTGAAGGTCGTAACTTTACATTACGTAAATCTAGACTTTTGCGTGCTAAAGTTAGTTCGACTATAGGTCGTAGTTTAAATGGACCCAGGTCTCTTTCGCCACCTTCTAAAACTGGCCACTATAGGTCGTAACTTTATGTAGACGTAATCTTGACCTGTGGGAAATAAAAACACTAAAGGTCAAAATTAAAAGTGTAGACGTACCTACATAACGTCTAAAATGACTTTGTGTTAAGGACTTATATTTCGTACCTACATATCAACTTGAGTCTGAGTCTACGTCTGCTGCAAACTATTACCAAATTCACACGTAGGTTAACGAGTAAGCATATGTTTACATCTTTTTTGTGAAACTGAAACTACGTGCACGTAAATAAATTCATGACTCGAGTTTCGTCTTACGTTACGTCTACGTTTGCGTGCATAGTTACGACTTTTAGTGAAACTGGCCCCAGGTTTTCTTATCCACCTTTAAAACTGGCCGACATCATATAACTATGTAAATGTTGAGTGTGGGATAAAACACTATTCAAAATTAAAAATGAGTACCTACATAACTGTTGCCACTTTGTGTTAATGACTTATATTTCGTACCCGAATTTCATTTTTGGCTAAAAACCAAATATATGTATTAAATGTAATTGAATATATTTAATGTAAAATTTCAATTTTTAGATTTAGCAGGTAAAACAAATTTAGAACAAGCTAAAACTGACGTCATCATACAGACGACGGAGGATGTAAGATCACTGTGGATCAAAATATTTTTTGAGAAAGATGAAACTCGAAAGGTAATTATTGATAAATTTGAAGTTTTCTTTGATCAAATAATTTAGAAAACAGTAATAAAGACTCTTGTAGAATCCTTTGTATACTTCATTATGTACTATCCAGTTTTCGATCCCTACTCTGATTATAGCGACTGGGTTAAAATAAAAGTACGTTTCGACAATCAAGTATGTAAACAGGATGCTAAAGTTCGATATGAACTGCTTCAAAGATAAATATGCCCAGTTTAATAGATAAAACGGTCTGACGATACCATAATCTCGGTAAAGAAGATAAAATCTGCTCATTTACTTGAAATAACTTCTAAAAGTAGACAATTGAAAGAGGTGATAGTATAAACACATTTGCATGTTTATTTGCTGCATAAACAGTTCGGTCAAGGATGTCTAAGAAATCATCTTCATCTTTCGATTAATACACGAAATATATTAATCTACGTTGTTTCTCTGTTTATAAAGTTGAAAGGGGTCTCCGTGGCCGAGTGGATAGAGCATGGCACTTTAAACTACGAAGTCTCTAACTTCTGGTCAGCGTTAGTTAGAGCCCCGCTGGAACCTAAGCTAATTTTGTGAGAAAGTTTTCCAGTTTATTTGCGGAAGGGCGATGGTCTATTCCCGCGTAATCGGGTTCTCTTCTCCACCATTATGAACTGGCCGCCATCATATAATTGAACATTTTTTGACAACGCTATTCAGAATTCAAATTAAACAGTTAAACAACAATAAAGCTGAGTGTTACGTGTTTATGATATTATTACATGCGCGGTGATTCCACTTGTATCTCCGCAATTTTGTTATGTCTATCCGTTAGTGTGGTGTTAATTGTAGAGCAATCCATATAATGTCATAATGAAATTATGATTTATTTTAGTATGGTTCTTGATATTTTAGGCTGAGTTAACGAAGAAATTCCAAGAGGAAGAATTACCGAAGTTCCTTGGTATATTTGAATCCATGTTGAAAGAAAATGATGGAGGAGATGGGTTCTTCTTAGGAAAGTCGGTAAGACCTTTGTTTTACGTTCTTTATGATATCCTCGGAAGCAGGGCTTTAATTGATTTTAACTGTCACATGTGCACACACAAACAACGAATCTTGTAGAGTTTACATATCTCAGTAATTTTTTAAAAGTCTTACATGTTACCGATAATAATCAAGTTTCAGAGCCCTATTATTGGCTTGGGGATGCTTACTGTGGGGGGAAAACAGAGAACCCCATTTGCCCAAACCTGCGACCGCCACAAGATCTCACATAATCGTACTTCCATTTCCAATCCGACCTGCATTGGTAAAAAGAGAATTCGCTAACCATTGCGCTACTCCAAGGATTATTGGGAAGAGTTGGACAGAGAGAATGGCCATGGGCAATGTACATGAGGCTGTGTGGACTGAAGCTCCTATTAATATCAAATATATCAGTCAAGTTCAGTCAATATGATTTTTAAAAATTACATCGTTTGAATTTTCAAATATATTCGAACAAATGGATTTTAATAGCATAACTTTTAATTCTGATCGGAAAGTAATACACATAGTTTTGAATCTGTACTTGAAATATGACCCACCAACGCACCCCGGCGCAATTAACCAGATTCCCAGAATAGGAGAGAAGAGTCCATAATATTCACCATTCTTTCGAATTTTTCACATAGGTACATGTTATGATAAATAATATTACATGGGTAAATCCATGGAGAGAAAGCATTCATCAACAGTTTTACATGTTCAGTTAATCCCTTTAGCGGGGGCAACACGTCAGAAGCCCCAAAGGGATTAATGTTCCTGACTCATTGTTCTAAATAAAATATTGAGCGATTGACTGTTCCTTTGGTGTTAGAACTTAATTTGAATCTATGTGCTATATATTTTACTCTATCCCAGCGTATCTATCACTTTGTGCAGTTCACATTATCCGAATAATGGATGCGCTTCGTAATCGGGTTCAATGTACAACCCTAGTCGTTATGGCCTTGTCTCAGTCTGCAAAACGTTTGCTAGTACGGTACTTTATTACCTTGTTTGCAATGCACTTTTAAGGTATGACTTTGCAATTCCGACATTTTGTTTATGCCTCGCGCAATTTCCCGATGTGAGCAGAATTTTCATGGTTAGTAGTACGGGTCTCCGGATGTAGTTGGAATAAAAAGCTTCTCTACATATAAAGGGCTTCGCCCTCTATTATTAGATACTGCTAGAATGTTTCAGTAAAATTTGATATTTAGTAATAAGATTCTGCAGCACACGAAATACAGAGACGAATATGAGGGATAGATGTATCTGAATTGTAATGCGCGATATAGAGAAAATGAGCCGTATTATGTGGTATTGCTCGGAACACTTTGTGAGGTCAACATTGTTGCATATATGAACGTAAACTTTTTGAGGTCACGGCATTGTTGTGAACTTTAGCGTGAATGCAATCTTTTGTTGTCCTTCTGATCTGCTAATCTTTTACTACCAATAGATAGAGAGAGAGAGAGAGAGAGAGAGAGAGAGAGAGAGAGAGAGAGAGAGAGAGAGAGATGCCCTGAGGTCCTATTTAACTTGAATTAATAAGTTAATGTGTTTTATATGCAGGTAACTGTAGCAGACTTGGCTGTTTACGACGTATTTGAAATATTGATCAGAAAAAATGCTGACGTTTTGTCTAAAACACCAAAATTAGCAGCAAACAGGAAACGAGTAGCAGAATTACCAAAAATCAAAGAATACCTGCAAAAGAGACCAGACACAGAAATGTAATTTACAAATTATACCATGCTTCAAATATAGCTCATGAACTTGAATCATTTTCTTCATTGTACACTGAACATAAAAAAATGTATAGATGAAATGTATATATACTCAATAAAAGTTAATATCTACTTGAGTCCACAAGTATTCTGAAGTGGATATATATGATAATTTATCCAATAATTTTGTTGAGTGTGGTGTCGAAGTAAGATACACGTGTTATTTGTTCACTTATAAAAACCATATGTTTTCTTCGATGTATTGTTCTCTTTTTGTCCATCTTTCTACCCCTGTTCATTTTGTTTTGTTTTAAAAAAATGCTAAATTTTAAGAGCCTATTACCACTAACTTACACTAAATATGTTCATCAATGTCTTTTAATATCAGTACTACTCCATATATAGAGCCTCAACAACAAGTCGTTTTATACAGATTTCGGCTCGTAATATTAACCAGGATTAGACTAAGGGTTAAAATTACGAGCTTACTATTTGTGTATTAAAGGGCGATCTTTGAGAGATTGACAGAATTTCCATGAAAGAATTTTCATAGAAAACCACCATCCTACATTGCGTTATTTTAAAATTGCATCATAAAATAAGATGTACATGGGCTACTACTGAGCTTCACTGTCTTACACGCTCTGTGGTGGCCCTCTGCAAGCTTTACAAAACCAGAACAAAAATAGGTCAAAGTTTAGGTGTTTTGGTGATCTATATTATTTTTGTCTAGGGTATTATAAAAAATAACAGATTTTGACTAAATACACGGTGATATGTAAAAGATTACCATAAGGCTTTTGCAGATCCATCCGGTTAGACTAAATGGCCTGGTTAGTTGTGGAGCCAATTGATCCGAATACACTAATTAACACGATTAGACTTATTAATCTGTAGGGCTTATTGATCCTTGTGATACGTTTGTCAAGTTTATTTCCGCCCAAGATTCCATTAATGTTACCTGTATCAAAAATTGAAATTGGATTTCTCCAACAAATTACCTCTGAAGAAAATTTAATATTTAAATGGTAATGGAAAGCTTCAAGTCTATCGTCTGTGTTTGACGTTTCTTGCCATGACGTACAAGAAACAAGATGAAAAAATATCATATTTACATTTGTTTATGTTTTGACCCGGTTGATTCTGAAATGAAAGCTTTAGGACTTCCAAATATTTATCATTAACTCATCAAGCCCAGAAAAAATATTGAGCACTTCTGAAAATCAATGATTTGGATCAGTCAAAGAGTATCGTTAGGGGTGAATGAGTTAACATACACCCCTAACGACACTTTTTGACTGATCCAAATCATTGATTTTCAGAAGTGTTCATTGTTTCTGTCACATTTAAACTTATCAGTTCGTTTGGTGAGGACAGAATATGCCGGACATTCTTCGTTTAAAATTTTGTACTCCCAGCGGAGACATCATTTCCTTTTATTTATCGTGACATGATACCAAGTTATTATCACAACCAGCTATTGCCCCGATCAAATACATAAATTACAAATCTATTAAACTACTATGATGTCCTTAACAAGATATTGATACACACCGGTGTCCAGTCACGGTAACTTGTACAGGTTAAATCTTTAAATGATTCAAAAACGAAAATTTTTACAAAGCTACAGATCTATTAAGGTAACTTGACACATGATTTTATAAACCCAACGAGTCGAGTCTAAATTAAATCATAACAGGGGGGGGGGGGGGGGGGGGGGGGGGGGGGGGGGGGGGGGGGGGGGGGGGGGGGGGGGGGGGGGGGGGGGGGGGTGGTACAGGGGTGACAAAATATTAGAGCTTCAGCAATACATGGAGTCCGTGCAAGGCAATATTTTTTACCTGTACAGTCTTTTTTTTAAGTAAACTGTATTGTTTTGGCCTTTTATTAAAAGTTATACCCAGTGTATTGTACGTGAATGACCAGGGTCTAAAGTCACCAAATGTGTTCAATACTCAGGATTAAATTTTATCAATTTGACTTTATAGTTGTAAGCAAAACTTCTGAAGTTTGTAACTGAATGGGAAATACATTATCAATATTTGTCATTAATATAAAACAAGTGACACATTATGAGTTTCGTGTAAAATAGATAAATCTTTTAGTAAGGTACTTAAGTACTTTTGAGTATCTACTCAAGTATTTTTTATAATTACTAGTATTTACAATTGTATGTCATCATTATATCAAAATATTCAATTGTAGAAAATGTTTAAATTCATGAAGAATTAGCTGAGCTTGAGCACTGAATAAATTTGATGACTTCGGGCCCTGGTGTCAGTTCACTAAAGGTTTTTACATTATGTGTAGACGTTATTCTAGACTTACATCTAAATGAGGTTCACTAAATATCGCATCTTTCTTCCTGCGTATAAACTAAGGTCCGAGTCTACGTCTGCTCCAGACTACATGTACTATTAGTTTCATACG
Source organism: Atrina japonica (assembly GCA_030159075.1). Taxonomy (NCBI): domain Eukaryota; kingdom Metazoa; phylum Mollusca; class Bivalvia; order Pterioida; family Pinnidae; genus Atrina; species Atrina japonica. The sequence goes on from BROG01000004.1 coordinate 61,485, forward strand.
TAACTTAGTGTAGGTTAAAAATAGAATATGTTTACGACCATCTGTTTTATAGAAATATCAGTTTCACAGAAAGCGATGACCTAAATTCTCAACTTTTGATATCATGCTCAATGATAATCCATAGATTTTTTCAACGGTAAACAAACTTTGTCAACAGTATAAGATGTCGACATTGCGAAATATATTCTCTATTTTATAATCTTCAAATGATGTTTAACAAGTTATATATATGGATTTGCATAAATTTCGAAATACTTCATCACTAGGCCTATCAAACAAACTGAAAGCCCCCGTCGTTTGCCTCTCGGATTAACACATCGCTCTGTCATCAGGGTAGACTAGGCGATAACGTACAATCCTGTAATCATATGTTACACATACTTCGTTGGACATAAGTCACTTTTATTCATCGTTAGGCTACTTCGACAGTTGTTTTACTAAATAAGAAAAAAACATGCCAACATACAAACTTACATACTTCAACCTTCGCGGAAGAGGAGAGCTTGCTCGACTTGTGTTGGCAGCAGCTGGAGCGGAATTTGAAGATGATCGAATAAAAAGAGAAGATTGGCCGGCACTCAAAGCAAGTATGTATAAGTATTTTATAGCATAATTTTCACTTTAATTGCAGTTCAACACGATGACAAAGTGAAGTAGATTGTCGTGCAAATTCAGCATTCTACGACAGAAATTAAGGCAGACAGATCTATATGGCTGATATTAATTTACCTATTATCATCGAGTTTATGTAAAGTATATATTATTAATATTTCACTGTTATTTATTGATTCGACCGTGTGTGTGTGTGTGTGTGTGTGTGTGTGTGTGTAGTGTGTGTATGTGTGTGTTAAGCAGTTCGTATTAATGTTATGCACACAAGTTGTTCAGTATAAAAGTATTTTATTCAGTAAGAGATCTTCATTTTAAAAGAAATGCAAGGTCTATGTTATGTGTTAATCATATTATTTCCAAAAGTTAAAACGCATTTTGAGTTCTTCGTAACTTACAGTATTTATTTAATACCATAATTTATCTAGTCGAATTTTTTATAAAAATCAATACCGTTCATCTAGTGGAAATGTCAGTAAAACACATAATAAAATATCATTTCAACCTCATTCACATATTGTAATAGCAGCAATTTAAAGTATGTGCCTCACTCATACAAAATCATAAATAGATAAAAATCCAGCCGAGGTGTAGATATGTATAGACATGTTGTGTGTGTACTTGTTATTTCAATATGCGTGGTCAATTTATCACGGCACGTGTTACCTACTCTCGTATAAGGTTGATCAAGGTATGACAGGAATTATAAATCTAAATTACCGTATCTCAAAATACAAATTGATTGATAAACATGCATCTGCATTTTGTTATTCCAGATCAGGAAAAGGTTGGCATATTGACACACCTTTAAGAATACCGATGCACAGTAATTGTCGGCATTCGTTTGCTCTTTATGTTGATCATATATTAATAGTCACGTTGTAAGAACGCTACTTGGCTCCAGAGCGCCAACAACTTAAGTAAATACACGCGGTTCCATTGAAGTCAAATACAATTTTAAAGTCAGGTTGCAATTCACTTAAATGTTTATGATTTAAAAAAAGTACAAAAACATATAAATATACAGTTAAAAGATTTACCTTACTTTTATCATACATGGATCTACTTCATATGAATTTTATAAGATAAATTTTCAACAGGATTACCAGTGTATGAAAAAGACTAATTCTAATTAAATTCCAGAGAAACATTGGTGTAATAAAAAAGATATGAAGGGAGACAACTCGAACAATTATTAAAACATAGAGTGATTACATTACCTGAAAATTGATTATACCTGTATATATCGATACTGAACTCCGGACGATTTCCCGTGCATCTTTATATATTTACATTAAAAAATCGTATTTTTACTATTATTCATATACACTTCATTGGACAAACTTTGAATTCCATACCTTTGATAACATATATAGAGATAAAGTTCACCATTTTAAACCAGGTAAAAAACTTAGATTTATCAGATATATCTGTAGGATAGAAACACATTTATAAATCATTAAATACATACAATTAGTATCTCCAATAGTTATGGGACGTAACACTACTTAATCTTTCCGCTGAAATGGCGTTACCGCGAATAACATTTGCTAGCGTCATTCCATCACTAATAGAAACAATAGTCCCGCACAAACGTTATCAGGTATCACGTGGTACATGAATTAGTCCCATTATAAATATTGCTTATATTTTAATACATACATTTAGCTTACATTTAAAATTATTATTAACATCTAAGCATACTTTATCAGATGTTGAATTTAGCAAAATTGCCAACATGAATACAACAATTTTTCCAATTTTTCAATTTTTAAAAAAAATTTTACACAATGTTTTATTCTATCGTCCTCATTTAAGTTCAAATGACGTCACAAATACCAAGTGACGTCATCGCCAGCCTTCAGATGAATGAAGTATGCGTACGTAGTGAATAAAAGTAGTTCAGTTTGACGAAACTTAACGAATGAAATCGCCGCAGGTAATCGGTCATGAAGCTGATTAAAGCAGAGATTATATATAATATAATTATATATTACATACTAACAGTTTTACTCACACCTGTTCTGTTTTTCGTCTGGTCTGTCGATATGTTCGAGGGATTTAACATGCATAAATGACCATTTGTACCGGAGCATTGGCGGATGATGGCGATGCGTGGGTTACAACGAAGGAATTATATTTGAGGAAATCAGTTCTTCAGGAAATAGCGGCGTTATGTGGATTTGGCATTATAACGGAGGGCGTTTTATATATATATATAAAACAGAAATATCATAGAAATGTCATAATTTATAGTTTTTATAGTGATATTTTTTTATGTAATCACGTGGTTTTATTGTACAGAAATGCCACAGGGTCAGTTGCCAGTCCTCACAGTTGACGGTAGCACAATGATACCCCAAAGTCTTGTGATAGCCAGATACCTGGCGAGAGAATTTGGTACGTATTCAAGGTATTTATTTGAAATTCTTTGAAACTAGTCAACATTTAAAAATGCACATGTAAATGATAAACCCAAAGATGATTTCCCTTATCCACATTTTAATAGAAAATTTCATTCTTTTGCAGATATATTTATACATTATATAAAAGTTAACATATTAAACGTTACAATAATTGATGAAGGATCCAAAACGTAAATATTTTAGCACGAATATGAATCTCTACATGACATGATTACATACAACTACGGATATCGGCATGATTACACACTGACAATACGGATCGCTACAAGACATTATTAAATACTGACAAATACGGATCTCCACAAGACTTGATTACATACTTACAAATACCGATTTCTACTAGCTCGAATGAGTTCCTACAGTGGACATTTGAACGCATTATGTGTTTAAAATCCTACTGCTGCCCTGTGAATCAGGTGACCAATCAGATACGTTCAATATATGATTCTGTGGAGTGTGGATTTCCGTTTCAAATTTGAGGATAAATCGAGGATAAATAAATGTTCGAAAAAAAGGAAAATATATTGACCGTAAACTGCAAATGAATGATATGTTTACAGTTAAAATTTTACGATAAATCACAAAATTCTGACGTGAATTACTATGACGTCACAATCTGGCACAGTAAGAATTTTTTCCGGTTAAAAAATTCTGATAGTGTATGCATTCAATCGTTAATATAGTGAACGAAATATAATGACTGGATTATTCGCATCTCTACAAGAAATTATAGCATAATGACAAATACGGATCACAACATGACATGATTACATACTGACAATACAGATCTCTACAAAACATGATTACATACTGACAATACAGATCTCTACAAGGCATAATTACATACATACAAATACCGATCTATACTTACAAATACCGATATCTACAAGACATGATTACATACTGACAAATACGGATCTTTACAAGACGCAATTACATACTGACAAATACAGGATAGCATCATGACAGGTACGGATCTCTACATGACATGATAACCTACTGACAAATACGTATCTCTACAAGACATGAAAACATGCTGACAAATACGGTTCTCTACAAGACATGATTACTTAGGGTGAATTTATATACTGGTTCTGGTTTATAGATAGTTTGGTAAACCTTTCATTAACAGTACCAAACTGGTTTGAAACTAGTGTCTTTTTTTTTCATTTATCACTCACTGACATGTACAAACTAGTTTGGGAAACCGAACTATCTCTGAATGCGAATTTAGTGGTTTACATGCTGTTCAAAGCGTGCAAGGATAGTGGTGAAGACGTAGCAGTCATGAGACAATTGAATACCTTGCTGTGACTGTATGCTTCAATAAAGATTAGATAATGTTTCAGATATTGTAAAAGTCAACAAAATATACATTAAACCTGGTTTAAGCAGGATTACACGGCAATGTTTGATTTTGAAAATGCTCACCTTTCATTTACTTCATAATTTCAAACAATACGAAACCTCGCTATTAAGACCACCTAACTGACTGACTCAAAGTGGCCTTATTAGTGAGGTGGTCTCTTAAGAAAGGTTCTGTACTGATACAGTTTTAATGAAGAGACTGGAAATTCATGGTCTTAATTGTGAGGTGGTCTCCTAAACGATGTGATCTTTAGGCTGGGTTCCACTGTAGTTTCAAACCGTGTTAAAACCAGAACCAAAGCTGAAACCTGTTTTCTGTGAATGAATTAGTCAATACATACAGTAACACGACTATTTCGAATTAATATCTCTTATGATTTAAACATATTTTATTGATAAAACAAATAGATTAGACACAAGTTCTTATAATTAATTTGAACTTCCAGATTTAGCAGGTAAAACAAACTTAGAACAAGCTAACTGTGACGTCATTATACAGACGATTGAAGATGTGAGGTCATTGTTGGTTAAGATGTTTTTTGAGAAAGACGAAGAAAAAAAGGTAATGATTGAAACGTTTTTAGCTTTTCCTATCAAAATATTTTTATAAAATTAAATTGTAATTTCCATATTTTACAATGTGGTACTGTTATTTTGAATCCATTTAAAGTAAGTACTCAAATTTCTATATCCTTAGATAAAGACAATATATAATTATTGACTTTGGTTGAGGGTGACATAAGAATGTATTGCATAAATTAAAAAATAAACGGGTACTGATTGGATAAGCCTATTATTTACCTCTCGAAATATATCTACATATGGAAAACTAGTGAGTATCATGTCTGAAATAGAATAGTTTACACTTTTGGAAGTACTCTGTTCGTTACTTATGGTTAGTGTGGAATGTCCGGATATGAGCGAATAACAGTCTGGCAAGCTATAAGTCTCACCCAGTAGTCCCAGCTCATTGCAATGCAAAGAATCGTTTTACCTCCGTTATTACATCAAAAGACAAATGCACGGACCACACATAATGCCAGGGAGAGGACATATCGCATATCGAAATGCTATTTATAAGAACTTACTTCATTTTCAACAATTGAATTGAGTGGAATTACATGTACATGGATGTGCTCTGAAATGATTGTTAATAAATAAACGTGAATTGCCGATTATTTGATAGTTATGATACAATTACCACACACGATTATACATTAAAACAGTTATGGATTTATGACTGAATAAATATGGTGTAATATTGACTTAAAACTAATATCGCCCTCGACTTTAGCCGTCTTCTAACATGGTCAGTTACCTTGAATATCGCTGCAAAGGTGATATTCCATTGACTAAATTATTTAAGAGTTATTATTAGGAACTCTTTATCTTTTCAAAGTAATGTTTTAATAAATGTGATTGTATATTCTATTTTTGTGTATAGGCTGAACTAACAAAGAAATTCCAGGAAGAAGATTTACCTAAGTTTCTAGGTATATTTGAATCTGCACTAAAGGCAAACGAAGGCGGAGATGGCTTCTTTTTTGGATCTTCGGTAAGACCTTTTGTAACATACTCAGAAAATTGGGTACTAAATGCAGTAACTGGTACCTTAGTAAGTTTTCCTCTCTCCGAAACTCGGTAAGACGTTTTTTACTGTTCTAATTAATGTTCAGAAAACTGGGGACTAAATGCAGTGACTTTTACCTCACTAATAGTTTCTTTTTCTGAAACTCGGTAAGACTATTTGTAATATAAAAATCACAGATACCAAGTTGCCGTACTACCTAGTTGTTAATTCCCCGTCTGTCTCCACGTAGGATGCATCAACATAAGATTCCTGTTTAACAAAGTAGACTCCATGATAATTACCTTGATACAAAATTGTTCTACATATATACAAGGTGCTTTGTTTGTTGAATACTGTAAAAAGATTCAATATATAAGTTTTAGTATATGAAATAAATGTTTGCTGATATCGTCTCCATAAAACATTTACAGTGTTAATATGAACTCCAAACTGCCTTGCCACATTACTTTGAGGCATTCCAGCTTCCAGCATCCAAATAACACACAAACGATCATTTTCAATCATGTGAGGCATCTCTCAATCAAAATTTTATTCCAAAAACCAATTCTTTTCTGTTTGAATACTGTCATTAATGCAAGACATGAAACGGTATTCAAACACGCAATCAAAGAATACTTTTTTATGTTTTTATTTAAGTTTTAAGTATACACAATTTCTTTTTTTATATGCTTAGATGGCTAAAGTTTTGTTTGTAAATACTTTGTTATTTCTGCATTTGTGCTTGAGATTTATACATTGAAGTAATATGGCAATGTTTTATATGCAGGTAACGGTAGCAGATTTGGCTGTTTACGACTTGTTTGAAATGTTGGTAAGAAAAAATTCTGATGTTTTGTCTAAAACACCAAAATTAGCAGCAAACAGGAAACGAGTAGCAGAATTACCAAAAATCAAAGAATACTTGCAAAATCGTCCAGACACAGAAATGTAATTTACACAGAATATCATGCTCCAAATATAATATTTTACGCAGTAAAATCATATTATTTCTTTATTTTACACTGAACATAACAATGTATAGATGAAATTATTATACTCAATAAAAGTTTGATATCAGCTGGAGTCCTCAAGTATTTTGAAATAGATAAATATGATATGCAATTATTAATCCATTGAAAAGGAAGAGTTTGGAAGTAATGTGATGAGAAAGTAATATACACGTAATTTGTTCGCTTCTACAAAACATATACGTTGTATTATGGTTTTCCCGTGTATGTCTCTCTTTCTCCCCATCTATCTATCCCTGTTCCTTTTGTTCTGTTAAGAAAGAAAAGGAATTTAAAATGCTAAAAGTTAAGAGCGCTATATCACTAACTTGCACTATATAAGTTCATATTTTAATGTCGGTGATTTTTCAGATATAGACTCTCAAAAGCAAGTCGTTTTATGTAGCTTTCGGCTTCTGATAAAATACGTATGAGAATGAGGGTTAAAATTATTAGCTTACTTTATAGTACAGATCATCTTTTAAAAAATAACAGAATTTCATAACATTTATTCATTTTTTATGATAAAATTTTTCCATTTTACTAGAATATCATCCTACATTGTATTTATTATTTTACTATTGCATCATCAAATAAGATACACACGGGCTGAAAACAGCTTTACTGTCTTAGATGCTTTGTGATTACTCTGTGCAAACTATTTAAAACCAGAACAGAAAAAGGTCAGATTATAGTTTTTATCCCACCGGAACCGACTGTTAAATTAAGCTTTTCTGATCATCTTTTGTCCGTCGTCTGTCTCTCTCTGTCTGTCCGTTAACTTTTCGCATTTTCGACTTCTCCAATACCGCTGAATTGATTTTCATTAAACTTTATATGAAACAAGTACTCAAGGTCCTCAGCCAGGTGTTTCTTTCGGCCAAATCGGTCAAATCGACCCAATGGTGGATCCAGGGTGGGGCAAAATAAGCCTCAGGGGGGTACCCTTCTTTGAAAATCTTCTCCTCCAGAACTGCTGCATGGATAGAAAAACTAACTGCTTCTGAATGATCTACATAAATGTATGACTTAAGCTCGTTAATTTCGTAAAATTCGGAAAATAAATTTTTGACGCGTTTTGATGTCGTTTTAGACATTAGTTCATCCACTTTTGTATGATTTCTTCCCATTTATTTATTACGATGCAGTCATTTGATGTATTTTATCTGTAATTATGTAGACAAAAATGTTGCTGAAAATTATTTTTTTTAATATTTATTGAATTTTTGAAAACTGCAAAAATGAAGGCGGATTTTTTTCACACTCTCGGCTTGCTCTTGAAAACTACCGAAGGGATTTTGACAAATTTTTCAAGGAAGCAAGTACAGAAGTTCGTATTTTTTTACCAGATCGAGTCAAATGTGGGCAAAATATATCTCAGAGGTTGTCCCTCTTTGAGAAACCTCCTTCTCCAGCACTACTGAATGGAATGAAAAATTAATTGCATCTAAGTGATTTCCATGGATGTATGATTCAATTTCGTGTTTTTTTTAATAAGTTGGAAAATTAATTTTTGACATGTCTTTTTACGTCTTTTATTTATTTATAAGTCTCATCCACTCCCAAGGAGTGTTATAATAATTTGTAAATTGAGATTCCAACACAGTTGAAGTGAAGGATGTGGCACATGGGCATCTTGTTTTGGTTATCGATCTTATCTTTGTCGATGTCTTTAAGTTCAAATTCAGGAAATTACGTAAAAATTAAATAACAAAACAGAGATTGACCAAACACTCAGCAATATGTAAAAAAAAAAAAATTAAGAGATTTGTCATAGTTTATAAATCCGGTTAGACTAATTGATCTGGTCAAACTAATGGATCCGGTTAGACTAATTGATCCGGTTAGACTAATAGTTTTTTTTTATTAGTTGTTCCATTCCGTTCAGGTTTGTCGGATTTATCAGATCACGTGACGTCAGCAGAACATGTGTCCTAGGTAACTTCCTGTTTCGTAATGTTTACATTGATGACATCAATAATATTTGATTCGGTTAGATTAATTGATTCGGTAAAACCAACTGATTCGTTTAGACTTGTTGATCCAGTTAGACTAACTGATCCGGTTAGACTTATCGATGCGGTTAGACTAACTAAACCGATTCAGCTCGAGTAATTAAAGTGAGTGGTGTAATTGGATCCATTTGACTAATTAAACTAATTGAAGTGGTAAGTGTAATTAAACCGAATAGATCAATTGATCCGGTGAGACAAATTGAACCTATTCGACTTATTTTTCCGGTTGAAATAATTAGTCCGATTAGAATTATTAATCCGATTAGATTTTTAAGTTTCTCTAGCCCATAACACCATAATTTTTTCCGTGTATCAAAATTTCTTATGGGATTTTTTCCAACAAACATCCTCTGAATAGGATGAAATGAAAAGCTTCAAGTCTATCGTCTTTTTTATGAATAACACCGTGACGTACAAAAACTGGTAAATGTTGCATGTTAGCCTTCATGAGGTTGTGATGTATTTGACTGTGAATTTTTAAGAGAAAAAGTAGTTAAAACCATACACTGTCTGCGGTGGCATCCATAGCATACGTTCTAAAATGTAAATGAACAAAAGAACTTTTATCATTAACTCATCAAACCCTGAAAAACAATGCACTCTTCTAAATATCAATGACTTAGACCAGTTAAAAGGTGTCCTTAGGGATGAATTGGTTAGCATACAGACTTTCTGCCACGTTTAAATTCATCAATGTGATATGCCAGACATTTCTACCAAGTTTTTAACACTGATCAAATTCATCAATTGAAAATCTATTAAAATACTTTGATACACTGCGGGGTCCAGTCACGTTAACTTGTACAGGTAAAATCTTTAAATGATTTTAAAAAATAAGTTGCATACTTTTTATCCGATATATATTATACTGGTCAAAAAATAGCACGAGTTTAACAGTGCTAGCCAGAGTACGGTACGTGCATGACCGGGATCTGAAATCACTAAACGTGTTCAATACTGCAGGTCAACGTTTATCATTTTGACTGTATACTTTAAGTTAAACTTCTGGATCTAACTTAATAAGAAACACATTATTATTTTTCATCATTCATAGAAAATTAGGGTCACACATGTGCCATGTTGTAAATTTTGAATTTACTGGGTTCATGTTGTAAATTTTGTATTTACATCTGATCCAGTAAATTCAAAACTTACAAAATGACACATGCATGTAGTTCCAGGAAAAAAAAATAAATTCCTTGAATAAGGTATTAAATATTTGAGTATTTACTCAAATAATTTTAAATCATTATTTTCAGTTGTATGCCATCAATGTATTAAAATGTCCAGTTGTAAGAGAAGTCTAGTGTAGTTTTGCCTTAATATCGTAAAAACTTACCTGAGCTTGAATACTGAGTAAATTGGATGACTTCGAGTCCTGGGCCAGGACCCTTAAAACTTGAGATTTCCTTAAGTCTTAAAATTATACTCAACTTTGGCTAATCCTTAAATCTGATTTACTGATCAGATCAAGTTGAGAATATTCTCAGAAAATTCTCAAGTATTATGGTGCGGGTTTCAGGTGTTTAGAAAGAAAATTGACCCACACCTGTGTCGTTTGCATCAATCGAAGTGATGATTTGTGTACGTGTAAATACAATAAGTACAATATCCAGAGGGTTTTAAGAGGACAACCATACTCATAATTGTCAATTCTTACGTCAAATGTTTCACGAATTGCATCATGACACGTAATAAAATTCATTCGAATGAACGTTTTATCACCTTCGCACTTTACAAGAACAATTATGACACACTCATTCGTTTCATTCACTAATTTTAAGATCAATACATAGTTATATCAAAAGTTTCCATGATTCTAAACAAAGTCGTAAGTAATGTCACTGCTTTTATTCTAAAAAATGAAAAAGTCTACAGAATATAAGGTCATTTCCTAAATTCTGACCTTTTTGATAACATGCTCATTGATAATTCATCCATCGTCGATTTTGTCAACGGTAAAAAACGTTGTCATCATTATAAATAGATGTTGTAAAGTATATCCTGTCTTTTATTATTTATATTATAAATAGATGTTGTAAAGTTTATCCTGTCTTTTATTATTTATATTATAAATAGATGTTGTAAAGTATATCCTGTCTTTTATTATTTATATTATAAATAGATGTTGTAAAGTATATCCTGTATTTATATATCGTTATATGTTATCTTCATGCATTAGCATCAATTTTGATTATGAAATAGTTCATCGTTATCAAAGGTAAAATTGAAGAAGTACCAATCGATTATTAAAACTCAAGTCCATTATAACACGACGAATTAGATGTGTAAATGGTCTCAACATGAAGAACAATTGCGAATCCCAAACGGGATAAGACTAGGTGTCCGGAAGGAGTTAGCGTCTTCTGCTGGCATGCCACACCCGTCGCAAACGTCTATGCAAACCTTTCTAGTCAAATTCGGTGAAAAAGTCAAGCAAAGTGAAAGCCCCCGCCGTTTGCCCCTCGGATTAACACATCGCTCTGTCATCAGGGTAGACGACGCCATAACGCACAATCCTGTAGTCACGTTACATATACTTCTTTAGACATAAGTCACTGTTATTAACCGGTAGGCCACTTCTCTAGTTAATTTTTTAAGAAAGGAAAATAACATGCCAAAATACAAACTTACCTACTTCAACCTTCGCGGTAGAGCAGAGCTTGCTCGACTTGTGCTCGCGGCTGCCGGAGTGGAATTTGAAGATGACCGAATCAACAGAGAAGAGTGGCCGGCACTGAAAGCAAGTATGTATAGGTATTTTATAGCATATGATTTCACCTTAAGTACAGTCCACCCAGATGTCGAAGTGAAGCAGATTGTCGCAGAAACTCAGCTATATTGTGAAATAAACTGATTGTTTATTTTTACAAGAATATGTTTCATTTTGCGAATCCTTCTACGACCGGAATTAAGACAAACAAATCTTTGGCTGATATTGATATACTTATTATCATCCAATCAATGTAAAGTATATGTTATTGACATATCAATTCTACTTATTGATTCTAATTACATTGGTATGTGTGTTAAACAGTTGTAATACACGTAAGTATTTTAATCAGTAAAATAACTCGCAGTGAATTGAAACCGATATGTTTGTAAGTTAAACGTCATTTTGAATGTCATGGCTTGCAGTTTTCTTTGCTATAATTTATCACGTGGAATTTTAAAATCAATACGGTTATCTTTTTAAAATGTCGGGTAAACACTTGATAAAATATCAATTCAACTTCATTCTGATGGGCACAATAACATGATTTAAAATATGTGCCTCACTAACAGAAGATCATGAATAAAATACAAGAGAGGTGTTCCGTGGGTGTTTCCTGATATGTCGCATACAGGATCCAACGCGATCCACTTATGGGGTCACGTGCGGTTGACCTCACGTAGATGTGTGATGTTCGACCAATGAAAATGTTGAAAGTTTATCTAGATGTAATTCATTTTAAAATACAAAAATTTCATTGTCATTCAAAAAGCTTAAAATATTTTCATTTGTCGAATATTGCACATTAACAGTAACAGCGCATGACGCAATGACGAATTATAAATCTAAATGATCTCAAATACAAACATATAGATAAACTTGCATTCACATTCTGTTATTCCACAAGAGGAGAATGTTGGCACATCGACAAACTTTAAAAGTACTGATGAACAGTAATAGTCGGCATTTGTTTGATCTTTATGTTGATCATATACCGACTAAGCCACGTTGTATAGGCTTCACTAGACTCCACCGCCAGCAACTTAATACACAAACTTAGGTTTTATTGAAGTCAAATTAATTAAATTTTAATAGTCAGTTTGTAATTCACTTAAATGTTTTTTAAAGTATTACAGAAATATATAAAGAAACCGTTAAAAGGATTATCTTACTTTTAACATACATGAATCTAATTTATTTCAATATTATAAGATACATTTTCAACAGGATTATCAGTGTGTATAAATAGGACTAATTCTATTTAAATTCTAAGGAAACATTGGCTTGATAGAAGATATGAAGGGAGACAACTGCGGCACTCTTTAACAACATAAACTGACTACATTACCTTAAATAGATTATACCTGTCTATCCAAATTGTACGATTTATGTAAAAGTTGTATTTTTCTATTATTTATGTATTTCAATGAACAAAAACGCAAAAACATTTGATAACATATGTAGAGGTGAATTTCTCTATTTTAAATTTTATAAGGTAAAACATAGATTCATCAAAAATTAACTTAGGATAGAAGTTTAAAACATTTACAAATCATTATGAAACATATTCCCTATCAAAATTAGAAATGTATGCATGTTTACTAGATCATATTTTTTAAAAAACATTTACAATGTTACTCTATACAAAGCTTTGTGATTAAATTACTAAATGTTATAAATTTTGGATATGATATGATATGTTCTTTAAATAGTTTCGAAATTTTTAGCATATAATACCAAATGTCCTAACAATATTTTATATAAAATCTAAATATAAATCTACAGGATGTCCAGGATAGATATACAAATCTGGTAAATATTGTACAAACACGGACCTCTGGAAATCCAGAGGTGGGATCAGGTGTCATGGAGGAGTAAGCATCCCCTGTTTACCGGTGTACGAATCCCCTGTCGATCGGTCACATCCGCTGTGAAATTAAAATCCACATTCAAATATAAATGAAACAGAAATATCTCTCTCTCTCTCTCTCTCTCTCTCTCTCTCTCTCTCTCTCTCTCTCTCTCTCTCTCTCTCTCTCTCTCTCTCTCTGAATTATATTCAAACTTTGGTCTAACGGCAAATTAACACTTCAGACCATTTAGTGACATGTGTTATATATCATACACTCTCAGATTACGACACTCAGTTGGTGTATCAGTACAAAACATTTATATTCTGTTTACGTGTTACATGCAGGATTAGAAAAACATAAACACTGCGGCAAATACAGTCAAAACTGCCTTAAAGGCCACCTCTTTTCGGCAGTCACTAGTCTTCAACAGCCAGTTTCTGTTTCCACGATGAATTTCTCTACATAATAATACCTAAACCAACAGCCACCTGTCTAACGCGACCAACAACCAGTGATATACAGGAAAATATGCTTGGTCACACTGTTTTCAGCAGTATTTTGTTCTATTATTAGAAAACCTGTAAAGAAGTTAGCTTGGCAGCACTGTAGTGTTCATGTTTTTGACACCTATTGGTATATGAATATAAATGTATTACTATACACTTCATAATGGACACTACTTTTCTTGTGACTTTTGTCAACCTGGAACCAAAAGTCACCTGTCTTATGCAGCCACTTTTTTAATTTTCCTTGAGTGGCTGTTGAAAACAGGTTTGATTGTATACCTTTGTGCCTATATATATATATATATATATATATATATATATATATATATATATATATATATATATATATATATATATATATATATATAAATAAATATATATATATATATATATATGTATATGTATTTACAGAAATATCATAATCTATAGTTTACTTTATTTTATTATTATCATGTGAGTTTACTTTAAAAGACATGCCACAGGGTCAGTTGCCAGTCCTCACAGTTGACGGTAAGACATTGATACCTCAAAGTCTCGCGATAGCGAGATACCTGGCGAGAGAATTTGGTACGTATTCGAAACTGATATTCAAAATTTCATTGCAAATAAAACATGATACACCCAAAAGACCCTTATATTTTACTGACATTGTTATCAAAACTTTTAGATGCTTATTTTGTTAAATTGTATCATTGCTCGTGGAACTGTAGTATTATAAATGTCATTTGACAAAATGATTATTTCACAAATCTGATGGATTGTACAAACTATTTCATCAAGGAAATCCGCAAGTTATAAAGTGAGTTAGTTTGAGAAAAACAACTGCCGTAATATTTTCAAGTCAATGATTTAAAAATGCTCTGAAAGAAGCAATGGTCTTAGAGATTGCTGTAAACAATCCTCGCGGCGGCCACGTGATGACAAAAAATTTCAGAAAAATGGTCGAAACAAGGGTATAACAAAACAACTTTTGATCTATACAAGTGATGTTTTTCTTACACTGATAATAAGATTACTAAAACAACCTGCATTGCTAACTATACCACAGGTATTGGTATATAGTACTAATATATCGCGAACATTGATATACCATGGGCGAGCATCGACACACCACAACATTGGTGTACAATGGTATGATTACAAACTGACAATCTTGATGGCATAATGTCAAATACGAATCTCTACCGGACATGATTACATAATGACAAATATGGATATCCACAAAACATGATTACATACTGTTAAATACGGATCTCTACAAGACATGATTACATACTGTTAAATACGGATCTCTACAAGACATGTATACATACTGACAAAAAAGGATATCTTGAAGACGTGATTACATACTGACAAGTACGGATCTCTACTAGATATTGTGAAATACTGCCAAAACACTCTACATCTACACGACATGATAAACTACTGACAAATACGGATCTCTACACGACATGATTAACTACTGACAAATACGGATCTCTACAAGACATGATGGCATACTGACAAATATGGATCTTTAGAAGACATGATTACATTCTGACAAGTACGGATCTCTACTAGATATTGTGGAATATTGACAAAACACTCTAAATCTACACGACATGATTAACCTCTGACAAATACGGATCTCTAGAAGACATGATTACATTCTGACAAGTACGGATCTCTACTAGATATGGTAAAATACTGACAAATACGGATCACTACAAGACATGAATACCTACTATCAAATATGAATCTCTGCAAGACATGATTACACCATAATCACCTACCTACGAATGAATTTATGAATGATAACTCTGATTTCAGATTTAGCAGGTAAAACAAACTTAGAACAAGCTAAATGTGACGTCATTATACAGACGACGCATGACGTGTGGTCATTGTGGTTTAACATGTTTTTAGAGAAAACCGAAGAAAAAAAGGTAATCACTGTGACCTTTCCAGCTTATCTTTAAAAAACATTCAATAAATTTTGAAGTTTTAATTAATTTCCATATGTGCCTCTGTTATCCGGTTTCCATTTCTGCCTTTTACATTGTTATTAAGTAAGTGCAGACGATCTGTATAACCTTAGATTACGACTATATACAATTGCTGACGTTGTTTGAGTGTGACATAAGGAATTTTTACATAAATTAAAAATAAGCGGATTTTTACATCTCGAAATATATAGACAAAACCACATGTATATGCTTCTATCCATATCATCAGACTGCATCGGATATCCAATGTTGCAATAAGTTTAAAGAAAACTTTATGATGAGAGCAAATACTAAATCAAACTTGCCAGGTTGTCTCTTAAATAGAATAAATTGTAAACTCCCTTACTTAATGATATACAAAGTAACGCAATGACTGATATTTTACCTATTTCCCCAAGCCGCGGCAATTCATCTTCTTCTATCATGGTCTGTTACCTCAATTGTGATAAAAAGTGATAATTCAAAGACTATCTCTTGTATGTTTTCTTTCTGTCGTCTTTTGCAAAACAAACATAGGGATTAATTATTGTCTCTAGACTTAATAATAAATAAACTTCCTTCCTCAAAGTGACGCAGTACCGAATATGATATATATTTCATCTTTTATGGACTTTTGAATGAATGAATGAATATGGTGTAATATAAACCGGAAAAACAATATTGACCTCGTTCATCTTCTTTCATGGTCTGTTACCTTAAATATCGCTGTAAAATTTATATAGTAATACCTATCTCATATAAGCGCCTTTTTCTGCAAAGGGAATTATAGAAAACACTTTATATTTTCAAAGTTATGTTTTAATAAATGTGATTCTAAATTCTTATTTTGTGTAAAGGTTGAACTTACAAAGAAATTTCAAGAAGAAGATTTACCTAAGTTTCTAGGTATATTCGAATATGCACTAAAGGCAAACGATGGCGAAGATGGCTTCTTTTTTGGAACCTCGGTAAGAATTTTTGTTATATGCTCAGACATTTCGGCACTGAATGTAGGAACTGGAACCGTATTAAGTTTTCCTGTTTCGGAAACTCGGTAAGACTTTTAGTAATTCATGTTCAGAAAATGAGGACTAAATACAGTGACTTTTCCCTCAGTAAATATTTCTTTTTCGGGAAACTCCGTAAGACATTTTTTAATATAAAAATCACAAATACCAAAGTTTAAACCTTTAGAATGTCCAGGATATAATATAAGAATCTTGTGAATATTGGACAAACGTGGTCCCTTGGAAATCCAGTGGTGGGATCAGGTGTTATGGAGGAGTAAGCACCCTTTGTTAACCGGTCACATCCGCCTCGACTAAACAGTCAAATAAGGGAGGAATAAATCCTCGTCATAACTGGTACTTGAAAACCGCTATTAAACAGGTAACTCAAAATTTAATTTAGCGACACAGAGTAATCGTAAACAAGGCCATTATATTGACCGTAATACGTCGACATCAAACGCGATTTTCGAAATCCCAGTGACAATAGCTTATCAGTAAGTAGTTTGCCGTTGTATAAAAAATCCTAGTTACCAACGTGTAAACCACTAGGGTGCCCAGGGTATAGTTACAAATCTAGTAAAAATGGACCAACACGGACCTCTTGAAAGCAAGAGGTGGGGGTCAGGTGCCATGGAGGAGTAAGCATCCACTGTCGACCGGTCACACCCGCCGTGAGTCCAGTCAAATTAAAATGAAATGTCGTATAGCTTATTTGTTAATTTCCCGTCTGTGTCTATAGTAAGTAAAATGTCTAAGTATGAAGCGTGTGTGCTTGATTCTGTTGTACCATTTATTTCTAGTTCGCTGGGATATATCGCATCGACATATGTATGAAAATTGGCATTACTAATTGACAAAACGTCGTCAATATATCTGAATGTCAAATTAAAGGACAGCGTTAACTTTTCTTCTTTTGATTCAGTAGTTTCTGAATAAAGTCTGCTTCGTATGAATAAAGGAACAGGTCAGCTAATAAAGGGCACAATTGGTTCCCGTAGGAATGCCAACAGTTTGTTGAAAGACCACGTCTCCATACATTTCAAATATATTGTCTGTTTGAAATTCCAGCATCTTTTTTTACATCAACTTCAATGTATTTATGTGTGGAATCAGTGTGGTGTTTGACAAAATAAGTATCATGATAGCCAATCACTAGATATTTTCGGGTACCTCCTTTGGTAAAAAAAAAAACCAGTTGCTTATGATGCTAAAAAGTCTTTCTTTTAATTGTTTATGTGGAATAGTTGTTGTAAAGAGTAGAGATGTCATATGTTTCGATATTGTGAATTCGAGAAAAATTGTTTGGCTTTCATATACAGAGGTAAACTACTCACTGACAAATTATTGACACAGAGATATCGAAAACCGCGTTTAATATCAACGTTCCGCATATTTTATGTCGGTATAATAGTCTTGTTTGCGATTACTCTGTTTCACCAAGTGAAATGTTGAGTTGCCTTTTCGTTGGCGGTTGTTGAGACGTCCGTACTAATTGTGACGAGGATTCCCTCCTCACGTATTTCATTGGACTTGACTGTTGACTCACGGCATGTTCATATGTTGAATACTCACTGGCATATCTTGTCATTTGTGAGATATAAACACCACATGCAAGTGAGTGCGGAATATCAGTACTTCAATGTGGATGACTGACGACCGGTTATCCGAAATCGTCATGTTTGTCGTACTACCTGGTTGTTAATTTCCTGTCTATGTCCATAGTATGTAGTTGATACCGTAGATCGATAGTTCCAGGCCCAGCCGCAATCATAGAGCTTGTTGGTGCCTTGTTAGAGAGAGAGAGAGAGAGAGAGAGAGAGAGAGAGAGAGAGAGAGAGAGAGAGAGAGAGAGAGAGAGAGAGAGAGAGAGAGAGAGAGAGAGAGAGAGAGAGAGAGAGAGAGAGAGAGAGAAAAATGGGAAATAGATAAACTTCGGAGTAATATGTCAGTATGTTTTATATGCAGGTAACAGTAGCAGACTTGGCTGTTTACGACTTGTTTGAAATGTTGGTAAGACAAAATGCTGATGTTTTGTCTGAAACGCCAAAATTAGCAGCAAACAGGAAACGAGTAGCAGAATTACCAAAAATCAAAGAATACCTGCAAAATCGTCCAGACACAGAAATGTAATTTACAAAGAATATCATGCTCCAAATATCATATCTTATGCAGTTAATTTTTTTCCTAATTTTACACTGAACATAACAATGTACGAATAAAATGTATATACTCAGTAAGTTTAATATCTACTCGAGTCCTGAAGTATTATAAACTTGAGAAATATGATATTGATATACAGCGATTTTTTCAGAGTTTTTTTTAAAAAAATATGATACCGAAGTTGATGTAATATACACGTGTTATTTGTTCACTGAATAAAAACATATATTATGTCATTAATTCCTGTCATTCTTCCCCATGCATGTCTTTCTCTGTCCATCTCTTTATCCCTGTTCCTTTTTGTTCCTTTTTGTTCCGTTAAAAAACAAAGAAAATGTTAAGAGCCTGATGTCATTAACTTGCACTATATAAGATCATGAACATATTTTGATGTCAGTGACTTTTTAGATATCGACCCTTAAAAGCTCACTTGTTTCGTTGGACTTGACTGTGGACTCACGGCGGGTGTCACCGGTCAACAGGGGATGCTTACTCCTCCATGGCACCTGATCCCACCTCTTGGTTTCCAGAGGTCCGTGTTTGTCCATTTTTCCCGGATTTGTATCTGTGTCCTGGACATTCTATTGATTTATACTTTGGTATCTGAAATTTTTATATTTATATAACTTTCAGCTTCTGATATAAATTGATCCCGTTCGACAAATTGATTCAGATTATACATTTTTAAAATTTATTTTAGCACATGATTTCATTACATTTAACGTGAATCAAATTTGGGAAAGGGAGTTTACGCCAACAAACGACTTCTGACTAGGCTTGAATATTCAAAAGGTAATAAAAAGTTTGAAATGTATTCTCTATATTTGATGTATAACCACCATGACATACGATATATATATATATATATATATATATATATATATATATATATATATAATATATATATATATATATATATATATATATTACTTTCGCTTTCCATTTACTTAACATTAGATGGAAAGGTGTTTCTGAGACTACATTTACGTTATATTTATACGCAGTATGACTATGATGACACATTGTGCAAACTTTAGTTTGATGTTATTGTGATTAGTTTTGAATTAAATGAAATATTTTAATTATGACCATGGTATCATTGATAAATATAGTTATTGGATGCTGTACTGAATTATATACGCCTTCGTTCTTGACGCGGAGGTAGGTCTTTTGCCAAGCCAAGAACTCGGGCGTGAATATATCAACATATACATTCAAAAACCTATGCATATCATACATTACCGTCCATGATATCAATTAGATGCGTTCTGAAATTAAACTTAGAGAACTTCCAAACATTAGAATACGACAAATTGGATATTAAAAATGGTATCAACATGAGAACAACTGCGAATCCCACACGGAAAGAGACAACTCATCCGTCTGTTTGATGATGGCGGGATATAATGTACGGAGACTTTCACATGCCACAGCGGATAAGCTAGGTAATTGAAACTTATCAATTATGTCAGGATTGAAAATGCTTCTAAAAACGATTCTCAGGTGAGTGTGCCTAAGCCCCAAACCAAGGCGCATGTTTTCGTAAAACAGAAATTCTCAGTAATTCTTGCACTCTGACTAGCGTATTTCAACAGTATGTAAATGATATCCATCATATACAATTTCCAGTTTTTTCTTCTTACACTGTTGACAGACGGTTACCTGTCTATCAAAACATTTGTTGTCAAAACACATGTTCTTCCATGCAAAGGCCTGGATAACCGTTTCACTTCTACAAAATAATATTCCGCATTGTATAAAAACACATGTTTACGTGTTCATATATAATACAATTGAAGTGCATTTGGAATAAATCTGGAGTATATGTTTTGTGTTCAAACTATTGTATAATCAAAAGTTCTTCTGCAAAAATCAACCTAACAATTGTTCTTAACAGGGAACTCTTTCTTGTTGGCTCTTCCATCTCTAGTACTCCTCCCCTGTAAAACAATTTTCGACTAGAGAATTTGGTACCACGAGGGAGATGGGTTGGTGCAACGTAGAAGAAATATTCATTTAAGGATTTTTAAACATTTTTTTTTGCAAATAACTGGTATGTGAATGCAATTGTTCATGGCAAAAAAAAATCATTGTGCAACACTTTGTCAGCAACTGCATTAACACACCAATGTTTTGGAAAGAATAAAAAACAATCCTTCATAAATTTTACTAAATTTTGACTAATCCAAACCTGATTGGCTGAATTTAGTAAATTTTTAAAGTTTGATGGAGCCGTCCCAGGTCTCACACCTATGTCATTTGCATAAATTGAAAAGATAATGTAACAACTTTAATGTAACAACTTTTAAATATATAAAACAGTATCCACAGGATTTTGACAGAAAAAAAAAACATTAAACATTCCAATGACTATCAAATTTTACGTCAAACGTTTAATGAATTGCATCGTGATACGTAATGAAATTCAGTCGAATGAACGTTTTTTCACCTCTCCAACTTTTCAAGAACGTAAAAAACTAATACTTTTCTTTCACTAGTTTTAAAGCTCAATACATATTTTAACTTACATTTAGAGTTGTATATACTAATGTTTTCCATGAGTCTAACGAAATTTCATCATTATTATTTGTTTGTAAATGTCAATACTTTTAATCTAAATAATTAAATTTCTATAAAATTTAACGTAATTTTTGACGTAAATTATCACCCATTTATATCAAGCTTATTGATAATCAACCTGCATCGGTTTTATCAACGCTAAATGACTTTCAAAATAGTATAAGTTGCCGACATTCTAAAATATATTCTCTCTTTTATCATCCTCAAATGATCTTTTACAAGTTATTGGATTTGGATTGTGAAATAGTTCATCATTATAAACAAATCTGAAAACCCCTGTCTTGTGCCTTTTGGATGCACACAACACTTAGTCATCGGGGTAAACTAGGCAAACCAGTTGGAATCACATGTTACATAAGTTTGTTTGATATAAGTCACTGGTATTCATCATAAGGCCACCTCGATAGGTTTTTTTTCTAAATAAGACAAAACATGCCAACTTACAAACTTACATACTTCGACGGTTGCGGTCAAGCAGAGCTTTCTCGACTTCTGTTTTCAGCTGCTGGAGTGGAATATGAAGATCACCGAATCAACAATGAAGAATGGCAGGAACTGAAACCACGTATGTATTAGTATTTCATATTACATATATATATATATATATATATATATATATATATATATATATATATATATATATATATATATATATATATATATATATATATATATATATATATATATATATATGCGTTTTCACCTTAACTACAGCCCAACAACATGGCAATGTGATGTAGATTCTCATGCAATTTCAGCAACATTGCCAAATGAACTGATTGTTCATTGACGCCATTTTGGCAAGAATATATTTCATTTTTCCCATCCTTCTACGACCGGAAATAAGGTAAACAGATCTGTGACTGATATTGATATACTTATTATCATCAAATCAATGTAAAGTATATGCTATCAATATATCAATGTTATTCATGTATTCAACATAGAGAAAACTTTGATAAAGCGATCTGCAATTTTATAATGTGTGTGTGTGTGTGTTTTAAACTCTTCGTAACATTTTAATGCACATACGTTTAGCTATATAAAAGTATTTTATCAGTTAAAGATTTACAATTACAAAAAAAAACCGTGAAATACAAGGTCTATGTATTATGTAAAGAATGTTATTTTTAAAGAGAAGCACATCTTTCAATTTGTTATGGCTCATAATTGACATTTCCATAATTTATCGCCTTGAAATTTAAAATCAATACAGCATCGCAATTTAAATGGCAGGAAAATATATAATAAAATATCAAATAACACCATTTTGATATCTTAAAATGCAGCAGAGGTGCGATATGCTTGTTATTTCAATATGCGCTGAATTTATCACGGCATCTGCTCTGCTCTATCGTTTAAGGTAAATACGAATTGGCTCATGTATGACAGTAATATGACCGGCAAAAATAATGTATTAAACTAGAAAAACTGCGAAAACATTACTGAGCATTGTTTTGATTTTGGCGCCGTTAACCCTGGTTTTTCGTCGATAAATCTAATACACCCCCCCGTTAATATGGGATACGAAAAAGAAAACTAATATTAACTGGAGAAAAACTAGGTTTAACTCGTAACCCATGTTAACTAGAGAAAAGCAGAATTTAACTGTAAAAAACTGTTAATCTGAAGAAAAAGTAAGTTTCACTCACGGTGATTATGTGGTGTTTTATCGTGTTTTTCTCCAGTTAAATATAAAACATCTCAGATACCAACCTAGTTTTTCTCAGTAACCAACAATAATATAAAAATCTCAGATACCAAAGTATAAATCAATAGGATGTCCAGGACATAGATACAAATCCGGTAAAAATGGACAAACACGGACCTCTGGAAACCAAGAGGTGGGATCAGGTGCCATGGAGGAGTAAGCATCCAATAACTGGAGAAAAAAAATAGTGTTTAACTATATGGTACGCAAAAATCACATTAATGAGTTAAACCTAGTTTTTCTCGAGTAAAACCATAGTTAACTGGCTGAGAAAAGTTAGATATAACTGCGCCACAATCACATTTATGAGTTTTAATATGATATTGGTGCAGTTAATCTAGTTTAATTCAGTAAAATATATATTTTTTTCAATTAATCTGAAAAACTACGATTAACTAAAGAATAATTAGTTTGAACTCGTAACCCACTTTAACTGAAGAGGTAGTTTTTACTGAGTAAAACTAGGTTTATCTCGAGAAAAACTGGGATTAACTCATTATTGTAATTTCATCGTGCTTCATCAGTTAAACCTACATTTTCTCAGTAAAACTTAGTTTTTCTCAGTAACTTACATTAATTGGAGAAAAATCAGGTATAACTAAGAAAAACTAAGTTTAAGTGCGCCAAAATCACAAAAATGACTTAAATCTAGTTTTTATCGAGAAAAAAATAGTTTGACTGTGAAAAATAAATTTAACTGCGTCACAATCACATTAATGAGTATTTGGCAGAGTTAAGCCTAGCTTTTCTCAGTTAAACTTAGTTTTTCTCCAGTTAATTTGGGTAACGAGAAAAATTAGGATTAACTAGAATAAAACTAGGTTTAACTGAGAAAAACTAGGTTTAACTGAGAAAAACTAGGTTTGACTGAAAAAACTAAGTTTATCTAAGAAAAACAAGGTTTAAATCATTAATGTGATTTTGGCGTGCCATACTTAACTCGTAGCCCATATTAACTGGGGAAAAACTAGGTTTAACTGAGAAAATAAGGAATATCTCAAGATGGCTTTGACTCATTATTGTGGCTTTGGCGTGCTTTATCAGTTAAATCTAAGTCTAAAGAATGTCATAAGAAATATGTCTTTGTAAATTTTTCATCAATCAATGTGAGTAACGAGAAAGCTAGGAATAACAGGTTTAACTCGTAACACACATTAGCTGAAAAACAAATTTGTTTATATTAGAAATATTTGGCGTCTAAATCGACTTAAAGTATAAAACAGACTGATAGATGAACGTGCATCCACATTTTGTTGTAAGAGCTTTACTGTGCTACAGAGTCAACAGCTGAATTAAATACACAAGGTTTCATTGAAGACAACTTAAATTAAATTTTAAAAGTAAGTTTGTAATTCATTTTAAAATGTTTAAGATTGAAAACGTATTGCGATACAAATATGAATTAAAACAGGTTTCATTGAAGTCAACTTAAATTAAATTTAAAAAAAAATGTAATTCACTTTAAAATTTTTATGATTGAAAATGTATTGTGATGCCTTAATTTTTTCATATATGAATCTACTTTATTCATTATTTATACGAAAAAATTTCTAAAAGATTTTTAGTGTAAACATTTCAATAGAATATAAATTGTACTTGTGACAATCATTTTAAAGAAGCAAAAGGCTTCGAAGGGAGACAACCCGAGCACTCATTAAAATATATATTACTTAAAGTTCATTTGAAAGTGCGGTTTTGTTAAATTTCTTAAATGACTCTTAATCATCAAATTTGAATTTTATAGCAATGTTTTTAATTTTACCATGCATAACTGAATTCTGAATATCCCAAATTTTGGTTTGCTAATAATTTGACAAAAAATTTACCCATTTACTGTATTACAAAATTTTGCTAGGCAAATGCAATGTTGATAAACAGCACCCACAATTCTATATGGTGACAATAGACTGACATGATATTAACTGAACAAAAATCAGAGTCATAGTCTGAATCATTTTAAATATAATGTAAAACACTATGTTACCGAAATAATTTCATCTTATTATCGTCTTAAAACTTAATATTCTTGGCACACTGGATGTAAAACAACATAAAAACCAAAACAAAGTTAAATTGAAACTCATGTTTACTAGCAATTGGGGGATGATCCCTTATTTACCAGTCTACATGAAGTGTGTATCAACTTAGACCTATTCCTATTTTTCCTCTGCAAAAAAAATGTAAATTCCGTGTTGAAATACTTGTATATCCTATAAATTTAATTTAATCCTTTGGATTGATTAATTGGAGAAAAATCAGGTATATATAAGAAAAACTAAGTTTAAGTGCGCCAAAATCACAAAAATGACTTAAACCTAGTTTTCATCGAGAATTATTTTTACAGTGATTACTCTTAGACTGATTTCGGCTATACTTTTAGAGATATTATTTGGCCTTGTATAATACAACTTTCTCTTTAGAAAATACACATACTTTTTAAATTAGAGCTCAACTGATGAAGTCTAATTGACAGAAACGATATCGTCTTGAGCATTATAACTATGGTATTATGTTTATGATATATATATTAAGGCAAAATGATATTCAATCAAGGGACTTATATGTTTTCATACATGAGGGGTATTGCATATAAGTAGCAATCACATTGACTATTTTAAGTAACCATGTGATTTGAAAACTGTCTATATTTACAGTATTATGGCTGTTCAATGAATTGGATTTACACCCACTTATTGTTTCTGGAAGTTTGAAAGAAATCTTTCATTATTAGTAATGGGAAACTTTTTCTAAAAGGTTCATGGAGTTATCGAAACGTGTAAGATGGTTTTTATAAATATAATAATCAAAACGTTTATAATTATTTAGTTCGGTACCAGCAGATCACTTCACACTAATGTGATTTTTCGCTCAGATGGCATAATTTAAATTCTAAATTCTTAAAGCTAAGGTATTTGTTTAACGATCGTTACTTTTAGACGAATTTGAAAATCAACATCAATATTAGTATTACAAAAACGATATAAGTATTATAGCAAATACATAATTGTGCGTAAAGTTGGTATATATTTATAATAGAAATATCATGATGTATATTTTACTTGATGAGGTTATTTTATCACGACGTGATTTTGTTATTTTAGGTACGCCACAGGGTACTCTGCCAGTCCTCACAATTGACGGTGACACAATGCTAACTCATAGCCTTGTCATAGGCAGATACTTGGCAAGAGAATTTGGTAAGTATTCAAGATAGATATTTTGTCAAGAGCACTGGTGTAGCACGAGCTTGGAATAGCACGATCATTGGTATATGCAAAGCATTGGTATGCAAAAAGCACTGGTATAACACAATGGCTGGCATGCCAAGAGCATTGGTACACAAACACTAGTATACCACAATGTTGGTATACCACAAGCACTGGTATATCATAAGGGTTGGTATACCAAAGGCACTGGTATACCACAAGTCTTTGCATACCAAGAGTATCGGTATACCACGAGTATTGGTATCACAAGCATTGGTATACCACAGAGGGTGGGCATACCACAAAGGTTGAAATAATAAGAGTATTGGTATACCACCAGTATTGGTGCCACAAGCACTGGTATACAACAAGGGTTGGAATACCAACAGCATTGATATACCACGAGCATTGGTACCACAAGCATTGGTATACCACAAGGCTTTGCATACCAAGACCATTGGTATACCATGGACATTGGTACCACAAGCACTGGTATACCACAAGAGCATTGGTTTACCAGGAGCACTGATATTCAAAGAGCAAAAGCCCCAAATTCTAATGTAAAATGGGGTTGAATGTATATGTTACCTAAGGGATGACATATTGAACTGTTACAATGACAATAGAACCAAAATGTAGGTATTTAAGCACGAGTAACTAGTTTTCTAACTGAATTACACAAACATGTATACATATATGTATAAAAAGAAGATAAATCTCAGCTACGTGATTTTGTCCTTCATAATGCATGTGTATAAATTTTAAAACGTTTGTTCTTTGTTTTAGTGGGTTTTTTTTGTTTTTTTTGTTTTTTGTTTTTTTTGTTCATTTACACATCTTGCAGTCCGTCGATAAATTTATAAAATGTGCACATACAAAAACAAAATGTCTTTTGCTTTTGGGGTTCTGTAGAAGGATATATACTGAATTGTTAACAAAACCGGCAATAACCTGAATTATAGATCGGACAAATACAGATCTGTACATGATATGATAACATACTGACAAATACGGTCAGGACTTCTTTAAATGCTATCAAATTCAAGTTTCTAGAACACGTGAATACATGCTGAGAAATACGGATCTCTGCAATACATGGTTACATAATGACAAATATGGATCTCTACCTGACATGATTAAATACTACCAAATGCGGATATCCACAAGACATGTTACATACCGACAAGTACGGATCTCTACGAGACATGATTACATACCGAAAAGTACGGATCTCTACAAAACATGAGTACATACTGACAAATACGGGTATTTATAAAACATTATAATGTACATACAAATACGGATCTCTACAAGACATGAGTACATACTGACAAATGCGGATCTCTACAAAACATGAACATTTATGACATATACGGATGTCTACAAAAGATCATTACACACTGACAAATACGGATCTCTACAAAACATGACTACTTATGACATATACGGATGTCTACACACTGACAAATAAGGATCTCTACAAAAGATGAGTACATATTGACAAATACGGATCTCTACAAGACATGAGTACATACTGACAAATACGGATCTCTACGAAACATGACTACTTATGACAAATACGGATCTCTACATAACATGATTACATGCTGACAAATGCAGATCCCCACATACCATGATTACATGCTATCGAATTCGGATATCTACAATACATGTATACATACTGACAAATACGGATCTTTACAAGACGTAATTAAATACCGACAGATACGGATCTCTAAAAGACATGAATACATACTGACATAAACGGATCTTAAAAACACGTGATTACATACTGGCAAATACGGATCTCTACAAGATATGATTACGTACAGTCAAATACGGATATCTACGATATGATTACTTACAGACAAATAAGGATCTCTACAAGATATGATAATATACTCACAGTAAAACACCTGCCTCTTAATTAATATCTCATGGTAATTGAACTTTCAGGTTTAGCAGGCGTAACAAACTTAGAACAAGCCAAAATAGACGTTATTATACAGACGACTGAAGATATGAGGTTGCTGTTGTTTAAGATTATGACGGTTCAAGAAGTTGAAAGGGTAATAATTTTGGCGTTGTCTGCTTTTCTTGTCAAAACATTTCTTAAAATTAAATTATAATACACTTGTATATTTCATGTATATCACTTTTACTTTTGAACCCATTTTCGTCTCTTAAATTGTTAACATGCAAGTAGTCATTGACCGTATGCCCTTAGATACCGACAATTAACATATCCAGTTGTAGGGGTCCAATTATAATTCATATAAGATGTCACATGATAAATTTCCAAGAAAATGAAATTTGATCGTTTTTCTCAGTAATGATGTTTGAATACAATGATATTGATAATAATAATAATCCCTTTTACTTTTGCAGTTGCAGTAAGCTGAAACCCCCATGACCGCTCACTTTCGCTAATAAGAGATATCGTTAAAAAATTTCAGATTCATATATTATAATTAATTAAACAAAATCATGCACATGTAATGCAACTGGTCAGAAAATCATAAAAAATTAACATGATGCAGACATCGCTTAATTTGTGATTCCAATGACCGCACAGTGTATCATTCATGATTATTTCACCGAAACGGAAAACACGTAAAACACGGATTAAGTCAACTTGCTGGAGGTATTTCATTGAAAACTGTATAAACACATTATTTGAGATTTAAAAAATTGTATTTCTGTGTACATACTTTCAGATGTACAGATGTGAGGTGCCCTATATGGAAATACAAAGTAGGACAGCCACTTGTTGGCGCGTTTTTAGTTTCCGTACCATCCTCTAAACATTCAATTAATCTATTTCTGATCCCAAACGCACGCCGCATCTTTATTTATTAATTGAATCTTTTTGTGCGTGGTGTATTTGGTGTAGGGCGATATGTTTTCTGTTTCGAATCAGTCGTGTTACTGATGGAATCGACTATTGTGCATGTCTATGCACTTTCGTATCCGGTGTCGCCTTGAATATCGTCTAACTTCCTGTGGGGACCACTGAAAGTCGTTTTTATTTTCGCACTCATATAATGCAATATACGGAAATGTAATATAGAAGGACATTTTATCTTTATATAAGCATTATTTAAAATACATTATCAGTTAAAACAAAATTGACACTTCAACTGAACATAAATGGGCGGTCATTGGGTTTGAAAGAAATATAAAACTCAGGGATTATAGCAATACCAAAGAAAAAACCTCCATAAAATGTTCCCAGAATAAACAATAAATTATTAATTTTCTTTAATGTAATACAATACCTTATAGTTAACCTATTCCCCTTGGTATTGAAAGAACGCCGTCTTCTTCCATGGTATTTTACGTCATATAAAGAAACGCCATCCCGTCAGGTTATATGAATTTTACCATATGACTACATAAGTGATTTTTTACTTTTTCAAGTGTTCTGTCTTTATGCTGCAATGGAAATTTTCAAAGTAAAGTATTAACAAATGTGGTTCTAATTCCGTACTTTAGGCTCAACTAAAAAAGAAATTTGAAGAGGAAGATTTACCCAAGTTTCTAAACTATTTCGAAACCGAACTAGAGGCAAACGGTGGAAGAGATGACTTCTTTTTTGGAAACTCGGTAAGACATTTGGTAACTTTTCTAATTCATGTTACGTAAATCGGGGACAAAATGCAGTAATTTTCTCCTGAGTAAATTTCTTTTTCGGACATTTTAAAAGAATTGAGAATTTCAGATCGCATAAAAAGCCTTTAAGACACACACAACAAAAACAACAACAAAGACCGGCATTGAAACATTCTAGATGGATGCCGAGTAAACATGCTTTTCATGCTTAATCTTTTTGATGTGTTTTTAAAATACATAAAGTTACAAGATTCGGAACTTTGCCACCTTTTTTCATTTTGAGTCTCTTTTGTCGCAAATTTGACGTGTCTATCTGATCCAATTTGATTCATTACCGAATGGAAGGTCGATGCCACTATTGGTGGACCGTTTGAGTATCCGGAGGTATACAAATTCCCAGTAACTGGTATTTTGGTACCAGCCGATTAAATTATACTAAAGTAGTATTTCGCTCAGATAGTACCATTTCTTAACTTCTTAAAGGTAAGGTATTCATTATTACAATGGGTACTCTTAGACGGATTTGGCAATACATTTAGATTAAATGTTTGGCCTTATACCATACATTTATATTAAATTCAAGCTCAACTGATAGAGTCTAATTGACTAAAAACGAGCAGAGGCTTCTTCTGAAAAACTATAACTTTGGCATTGTTAGTAATATTTTAATTAAGGAAGTGAAACAGGCTGGCCAAGAGCATTACGCCACTGTATTTTAGGAGTATAATTTTTAAGGGGATCAACAGCTCTGTGCTCTTTTCTTTTGCTGTAGGTAACAGCAGCAGACTTGGCTGTGTACGACGTGTTTGAAATGTTGGTAAGACAAAATGCTCAACTTCTTTCTAAAACGCCAAGATTAGCAGCAAACAGGAAACGAGTGGCAGAATTACCAAAAATAAAGAAATACCTGGAAAGCCGCCGAGAAACAGACATGTAAATTGATTGTCATTTCAGCAGAGTAAAATATTCATCTTATTGTATATCTATCATTTTTCAATTTTCATGCTAACAGATGACACTGACTCCTTCCGGACACCTGACACCTGACAGATGATCCTACCCCTTTTGAGATTCGCAATTGCCTTTCATGTTGAGATCATTTCTATGTCCAAATTTGTCGTATTCTAATGGGCTTGGAGTTTCGACTATCCATTGGAACTTACTGTACAATAAACATAACTGTTAACTATTAACTGCATTAGCCATTCAATCAATATCAAAGCATCCAAAAGGTTCAAAGTGACCTAGGGACAACCATTGTAACCAGATTCAACCATCCTTTCCTCTTCAAATTTCTTCCTTATTCCTATATTATCCGTCTTTACTTTGCTTAAGATTTTTTTCTTAACTAGAATATATCAATACTTAAAAATTGTTTATAAACGAATTGTTTTGTTAGCCGCGTCACCATGTGTTATTTCAGCTAATTATATACTGTATTATCTGGAGAGGGCCTAGCAAGTTGTCATAACTTGTACCTAATACTTCTAAAAGCTGAATGATCAATAAAACTTGTTTAACCTAATAAAATTAACGGAAGTGGAACACGTTCGTTAACTTATCATCTGCAGACACTGTGAGACCACCGATATCATTTTAGACAAAACATTTGATTAGATGTTGCTGTAAAAATCTTATTTTAAGGGGCCCTAAATACCGGGAAGCCCGTTCCTTTAATTGGCGTCAGAATTTTCAATTTAGTTATGGATTCTGTCGTAGATTATGCCAGACGATGGGCCGAACATGAAGACTTAGAACCAGACACTCTGTCTGAATGGCTGAAAGCCATAATGTGGTTATGAAAAAATCTCCTATTCGAATACTTAAAGGGACTATGAAATTACGTTAGCCCTCTGTATTTAATGATCCAGAAGTAGTAACTGAATTGGATAGATTACATGACCAATATGTACTGGTACCAGCAGACAAAGCCTCAAATAATATAGTTTTTATTTCTAAGGCACATTACTATAATTCTTTATTAGAAGAACTTGGGTTTAATTCGAATTCTGGAAATCCTACATACACACGTAGCTCACTTTCAAAGGACGAGATCCTTCAAAATCACGTGTCCGTATTACACCCATTTGATATACCTACAACGGAGACCGATTTCGAGCTACCACATTTATACTGGATACCTAAACTTTATAAAACCCCATATAAGCAAAGATACATAGCAGGATCCAGCAAATGTTCTACCTAACCTTTATCTTTATTCCTTACCAAGATATTGACAGCTGTTAAGGAGAAACTTCAACAATACTGTGCAGTTGCTTATTCCAGAAGCGGTGTAAATTAGATGTGGATACTTAAAAATTCTAAACAGCTTTTAGAAAATTTGAAGGCACACAATTTTTTTCGAATTCACAGTATCAAAACTTATGACTTCTCTACTCTTTACACTACTATTCCACATAAAAAATAAAAAGAAAGACTTTTCAGCATCATAGACAACTGCTTTTTCACTAAAGGTGGTACCCGAAAATTTAAATATCTTGTGATTGGCTATCAGGATACTTATTTCGTCAAACACAACTCTGATTCTACGCATAAATATACTGAAGTTGATATAAAAAACATACTGGAATTTCTAAAAGACAATATATTTGTAATGTTCGGAGACGTGGTCTTTCAACAAACTGTCGATATTCCTATGGGAACCAATTGTGCTCCTTTAATGGCCGACCTGTTCCTTTATTCATACGAAGCAGGCTTCATTCAGAAATTGCTTAATCAAAAGAAGAAAAAGTTAGCGGTGTCCTTTAATTTGACATTCAGATATATCGACGACGTTTTGTCAATTAATAATGACAATTTTCATACATATGTCAATGCGATATATCCCAGCGAACTAGAAATTAAAGATACAACAGAATCAAGCACAAACGCTTCATACTTAGACATTTTACTTAATATAAACACACAGGAAATTAGCAACTAAGCTATACGATAAACGCGACGATTTCGGCTTTCCCATCGTAAAATTTCCACATTTAAGTAGTAATATCCCTCATTCACCCGCATATGGAGTTTATATTTCACAAATGATCCGATATGCCAGGGCGTGTACAACATATGAAGATTTCATATACAGAGGTAAACTACTCACTGACAAATTATTAACACAGGGATATCGAAAACCGCGTTTAATGTCAACGTTCCGCAAATTTTATGGTCGGTATAATAGTCTTGTTTGCGACTACTCTGTTTCACTAAGTGAAATGTTGAGTTGCCTTTTCGTTGTCGGTTGTTGAGACGTCTGTACCAATTGTGACGAGGATACACTCCTCACGTGTTTCATTGGACTTGACTGTGGACTCACGGCGGGTGTGACCGGTCGACAGGGGATGCTTACTCCTCCATGACACCTGATCCCACCTCTTGGTTTCCAGAGGTCCGTGTTTGTCCATTTTTACCGGATTTGTATCTATGTCCAGGACATTCTATTGATTTATACGTTGGTATCTGAAATTTTTTATATTGTAAAATATTTCTATTTGTTTGCAAGTGTGTATGAATTTACATGGACATTCATACTAATGAATATTAAAAGAAATTGCTTTAAACCTATACGAATGCTTGTAAAACTATTTCTGAGTGTCTATTACTTTATATGAGAGTTTTTATGAATGTTAGTTATATATATATATATATATATATATATATATATATATATGTGTGTGTGTGTGTGTGTGTGTGTGTGTGTGTGTGTGTGTGTGTGTGTGTGTGTGTGTGTGCTTTAATGTGAATGTTTGAGCTAAAGTAAAAGTCAGGGCAGACTTTAGAGTTTCAATAACGCATTTAATGGTATTAATCGAATATAATCTTACTGTGCATCTAACATATATCAATATCCTTCGGTATTTCAGAAAACCTACCGATGGAAGTAATTATAATAATTCAATAGACCATTTCCGAGTTGTCTTGTTATACCACGGTTCGTCATAATAGTGTGCTGTTTCAAAAGAGAAGAGTAGGGCATCATCATATACTGGATATTTAGGGCATCATCATATACTGGATATTTAGGGCATCATTATATTCTGGATAAGTAGGGCATCATTATACTGGATAAGTAGGGCATCATCATATACTGGATATTTAGGGCATCATTATATTCTGGATAAGTAGGGCATCATTATACTGGATAAGTAGGGCATCATCATATACTGGATATTTAGGGCATCATTATATTCTGGATAAGTAGGGCATCATCATATACTGGATATTTAGGGCATCATCATATACTGGATATTTAGGGCATCATTATATTCTGGATAAGTAGGGCATCATTATATCCCGGATAAGTAGTAATAGGTGAAAACAATCCTACATGAAACTGATGATACATTCCATATTTACAAGAGTGATAATTTATCTAAAAATAATTCCTTGTAGATGAAGTGAAATTAAACATAACCGGAATGGAGCTTGCCCAGTTTTCAGATAAAGTGATCTAAGTACAAACTATTCTAACAAAACTAAACGTAATGGGACAACTTGAAAATGGTATATTCGACATCATGTCACAAGACTGAAGTGAAGTAAATAATGAATCCAAACAATTTGCCAAAAGTATACATATATTAATCTCCGTAATGCATCACCTAGATATCGTAAAGAAGCGGCTAACACAAATCAGACGACAAACACTATGATTTAAATTATTCAAATCACTACCATTACGGTCATTACCCGTACTCCCATTATGGATATCGATTACTATTGATTTTTCATCTTCCATTTATAAATATAATGGTAATAATCTTACGTAGCCATGGATATACTGAACAGGTAAAGACGGTTTGTAATACACGGGATGCTTGTTTGATTGTTTACGTTTTTATTGTTGCATTTTCGGGGCATATAGTCTATGTATCGTGACATGTCAAAATTTATGCATCTTTTTTATTTTTTATATTAATTCACAATTTTTAAAAACATTAATGCAAAAACTCTAAATCAACTTTGACGAGACTTATACCATAAAAATCAAAATATAGAAAATTTTCATGGTGTATTTGCTCATAATGTTCAAATTTTCTATATTCAATATCTACCAATTTTAACTTTAAATAATTTCACAATTCCAAATTTACATATAGTAAAGGGTGCATTAGAAATGTGTATCCTGCAACTCTAATCAGTACCGTAAAATGAAGCGATGGAAATGTACAACAAACAAAAATACACATATACGTCCAAACATTAATGATTAACAGTGTAAATTGTATTGAAATTGAATATTAAATGACTTAGCACTATTATTTTGAAAAAATGTGGTTTTATATGATATAAATGAAAATGAAAAGTTGCATCAATTTTGGCGCGTCACTGTACACTTCGAAATCATTTCGTATGTGCAGTGTTATTTGGACAGATAACGCTGTACAAATATGCTAGTTGTGCAGAGAGAAGAAAATATTTAACGCACACCTTTCAACTCTACCGAATATAAATACTATGATGAGTTATTTGCTGTAACAGAAATCGATTTGGCTAATAATTTATTCCCCTACACCTAGCACATTTGATAAGAATGCTAAGTATTTAAATTTCAATCCATCAATTTTAAGCTCAATACATACTTAAATCGACCAACAATTTGCAGGATTCTATAGATAGCCATAAATACCTACATGCTTGAAAACATCCATGTATTTAGTTGTAAAGAATAAACATTATGACACAACGAGGGCCTAACCTATATCTGCACTCGGTACCCATTCTTTATCCTCCTACATAGTTTCGTAAACGGTAAATCACTGAACCACCAAATGATCACATGATTAAATGATTATATAACACAAGAACTGCTAAGAGGGATGTACAGTCACTATTGTCTCATATAAGCGCGGTGCAGGAGAAATGACAAAGTTCAAACTTACGTACTTTAATATACGTGGTAGGGGAGAACTTGCTAGGCTACTTTTTGCAGTTGCCGGAGTAGAATACGAAGATAAAAGAGTTTCTAGAGATGAATGGCCGACATTGAAGTCAAGTATGTATTGTTTATCATTATTTTTTTTTAAAACATATTGATGCGGAAAATTTCCTCCATTGTGGAAATATTTATTCTATTTTTGAATTTGTCGGTCGTAAATATAATGTTTGAGGTGTTCAGACGTATTGAATCTGAATAGATTAGACTATTATTATTTCTGGATTGAAAATCAAACAGAACTTAAAAATGATTCTGATCGGCAAGGCTGTTATAAGTTATAAACAATAACTTGAAAAGATGAATCAGTAAGACAGAAACCATTTAGAATGTACGTTTTTCACCCTCCATTGAATTCCTATGGTATCATATAAATATTATGTTTAATTATTAAGATACTTATCCCTAACGGTTAATAATGTAATTATTGGAGCATGCGTTCACGCGAGTTGGAAATTAATCGACTTTAGAAGCATATCGAAACATAGTGTACATTATGTTGTGCTTACATCAGGGCACCTGCTTCAAATGAAAAATTTAAAACACCACAGAGTATACATTGCCCCTGTGAACTAAGCATCAAATATATACCTGTTATTTGTGGTATGCTGAAACGACAATAAAGTAGATCCTTTAAGATAGAATATGATCTTTAGTATAGAATTGTATTTCACTGTCACGTGTCATATGCAAAAGAAAGCAACCGAAACGAATAAGTCAGCTAGCTACAGTACAATGGGAAGACACTCAACAAAATATAGTGAATTGAAGATATATTATCTTAAATGTTGATGTATAAAACTTAAAGAGAAAAAAAACACAAATGTATTCAGGCCCATTAATTGGGACAGTGTACATTTAATTTATTGCATCCGGCTAATGACCTCAAAATACGACACATCCATTTTATAGGTGTTAACTGTAGCCTCTCTCTCTCTCTCTCTCTCTCTCTCTCTCTCTCTCTCTCTCTCTCTCTCTCTCTCTCTCTCTCTCTCTCTCTCTCGTCTCTCTCTCCTCTTCATCTCTCCACCTCTCGACTCTCTCTCTCTCTCTCATCACCTCTGCATCTTCGTCCACCCAGCTTCAATCCCCCCTCTCTCTCTCTCTCTCTCTCTCTCTCTCTCTCTCTCTCTCTCTCTCTCTCTCTCTCTCTCTCTCTCTCTCTCCAACGGACTTCTCTGGGCAATTAATTCTTTTTCCTTTATTACTTTTATCAAGTTTATAAATCAGTTAGGTAGACATATCAGGGAGTCGTAACAACATGTTGATTTTTATATGTAAACATATATATATAAAACGCGGCCAAAAAACATCATATTTCGTTCTACGTTTGAATTATATAAGATATTTTCCATTTAACTACACTTTTAACAAAGTATGAAGGAGAGAGATTGTATCCTGCACATCCTGAAGATTTATACCTTGGTATCTGACATTTCATACTGAAACATCGTTATATCCGGATTTCGTTATTCAGACTTATATTGAATAATGTAAGAAATAGCCTTACTCTCGTTAAAACCGATATCTCGTTATATACGGTCTCGTTATAAGTGGAGTTGGTGGTTTTTGACCTGTTCAACACCGTTCTGCCTTATGTGAACATAAAGTGTAATGTTTTGATTCCGCAATATTAAATTCTGGGTATTATAGACAGACAATACCGACAAATCTATTATCTTTTTTGTTTGTTTAATTGTTGCTTACATTCCGCTGAAGTTTTTTTTCACTTATTAAGGATACCAGGAGCTTCAGGTGACGTGCAACAAATTTTGACTTGTCATATAGATTGGCACAAATAAAGTGATTTTTTGTAGGTGCCATGTATGCCGTATCACGGGACCTCCATGACTGCCACTTTGAATAGTAATTATATAGGGCAGGTTTCTGTTCAACAATACGTCATTCTGTCATCCACATGCCACATATTTAATGTAGATGGCAGGATAGCGGTATGTTATCCTGAACCCCACCCTGCATTTTCGTTATCCAGCATTCTTTCACTAACATTCCACGTAGACCAGGGACTGTTATCCTTAAACCCACCTTGCATTTCCGTTGTCCCGCATTCGTTCACTAACAGCCCACGTAGACCAGGGAATGTTGTCCTGAAATCCACCCTGCATTTTCGTGGTCCAACATTCTTTCACTAACAGTCCACATAGACCATAATACCGTTATGTGATCCAGAAATATGATGTTGTAGTTATATGATGGCGGTCAATTTTTAATTATGGGGAGAGAATCTTATTACTATATACACGGGAAGAGACCACCGGCCTTCCACAAGTAAACTGACAAACTTCCTTGGGTTCCAGCTGAGATCGAATCTGCGCTGACCAGCAGTTATTCTTCATGGTTCAAAGCACAATGTTCTAACCACTCGGATTCTTAGGTCCCTATACCGTAGAGAGAGAAATAATCTCTTTAGTTATGTTACCACAAGGACAAACATCTACTACTGAAAGGTGAACGTTGACCCGTGTAAATTCTGTGTGTTATTAGATTGTAGAAGAGATGTTTTTTGTAAGGATCAATCTAAGCTTGCATTCTTTCTTAACAATATTGGAATTTTATTAATAATACTTGTAAGACCGTTGGTGACATAAAAGTTTTAATCACATGTAAAATATGTTTTATAGTCCATTTACGTTATTGTACTTACATAAATCAAACGTGTTGCCTTTTGTTGCATTCTTTGTTCTGGCATTGATATAGATGAAAAGGTCGATAGAAATGCCCGGATGATTTTCATGCATCTTGTTTAAGGATTCTTGGCTGATATTAGATATCAAATGGAAACTACCGTTAGCTTTCGGCTTTACTTTGTCGTTGATTAAAGTCAAGAACAAACATCTTTATAGGTGATATGTTTGATGCTTTATGTACACATTTAAATGACAAATGATTAATTTTAGTTACACATTGTATGAAAGTGCCGCTCGTCCCCCCCCTCTCTCTCTCTCACTCTCTCTCTCTCTCTCTCTCTCTCTCTCTCTCTCTCTCTCTCTCTCTCTCTCTCTCTCTCTCTCTCTCTCTCTCTCTCTCTCTCTCTCTCTGTGTGTGGATGTTTTGATAGAAATCCCGACTTCACAATTCTTTATTCTCTCGTGCTTTCGCTTTCATAAATACTGAGCTTTGAACGTTGTTTTACGCCACACTCAGCAGATTTTCAGTTATATGGTAGCTCCCAGTTTATAATGGTTGAGGATAGAACCTCGTTACAATCTAACCGGTAAGAGACCACCGGCCTTCCGCAACTGGCAAACTTTCTCACAAAATATCAGCTTAGGTTTAAGTGGGACTCGAACCCGCGCTGACCAGAAGTGAGAGACTTCTCTATGTGCTTTTTGACGTCTTTGATTGTGACGTTATAATCACACAGTTGTGACGTCATAATGGAAAAGTTTGTCAAAAGGTGCTGTGTCGGACATTTGGCGATAAGTTACAGTACACTCTTATTGTGATAACACAAAATTTGGAACATGGGGGTGATTAGGTAAAAACTAAATAAAGTGTGTTGGAAATTGGTAGTTTTACATAATGATATTACACTTACACCCGATCACACTCAGTAAAATTAAGTAAAATTATACGATTGTTGCAAATCTACAAGTGTCTTTGATGTCAAGCTGTTGTAACATCGAGCCTTATGCAATGTAATATGAAGTTACCTCACCTTTGATCTGGGTGGGTTCGAGTCTCGCTGGAATCTTAGATGATTTAGTGAGAAAAATTGCCAGTTTACTTGCGAAAGGCCGAGGGTTTTACATTTTGTATGTCATACTATGCATAGAGATTATAGACTATTTGGAAAATTTATCTGTACCTCAGCTGGTAAAGTCTTGGTCTGTCATCCTGAGCATTTGTTTTTACCTGTATTTTTAACCCTTTCAACCCTACATACCATAATAGACTAGTCTTTAACAATAAAAAGAGCATACTACTAAGATTTTCAGGGGTGAAAGGTTAATTTGCAAAACTATAGCTTTTGTATTATGCTGATGGTATGTATGCCATATTTTATTCTTTATTCTCGGTGTGTATTTTTCAAGTATAATATAAAATATATCAAATATGACATATATTGTTCATGCATTATATCATGTCAAGCGTAGGACTATATATTATATCATGCCAAGCGTAGGACTATATATTATATCATGCCAAGCGTAGGACTATATATTATATCATGTCAAATGTAGGACTATATATTATATCATGTCAAGTGTAGGACGATATATTATATCATGTCAAGTGTAGGACTATATATTATATCATGTCAAGTGTAGGACTATATATTATATCATGTCAAGTGTAGGACTATATATTATATCATGTCAAGTGTAGGACTATATATTATATCATGTCAAGTGCAGGACTATATATTATATCATGTCAAGCGTAGGTCTATATATTATCGTTTCATAATTATATATACATATAAATGTATTATATTTTTCTTTCAATAGAAAAAATATTAATTTTGAAATTCATTTCAACATTAGAAATCTAAAATATCAATGAACCAACGATGGTATAAAATGTATACCGTTCTTTATATTTCTTTGAAGACACGCCACATGTTTTATATCATATTAAGCGTAGGACTATATACATTGTACATGTAACTGTATTATCATTTCATAATTATCTGTACAGTTACTATATTTTTCAATAGAAACGATGTCATAATAAGTACACCGTTCTTAATATCTCTTTGAAGAGACGCCACAGGGTCAACTTCCAGTTCTGACGATCGATGATAGTAAAGAACTTTCGCAAAGTCTAAGTATATCCAGATATCTGGCAAGGCAATTCAGTAAGTATTTTCTAATATTATACCTCTTCATAAATTCTAGCGATTTCATTGGACAATAAGCGTTGAGCATTTTCCACTGTCTCGGTCATTCAAGAGCAATATTTAGCAGAGTGATATTCAATAAAATTATCACATGCGCAGAAATGGATGCGCGTACTGCTCTCAAGTAGGCTATGAGGTAATTATGTGTAGCCCTTATATGGGTGATGAAATATGGGCGCAGACTGGAATCGAGAGAAACAACAGCCGGAGACGGATTCAAAATTAAATGATTTGACAGAATTGATACATCGTTGTAAAACATATTTGCTGAAATCAGCCAAAACGACCTGTTCGCCTTGATAGAGGCATACGATTAAAAATCGACAGCAAAGAACGATATCGAATCGTTTCTCACATTGTGGTATAAAGGTGATGAACCTAAGTACCTACAGTAGCTTTTTGCATGAATAAAACATAAGAACAGAGTTTATTTTCTGTTTCAACTACTTCAGTCGATAATATAATGCTTCAATAGAGTGGATCAGTATAATATAATAAATATAACATTCCTTATCGGGTGGTAGTGCAAATTAGCACTCCTTGAAAATAATTGTCAACCTCGTTGCCGCCTCGCTTGACAATGTATTTCCTCTGCGTGACAATTTCCACTACCACCCTCTCAGACATGTTATATTTATATATTATCGATGCTGTAGTAGTATATGACCCTCAAAGAGAAATGGACATTTTTGTGGTCCTACAGCGAGTATACAAATATGATAAACATTGAATAAACACTGACTTCTGGGAAATCCGGAAGTGGGATCAGGTGTCATGGAAGAGTAAGCATCATCTTTCGATCGGTCATACCTTTTGTGAATCCACAGTCAAATTTAAAGAAATGCAAGAAGGAAAAAAATCCTCATAGTAATCGGTAAAGACATTCAACAACTGCTTTCAAACAGGCAACTCAGAATATCATCGAAATATCTCAAAATGAGTTTTCTTAAGATAAAAGATCTATCTTTGATATAAATAGAACATTTGAGAATGATTATTTTACAGCAACCATCAAATAATTACAACACATGTGTTTTACATCGAGATTAACTCAGATGTTAGTGTTAGTGACAAGTAATTGACAACTTTGTTGAGTATTTGTTCCCCTTTGATATTTGGTCCCTAAAAACCATATATCTGTACATTGTGCATTGCATATCATTATTGTCTTATCTTGTAAAGGCATTAAATATTGACTTTTTATACAACGGATACCTTAAACGTGATTCATTATATTTTACATTTTTTTCTACAAAAGCAAAGTCAAATTATATCAGTTGGTCTGAATTTTCATGGTTGGTTGGGGTTGGTCAAACAAAGTTCGGATTTTCCTATCCTGTCTTATCACATCAGTAACAAACGCAGTAAATAGAAAAATCGATTAGAGGACATGCAAATTAAATGTTCTGCATTGATACATAAAAATAACAGCTACTTATTCATTTGAATATTTATCTTCAGGACGTCCAAGATAAAATATACTGATCTGTTGATTATTGGACAAGCATGGACCTCTAGGAATCTAGAGGTGTTATCGGGTGTCATGGGGTAGTAAGCATTCCGTATTGACCGGTCATACCCGCCGTGAGTCCACAGTCAAATTCAAATGAAATACTTCATGAGTATATCAAACAAATATCACAATGAATTCGTGGGTTTATTTTTTTTTTGTGTATTTCTTTGTTTTTTTGTTTTTGTTTTTTTTTTTTTTTTTTGTTTTGTTGTTGTTGTTGTTGTTGTTGTTGTTCTTTAAATCTATTGTCAATTTCAGATCTATGTGGTGAAACAGATTTAGAGCAGGCCGATTGTGACGTCGTATTACAAACATGTGAAGACGTGAGGACTCTCAGAATAGCAATCCTCAACGAAAAAGATGAGTTTAGGAAGGTA
Source organism: Atrina japonica (assembly GCA_030159075.1). NCBI lineage: Eukaryota > Metazoa > Mollusca > Bivalvia > Pterioida > Pinnidae > Atrina > Atrina japonica. The sequence goes on from BROG01000004.1 coordinate 104,493, forward strand.
ATAAATTTTTTATCAATTTATTATGTAATTAAATAATCCAACTTAAAGGGTACACCAATGATATATTGATATCATGGTTAAAACATGGAATAAATAGAGATTATTATATGACCATTTTGTTATCATATGTCTTATCAGCCAGAGGTTCCCTATTTCGATCCGAGGGCCGATATCTGGACCAAGGGCTTACATCAGGGCCAAGGGCTGAGAAGGAATATGATATCAAAATGGTCAAATTATGGACTAAATTACAAATTAACCCTTTTCACCCCTGAAAATCAAGAAGATATAAGTCAAAAGACATAAAACAATACAACACACTTTTTAATTCCATTTTTTTTTTTTTTTTTGCCGTCAAATAATTAAAAATCCTTTCATCATATGCAGTTGATATTATGATTGTATCTGACACCCAACGAACAGACGATGAAATGTACCGGAAACTAATAATACTCGGAACTCTTTCTTTTTTTTTTCATCGATCATATTATAAATAGAAACATTCCAAATAAGGGTGCATTACGAGACACAATTAATGCATTAGGTGTATAAGGTTGATATAAGATGAATTAACTAACAATTGTACCCGTTTTATTTTGAAATGTTTTCATAATCACCCGCATTTCAACTACGAATTATTACCGTCTTTATTTTTTTCAAATGTTTTCAAATACGATTTTGTTTATTGTAGGCAAAGTTAAAAAAGAAATATGAAGAGGAAGATTTGCCAAAGTATTTAGATATATTTGAAACTATGTGTAAAAAGAATAATGAAGAGAGCGGCTACATTATTGGAAACTCGGTAAAATATCTTGAGTTTAGACTAATTAAGTGTCGTTTATGTATTTTATTCTTCACAGAATGTAATGTGTTCGGTCCACATTTCATTGTCGTTTAAGGGGGCTCCACGGTCGATTGCTTAAAGCATCAAACTTTGAACCATGAAGTGTCTCACTTCTAGTCAGCGCAGGTTCGAGCCACGCTGGAACCTATTTTGATTTTTGTGAGGAAGTTCGCCAGTTTACTTGCGGAAGGCCGTGGTCTCTTTCCAGGTATATTGTAACCGGGTTAGAAATACCTAAAATTTAACTCGTACAAAGTTGGAAAAGCCAAGAATTAAGTTAGAAAAGCCAACTCTAAAGTTGGAAATTCCAAGAAAAAGGTCGGAAAAGCAAAATTAAAGTTGGAAATTTCAAGAAAAAGGTTGGAAAAGCCAACTTTAAAGTTGGAAAAACGAGAAATAAAAAATAATTAACGTGACCCTAATACGCTTACGTACCTATGTATCTATATTAAACATTTTGTTTTTATTTTGAATGGTGTTTTACGCCATACTCACCAATTTTCTAGTTATATAGAGGCGGTTAGGTTTTAATGGTGGAGGAGAGAACCCGGTTATAATTTACCAGGGGAAAAATCAGCGGCCTTCAGCAAGTGCACTGGGAATATTTATCACAAAAATCAGCTTAGGCTCCAGTGGGGCTCGAACCTGTCCTAACCAGAAGTGAGAGACTTCATGGTTCAAAGTGTGATGCTCTAACCACTCGGTCATGGAGGTCCCTCTACAGTAAACAAGACCAACAAGTATACATACTATACTAATGTTTCCCAGGATAAAGTGTATCGAATCGTTATGAAATTACCGATTGACAATACATTTAGATATAAATGCCAATGTTAAGGTCACTGCTAGCTTATTCTTTATCTGTTACATAGGCTTACTTCATATAAATAAAGGACGGGTCGGCAAATAAAGGAGCACAGTTGGTGCCCATGAGATTACCGACAAGTTTCTGAAGTCCCAAAGCACACCATATAAATTGTCATCATTAGAAATAACATCATTTTGATATCCACATTAAAGTATGTATAGTTAGATTTATAGTGGTATTATAGTAAAATTCATATATTGACCTTTCTTGACCTGGACGAGTCTAAATTTTAGGTAACAAAGAATAACATTAAAATTATGCTAACAAGAACAATCGTTTCTACTTGTCACCATATATAACAGTAATCTAGTGACGAATAAAACGTTTTCCCGTGCACCTTATCATAACCAAAATGTGAGTAGAATCATCCCTATGATATTCAAAAGGTTACTCCGGCCCGCCGTCTTATCTGAATCGGACAATACTCATCGGACTGATCAAAGGCAATATTTCAAATTTTCGAAACAAACTTCAGCAAAAAAGAGAAATATAAGATATGTAGGTATAATTTCATTTCGATAAAGATTTTTTCGTAATTTTTAAGATTTGTTCAAAGTGTTTAAATTTCCATGTCTTATTTATACCACACCTGTTTATATTATTATAATTACCAGGTAACAGTAGCAGACTTGGCTGTGTACGATGTATTTGAAAATATCTTAAGAGAAAAATCTGACGTCTTCTCAAACTCACCAAAGCTGACAGCACACAGGGAAAAAGTAGCAGAGTTGCCTCAAATTAAGGAATACCTCCAACACAGACCAAACACGGATATATGAAATCAAATTTGAATATATGTGGAAATTTAAAAAGTACGGTTTGAATGTGTATATATTTATTCTGTTTGGAACACATAATCTGATTAACAGCCAGTCAATCAAATTAATATATCTAATTAATTGTAATCCATGTTTTACAGAGCATCCATTTCAAAATATCTGCAAGCGTCGTCATGGATACATTCGACATGGAAATAAGGTCGAGATTTCTATGTCTCTACCACTACATCGTAATTGGACCTATTAGTGTCGAATCAGCATTCGTAATGGAATAGGATATAAAATACGATTCTGTAGGGTAGATTTCAGAATACATTGAATCCAGTGAGCACATTTGTTATACTTTACCAATCTTATGCATTATTATTGACAAGGAATTTGATAAGAATAATATCATGATGCATCTAATTGTATCTATCTAATACCTGGAAATGAATAACGATACAAATGAGATGTGTCTAAGTGTATGATATACTTTAGCATGTATATTTATTTTTGTAATACATTTAGTGTTGGAGTATTGTGTTTGTAGTAGTGTTGGTGGATACTGAAATATTGGATACTGCGGAAATCAAGGTAATATCACGATGTCAAAATTACACTGGTAAGAGTAACATATGTCCCATGCCTAAATCCCGTGAAGTTGAATACCCCATCCGAATCATTATAATAATCCAAAGATTACTCCATCTCGCCATGTAATGTGAATTGGACTTTACCATATGGGGATAAATAAACAACAGATGATAACATGATTATTTAAGGAATTGTCATTTTCAACTTTCAGAAACTTGAAGTGCATTGACAATAAGATGAGATGAGATAAACCACCCTTAAATGTGATTCCGGTATTCGAATTAATGCATTACATGTATCAGTGATACAGTAATAAAAAAATTAATTAATTTTGATGATATTTCAGTCTGAGAAATATTTTTTGCCTATGGTTATTTTCGTCAAAAAATATTGTTCGACTAGTCTTAAATAAAAAAATACATGCAGATAGCGTGTATGCCCATGATTAAGTTTTTTGGCATGCAATTTTCGCTTAAGTTTTAAATTCACCCTCACATTCACGCGCGAGATGGCGAGAATATAGCGGACGAAACAAAGTCTCATGCAGTATTTTGAAGTCACTAGATATTCTACTATGCGAATCGAGATCAATCAGCAGAAAAGTTCACTCCATGTATTATAACTTAAACCATTTCGAGGATGGGATGATAAAACACAAAGTTTTATTGACAGAAACGATCGTCCTGAGTTTTTGTTATGGTTTTGGGGTTTTTAGCAAATCTATAACTGAGGTATTATGTTTATAATACATTACAGTAAAACTTGCTTTAGCAGACCACCTGTGTATAAAGACCACCTGATCATAAAGACAATAGTTTCATTTGTGTACAAATCAACAACTATATAAAGACCACCTCCCTATAAAACTGGTTTTGTTGTGTCCCTAAGGAGGTCGTTATATACCAGTTTCATTGTACTTACAAATTTGATAAAAGCAGTACAGTCAGTCATATTTGCAGTGTAATACGAGACCTTGGCATGCTTATTCAAGGATCTACAATGCATTTTAAATTTAAACTGAAAGAAAAGTAATTTCTTTGTAATATTAAAATGTAAGATGATATATTTTCTATACAGAAAACTGTACATAGTATAATGATATGAGGGAAAACCTTTGTGTAACGTACATTATATAACTCGACGGATGGGTTCCTTTTAAAACATGAATAGATTAGATAGAATGCTAAGCAAACCGTTTAATCGACCTAAAAGCATTAATAAATCATAAATATATGTAATGTTTACACCAATCTGATATAAATAATGATATGACAAAATGTAAAGAATATTAACACAAAATATGTTGCATTCGCACTTAGAATATGACAAAAAATCAAATTTGTTCATTCTATTCATTGCTTACTGTGCGTGAGATTGCAGTATCAAGGAACTCTTTACTGGGGTACCAGCTGTGTCCCCCGCAAATAAAAGATTTTGCTTTGTACAACTTAGACTTGATGTACAAAAACAAATAGGAGATATGCAAAGAAATAAAAATTCTTATATTCCTATATACATGTTTTTGTGAAAATAGGGTCAGTTCCAGTGGTATATGCATATTTTGGAGAGCGAGGAGAACTGGGACATTAATTATTATGGCAATTACATTGAAAGGCGTTCCATACATTGACCACAAGTGCATTCAAAGATATTTACAAATTTAAGGTCGAATTAATCATTTGCAAACGAGTAATTGCCAAACAGTTTGCACGAAATATATAGGACTTTAAGAATAATTTTCATGCTTGTGTCTGTATATCCTTTTTATATTAGGGGGAAGCAGCGTTAATGTCCCTCTAAACTTAAAACTCATTAATACGAACTGTTTCCCAGCAAATCCGTAAAATAAATTTTTTCGTAAATATTTCGTAAAAACGTTTTCTGTTTGACACCATCCATATGGCAATCAAATATTATAAAAGCTGTAACGAAATACTCTTACTGTAAATAACAATGATAATCGCGAACCGCCATTAAATCCGGGTTTGCTGGGACAAACAGAAGTCTCAATATACATTTCACATTGTTATCCGACTTTGGTTTTGCATTATAGCATCCTCCATAACATGATTGTTTTTTATTGTGAAACAACCTCCAACTACAACAAGAGGCCCGACGGGCCTTAACAGTCCGATGAGAAAAGTTTCAGATTACTGTGAAAAAATGGTCCCTATCTTATTTGAAGCGCTCACTCGTGGCTCGTTTATAAATAATCTTTGTAAATATTGACTTAACAATCATGCCCGCCAAATTTGAAAGAAGCCTGATCATTTGTACATGGGAAGAAGCTATTTAAACATGTACCAAGTTTTGATCCTATTTGCCTACATTTTGGAGCACCTATGGGACGCAATCCCTTTTCATTCACAAACTTTAGGCAACTGAAAAATTGGTTAAAATTGGTAAATTAGTTCTTGAGAATAAGTCTGAAGTGTCTAAATGATAACAGCGGACGATAAACGACAGACAAAAGAGGATCACAATATACTACCATGAGCCTTAGGTTCTCACAATATGCTATCATGAGCCTAAGGTTCTCACAATATGCTACCATGAGCCTTAGGTTCTCACAATATGCTACCATGAGCCTTGGGTTCTCACAATATGCTACCATGAGCCTTGGGTTCTCACAATATACTACCATGAACCTAAGGTTCTCACAATATGTTTCCATGAACCTTAAGTTCTCACAATATACTACCATGAACCTAAGGTTCTCACAATATGTTTCCATGAACCTTAAGTTCTCACAATATACTACCATGAACCTTAGGTTCTCACAATATGCTACCATGAGCCTTAGGTTCTCACAATATGCTACCATGAGCCTTGGGTTCTCACAATATGCTACCATGAGCCTTAGGTTCTCACAATATGCTACCATGAGCCTTAGGTTCTCACAATATGCTACCATGAGCCTTAGCTTCTCACAATATACATATGAGCCTTGGGTTCTCACAATATGCTACCATGAGCCTTAGGTTCTCACAATATGCTACCATGAACCTTAGGTTCTCACAATATGCTACCATGAACCTTAGGTTCTCACAATATGCTACCATGAACCTTAGGTTCTCAAAATATACTACCATGAACTTAAGGTTCTCACAATATGTTACCATGAGCCTTAGCTTCTCACAATATGTTACCATGAGTCTTAGGTTCTCACAATATGTTACCATGAGCCTTAGCTTCTCACAATATGCTATCATGAACCTTAGGTTCTCACAATATGCTACCATGAGCCTTAGATTCTCACAATATGCTACCATGAACCTTATGTTCAGATGACATAAAAACGTACGTGTAAAGATCTGATATGATAGCATCTAGTTGACGAAACGTGCATTTGATATGTTGTTGTCTAGATTTACTTGGACTCGTACATGCTTTAATTTGTAATACATAGTTTCACACTGGGGGAGTTTTCCCCAGTACTATGCATGTCCAAAGTCACCTTTGATCTTTACCGCCCGATATTGCTCCGCGTTCATTGTGTCCTTAGGTTCTCACAATATCCTATCATGAGCCTTAGGTTCTCACAATATGCTACCATGAACCTTAGGTTCTCACAATATGCTACCATGAGCCTTAGTTTCTCACAATATGTTACCATGAGTCTTAGGTTCTCACAATATGTTACCATGAGCCTTAGCTTCTCACAATATGCTATCATGAACCTTAGGTTCTCACAATATACTACCATGAAACTTAGGTTCTCACAATATGCTACCATGAACCTTATGTTCAGATGACATAAAAACGTACGTGTAAAGATCTGATATGATAGCATCTAGTTGACGAAACGTGCATTTGATATGTTGTTGTCTAGATTTACTTGGACTCGTACATGCTTTAATTTGTAATACATAGTTTCACACTGGGGGAGTTTTCCCCAGTACTATGCATGTCCAAAGCCACCTTTGATCTTTACCGCCCGATATTGCTCCGCGTTCATTGTGTCCGCTTCGGTCCTTAGTCTCAGAAGACCGGGATGAAATATTTAATCAACCTGGACACAAAAATATTGAAATTGCTAAATGGACATGATTTATCATACAATATAAAACACAAAAAACACATCCATACAGTAACTGTACGTAAATACTGCACAGTATTTCAAAATACTAGATTTACTTGGACTCGTACATGCTTTAATTTGTAATACATAGTTTCACACTGGGGGAGTTTTCCCCAGTACTATGCATGTCCAAAGTCACCTTTGATCTTTACCGCCCGATATTGCTCCGCGTTCATTGTGTCCGCTTCGGTCCTTAGTCTCAGAAGACCGGGATGAAATATTTAATCAACCTGGACACAAAAATATTGAAATTGCTAAATGGACATGATTTATCATACAATATAAAACACAAAAAACACATCCATACAGTAACTGTACGTAAATACTGCACAGTATTTCAAAATATAGCTTCTGTTCATATATATTAATTATATATTTAAAGTAACAATTATACTTATAAGTGGTGTACAGCGGGCTAACATACAAAAATCACAGACACATTAAATCTCAGAGTATTAGTCCACAGTGTGACCAGGAGACAAATATACAAATTTGTCGAACATTGGACAAATCCAGACCTCTGGAAATTCAGAAGTGGGATCAGGTGCCACGGCAAATACAGCGAGGTTATTCTAGGTAGATAGAGATTAAACCATAATATTTGTCCGGACGTTGAGTGTTAGTGAATACAAATATTTTATTGGCACAAGCATCAACACAATAATTGGCAAAGGCCCATATTTCAGTACAATACAATGATCATAGCTTTCCTTCAACAAGATACGTTTGAAATGAGAAGACAAAATCTCACTTCTATAAGCCAGATATATATATATAAGAATGAGTCACTTTCAGGACTTTTAAACGATTGCTATAAATGCAACAGAATAATATTCACCTGATTCCTGTCATGACTTGTAGAAAGTATATTCAAAATAATATTTGACGCTTATTCTATAGCCATGATGTTTTGCACACTACAGTAAAAAGAGGATTCATTTTCTACTTCACCAGATTTGCATACATTACAAACTCGTTCATTGTTAGGTAAACCTAAATCCCGCTCTTTTTCTATGGCATGATTGTGTGCACTCAGTCATGTAGAGATGTTTTTTTCTTAATTGTTAAGATGCATTTTAAAGGTTATAACAACAATTCAAATATAGTAATGGAAACGTATGAACACAAAGTTTTAGTATGAATTACCCAGAACTGTAAAAAAGAGTATCTGGTGTAATTATGAGAATTTAATGAGAATTAGTAAGAATACTAAAAACAAAAGTACAGGTATTTCCGATGCTTTGTTTGTTTGAATTGTGTTTTACCTTTAACAATTTTTCATTGAAGTCATTTAAAGTTTTTTTTTCTGTTTAGCATCCGCGGTTGGATTGGTTTTTGAGATCGTAAAACAGAAAAAATATACACATTTTGGGGAAATAGGGATAAAGACCTCAACTCATTCACCCCCTAAAGACACATTTGGATTGGTTTAAGTCACTGATTTATAGAAAAGTCCATTATTTTTAGGGGTTCATGAGTTAAATGAACAGTTTAAGAAAGAACATTTATTGTCATCAATGTGAAATATCATTTCAAAGGTAATGTACAAAAGGCATATCTTTTATTTTGTTTTTCTCTTGTAAACACAGCAGGAAAAAACACTTAAATATGCATACAATTGCATTTGTTCACCTGAAAATTTCTTTTGATTTTTCTGTCTTTTTTTCGGTTTTTCTTTTCCTGATAGAAAGGGTTGACACTAAACATAAAACATTTGGAATGGTCTTGTATGGTGACGACCAGTTTTACATGGCGATGGACGGACAAAACTCATCAATTACTATGTACCCAAGAAAATTTCACTAGCCCTTTACTCCAATGTGATTTTGAGCATACTTAGTGACCAATTTTAAACAGAGTTGTTCGTGCTTGTACTCTCTTAATCTCTGTCAATGTCTCGATATTACAAGATTCCTGTAAAATCTATACATGCTCTTTTTAAGCTGTTTATCTTTCTTGAATATATCTTTAGTTAGAGCTACTTTTTAAATAGCTATAAATATAGGGTCTATATTTCTGTGAAATGTATCCCTATTTTCAGTAATTTGGTTTACCTAGTCATCACGTATTTTGGGTCTACTTTTGAGACACTGACAGGGATTGGGAGAGAGAGAAGTGCAAGGACCGACAACTCTGTGTAAGAGATTAATCTAGCGACTGCAATCTAAACGAAAGACTCGGATAGTATGTGTATACAAAAGTTAACTTGCATTACACATTTCATTGTGTCAATCCAAGATCTGATAACAAGAAAATACGGACATTTTACTGTGATATACCTGAAAAGAAAAATTCCGTCTCGTCAAAATATTTTTGAGTTCTATTCGCATTTGATTTTATGGTTCCCAAAACAGATCAAATTACGTAGTCATTTATGATACACTCGGTGTACATGCTTAAATGACACAAACGTCTGTTCTCATAATTCAATATTGACTTAAGGCACAAGCAAACATGCATATACATAGGTCTACTAAGGTACAATGGTACATCCAGTATGAGTAAAAAACCAAAACAATACGGTCTACTTTCTAAATTAGGTTTTGCAGGTAAACCATATTGCCATGCACGGACTCCATGCAATACGGAATCTAGCTCAAATATTAATTTAATATTTTGGGTGACAAATGCAGATGTTGGAAATTAAAAGAAAACGTATCTTCCCTTTTCTTGTTTCATTCCAAAGACACAAATTATATCATAGAGTCAAAATAGACATGGTATACTAAAATATTGGAATAAATGAGGAACATACTGTATACCTTGATATATTCGCCACTGGATTTTTTGGCCATCTTAAATTCGCTCTATATCACCATAGTGTCATGGATGTTATGACTTTCAATGCTTCAATTATTTAACTTGAACATTTCGCCTTTGTTTTAAATTCGCCATGTCATCTAAGGACAAAAATGGCGAACATTAAACGACAGCGAAAAATTTTAAGTATACAGAATTTGAATCTGTCTTATCAACTTTGGGTGGTTTTATTTAGGATACTGTAAGCAAACATAATATGTAACGAGTCAATGATGAATTATTGGCATTTATGAGTATTATAAACATAATACCAAACTTAATATGCTCAAGACGATATCGTTGTTATCAATTAGACTTCATCAGTTGAGCACCAGTTTGAAAGGTATGTGTATAAAGTGGTATTTTCATATATCGACAACGTTTTGTCAATTAATAATGACAATTTTCATACATATGTCAATGCGATATATCCCAGTGAACTAGAAATTAAAGATACAACAGAATCAAGCACACACGCTTCATACATAGACATTTTACTTAATATAAACACAGACGGGAAAGTAGCAACTAAGCTATACAACAAACGCGACGATTTCGGCTTTCCCATCGTAAATTTTCCACATTTAAGTAGTAATATCCCTCAGTAAACTACACACTGATAAATTATTGACACATGGATATCGAAAACCGCGTTTAATGTCAACGTTCCGCAAATTTTACGGTCGGTATAATAGTCTTGTTTGCGACTAGTCTATTTCACTAAGTGAAATGTTGAGTTGCCTTTCCGTTGGCGGTTATTGAGACGTCTGTACCAATTGTGACGAGAATATACTCCTCACGTATTTCATTGGACTTGACTGTGGACTCACGGCGGGTGTGACCGGTCGACAGGGGATGCTTGCTCCTCCATGACACCTGATCCCACCTCTTGGTTTCCAGAGGTCCGTGTTTTTCCATTTTTACCGGATTTGTATCTATGTCCTGGACATTCTATTGGTTTATACTTTGGTATCTGAAATCAAACAAGGCCAAATAATATCTCTAAAAGTATAGCCGAAATCCGTCTAAAAGTAACCACTGTAAAAAATTATCATCTTAGCTTTAGACAATTTTCGAATTTAAATAGTGTTAACAGGGCCAAATATTACTTTAGTATAAGATGAATAGCACCGAAATACCAGGTACTAGGTTAATGTATACCCTCGGGGACTCAAACGGTCCACCAGCAGTGACAACGACCTAGTGGTTATAAATATTATAAACATAATACCAAAGTTATAACTAGTAACATAATATAGCAAAATACATACAATCTGGCGGGGTGGATTCTTGTGAACCTTTTCTTGACTTGGACGAGTTTAAATTTAGGTAATAAAGTATAACATTAAAATTACACTGACTAGATTGATCGTTCCTACTTGTCACCGTACATACGAGACTATCCAGTGAGGAATAAAACGTTTTTTCCGTGCAGCTTGTCATAACCGAAAAGTGAGTAGAATCATCCTATGATAATCAAAAGGCTACTCCACCCTGCCATCTTATGTGAATAGGACAAAATCTAGACTGTCTTTAAAATCTCTAAACTTTTTTATCTAAGTAGTAATTTCAGATATTTCCTATGACTATCATAAAATTAAGATGTTTCCACTCCGGCATAGCGTTTCCAGCCCTATGCCTTGATACCTTTGCTTACTTGCCAGCCACACACACACACACACACACACACACACACACACACACACACACACACAATACACATATATATATATATATATATATATATATATATATATATATATATATATATATATATATATATATATATATATATATATATATAATATTACTAAATTCTATTTTCTCTTTGACGCATACAATTGAAGATAATGATATCAATTAATGGATTATTGTGCTTTTGGAAAAAAAACCTTCGGAAATGTTAAAAACTTGTTTGAGTACGTAATGAAATGTTGAGTACCGTACCCATTATAATTATTATGTAAATGATAAAAATAATATTTCCTGTTCTGTCAAATGTAGAAACAAAGTATTATATCATATGTAGTAAAAAGAATAGAATAAAGATTAAGCTTGAGTATTGATTAAATTTGGTGACTTTGGGCCCTGAAATCAAACCAATAACTTTCTCTTGTTGACTAGTAATCTTAAACATATGTGGTATAACAAGTAGACCTCTTCACAGCTGCAAAGGATGATACATTAATAAACATCAAAGTCTCTCTCTCTCTCTCTCTCTCTCTCTCTCTCTCTCTCTCTCTCTCTCTCTCTCTCTCTCTCTCTCTCTCTCTCTCTCTCTCTCTCTCTCTCTCTCTGTTCAAAGGATAGTAGAATTTAGAATCCTATCATTGACATATGACGTTTTCTTGTGATATTTACATTATACGCAATATATCTATGAAAAAAATCCCGTTTCATGCATGGAAAACTCATATACACCATAGTATAAATTTTCACGATGTTTTACGCCATACTCAACAATCTTTCAGTCATATAATGGCGTCCAGTTTTTATAGGTGGAGGAGAAACCCAGGTTACCCGGGTAAAGACCACCGACCTTCTGCAAGAAAACTGGCAAACTTTCCCACTTAATTCGAAATTACCCTAGCGGGATTCGAACCAGAGGTGATAGACCTTGTGATTTAAAGCGCAATGCGCTAACCACTCGGCCACGAAGGCCCCCATGTCCAGAATACAATATACAAATCTAGTGAATATTGGACAAACATGGGGCTCCGGAAATGTAGAGGTGCGATCAGATTAAGCATCCACTGTTCACCATTATTGCTTATTGATATGTTTATCATAAGTTGTATTTCCTATTGTATCTTGCACTAATTACTTTAAATTACACCCAATATGTACATTTTAAGTGTAATGTATATAACACGATCATTTTCATTCTGGTATGACATTAGGAATATAGGAATATGACCTAATGGCATCGTTCTGATGAAGTCTTACTGACAGAAACGATCGTCTTGAGCATTTGTTTTTGACTTTCTTTGTAAAAACCATAACTTTGTTATTGTTAATAATATATATAGGTTACACCTCAAAATAAAACTCATGTTGATACAATCAGTGTGTGTGTGTGTGTCCGTGCGTGCGTGTATGTGTGTCATTCTTAGGAAATGCGTAGTATAACCGCCCTGAATAATTAGTTTTTCTAGTTGATTAGCAGAGGCAAGCCAATGTGACTGCAAAATGATAACTGCCTTTGTGTGAATGAATAACATAATTTACGTAAACCCTAGGTTAAAAAGATATGAAAAACAGGTTTTAAGATGGTATGAAACACGAGCTCTGGTTGTTTCAACTCATTTCAAATTGCTTTTTAAAAAATCTGGCAGAACTCTGGTTGACTCTACTCAAACATACTGAGCAGAGACACACCACATTGTAGACGCTGATATTTATGAATACACAACATTATTTCTGTCATTTTTGCAGTTAATTGCATAATATAGTTTGGCTTTTGTGGGTCGTTCGTTTCTACCTGGCGCAGTTTAAATAGTGACGTGTATGCTTGCATTCAATCGTCCTTAAAAACAACAGGAACCTAAATGGATGTATTTCTATTCTGTATGTATCATCTTTTTAATTCAATTTTACTCATTTAGGTTGTCTAACATTAGATGATACATTATCTGCTTAATAATTTTAAGGATTACACAGATCGGGGGCATAGACATTAGGATCTGATTCGTTTATAAATTTCCCTATCCTACTGTGTTTTAGTAGGGCTTCACGGATTGGATTATACAAATGCAGACAATTGAATGTGAATAAAATGTGTAAAAATGTTGATATGACTAAACACTGCTACATGATCTGTCGATTGACCTGCTTCTTCCTTATGTCATTTTTAAACTACTGAACCAACTGCCATATTTTTACCATGGAAAAGATGCATCATTTTAAACTGACATACTTCAACGCACGCGGAAGAGCGGAGCTATCACGCCTTATCTTGGCATTCGCAGGGGTAGAGTATGAAGATGAGAGAGTCAGTCTTCAACAATGGCCGGAACTGAAACCAAGTATGTATTTATACTTTTTTGTTCATATGAGAAGAAATTATTGAAAAATTATTGCACATATCTACAACTGACTTCGTGTAACGTCTTTTTACCTCGATTCTGCTCAGCAATGACAATTTGCGTGCATCAAGGTACGTTAGGTATCTTGTGATACTCATTTTAAAAGGTTTTGATAATCTGATGCTTACAATTGAAGTTTTAACTCTCAAAAAAGTTTTTCAGGTTTTAATATGATAAGGTGATATACAACATTAGTTCCTAGAACAATGTAGTTTTCTTTAATTTGCTTGGCCCCCTTTCCTCTTACTTATGTATGTAGTTTACAAAAGATAAAAAATAAAAACTAATGTCACAGAAATTTAAAAAAAAACATAAACGTAGTGTTTGTTTATGTGCAAGTTACAATATTTCAATGCAAGCGACTAAACAAACCGACATACGTGTAACCATAAATCTTAAATTAAACACTTTAAAATATACAAATGCAATTACGCCATCAATTTTGTAGGCACTTTATTTTCCCTAGTCAGTCATTTGATACTACAAAGCAAACATTAAATTGATAAACAATATTTATGTTCCATTTATACTGCATTACAGATCACTATGGATTTCATGATTAGGCCATTCTAAGTTTTTTCTATGTTAAGAGTCCACCTTGAGTAATTTAACTAACTACCTTTAAGGAAAGAAACACACATAATTTGATGAAAAACACAAAACGTCAATTATAATTGAGATCATTGGATTAAAAATAATGGCATAAGGTTATGGAGAAATTTGGTCCTTCCTGCTAGTCAGAGTAAGTCACAGTACCCGGAGGCCGCTAGAGTACTTTAAATATTTGATGGTCGATCTATATTTATAGCTTTTACTGAACATCAGTTCATGCTGCTTTCATTCCATGTGCTGTTTGGAACGAACATACATTCCCGGATTAACTATTGTGTTTGTGGACGCTTAAATTGAAAAAAAAAGTTGGAATGGTCTTACTGATTCACAGCAGCTGATGTCGGGATATTGTTAGAGGCAAAATCCATAGTTCCCTTGATTTAAAAAGTTTGCACTAATTTTTTCAACTTCATGATTTGAATAGATCTACATTTTTTACACCAGACACTTTTCATCTATACACCTAACATCGCATCCAAGCTATTCAATTACAAACAGGTTTTGTAGTGCCTAGACATCAACCATCTTCTACACAACACTGTCACATGTTCATGTGCTTCATCTCCTTTCAAATACAATACTATCGGGCATGTCATTACCGGCGACGTTTCTATTGTTGAAAATGAAAGCCTAAAAAATCTTATTTTAAGGGGCCCTAAATACCGGAAGCCCGTTCCTTTAATTGGCGTCAGAATTTCAGTTTAGTTATGGATTCTGTCGAAGATTATGCCAGACGATGGGCCAAACATGAAGACGTAGAACCAGACACTTTGTCTGAATGGCTGAAAGCCATACGATGGTTGATAAAATCTCGTATTCGAAAACTTAAAGGGACTATGAAAACACGTTAGCCCTCTGCATTTAATGATCCAGAAGTAGTAACTGAACTTAATAGATTACATGACCAATATGTACTGGTACCAGCAGACAAAGCCTCAAATAATATAGTTTTTATTTGTAAGGCACATTACTATATTTGTTTATTAGAAGAACATGGGTTTAATACGAATTCTGGAAATCCTACATACACACGTAGCTCACTTTCAAAGGCCGAGATCCTTCAAAATCACGTGTCCGTATTACACCCATTTGATATACCTACAACGGAGACCGATTTCGAGCTACCACATTTATACTGGATACCTAAACTTCTTAAAAACCCATATAAGCAAAGATACATAGCAGGATCCAGCAAATGTTCTACCAAACCTTTATCTTTACTCCTTACCAAGATATTGACAGCTGTTAAGGAGAAACTTCAAAAACACTGTACAGTTGCTTATTCCAGAAGCGGTGTAAATCAGATGTGGATACTTAAAAATTCTAAACAGCTTTTAGAAAATTTGAAGGCACACAATTTTTCTCGAATTCACAGTATCAAAACTTATGATTTCTCAACTCTTTACACTACTATTCCACATACAAAATTAAAAGAAAGACTTTTTAGCATCATAGACAACTGCTTTTTCACTAAATGTGGTACCCGAAAATTTAAATATCTACTGATTGGCTATCAGGATACTTATTTCGTCAAACACCACTCTGATTCTACACATAATTATACTGAAGTTGATATAAAAAACATGCTGGAATTTCTAATAGACAATATATTTGTAATGTTAGGAGACGTGGTCTTTCAACAAACTGTCGGCATTCCTATGGGAACCAATTGTGCTCCTTTATTGGCCGACCTGTTCCTTTATTCATACGAAGCAGACTTCATTCAGAAACTGCTGAATCAAAAGAAGAAAAAGTTAGCGGTGTCCTTTTAATTTGACATTTAGATATATCGACGACGTTTTGTCAATTAATAATGACAATTTTCATACATATGTCAATGCGATATATCCCAGCGAACTAGAAATTAAAGATATAACAGAATCAAGTACACACGCTTCATACTTAGACATTTTACTTAATATAAACACAGACGGGAAATTAGCAACTAAGCTATACGATAAACGCGACGATTTCGGCTTTCCCATCGTAAATTTTCCACATTTAAGTAGTAATATCCCTCAGTCACCTGCATATGGAGTTTATATTTCACAAATGATCCGATATGCCAGGGCGTGCACAACATATATGAAGATTTCATATACAGAGGTAAACTACTCACTGACAAATTATTAACACAGGGATATCGAAAACCGCGTTTAATGTCAACGTTCCGCAAATTTTATGGTCGGTATAATAGTTTTGTTTGCGACTACTCTGTTTCACTAAGTGAAATGTTGAGTTGCCTTTTCGTTGGCGGTTGTTGAGACGTCTGTACCAATTGTGACGAGGATACACTCCTCACGTGTTTCATTGGACTTGACTTTGGACTCACGGCGGGTGTGACCGGTCGACAGGGGATGCTTACTCCTCCATGGCACCTGATCCCACCTCTTGGTGTCCAGAGGTCCGTGTTTGTCCATTTTTACCGGATTTGTATCTATGTCCTGGACATTCTATTGATTTATAATTTGGTATCTGAGATTTTTATATTCATAACATTTCGGTGAACAATTCTTAATAGATGTTTTGAAAGTCCTGGTAGCATATTACATCCAGAAAAAACTACGGATTTTCCGAAATTCCAAAGTAAAATATTCCCTGTTACCTATTGTGTACCTGGACATTTTCGCCACTGGTTATTTTTGCAATTCTACGACAGTAAACATATTTACATTGCCTTAATTTTGCCCTAAATCACCATAGTCTCATTTGCACGGCTTTATTGTTCGTGCGTCAATTATTTAGCTCGAAAATTTCGCTTTCATATTAAATTTCCCCGTTCATCTAAGTGCGAAAATTAAACGGGATCGAATTAATCTAGGTACACAGTAAGTATCCCGCTTGTTCTAGTTGGAAGAAATGGTGCTTTAAATCGTGATGTTGCTAACAATTCTACCAAAGAGACCACCTTTGATGTTTATATTTAAAGCAAGAAATGAAATAATTTTGTAATCAAAATAGAACATGCTAGGTATATTTTCTAAATGTCTGAAAGGGAATACAGTGTAGTAAAAGTTTTGTGGTTCGGTTCATACTTTGTTACCGTAATCATTGTAGTTTGACATTTTCTTGCTTTATACCCGTATCAAATATCCGAGATATCCGGGTTAACGTGATATTACAATACCACAAACGACGTTTCAACACGACATGTCATGTTTATATCCAAGTTCATTTTACACCTCGATTTTACTGAAGTATATTTAACACTGGTATTTTTACATTTGTTCACTCGTAGTTCGTTGGGATTAGATATCAAGTCTTCAAATAAACCACAGGAAGACCGTGCAGTTATCTTTCTTTAAAAAATTACTCGAAACAAGATGTCTGGTTATAATGTATGGGCTCCAACACATTCTTAATTTTAATTCCTTACGGTTATTTAGGATATGTTAAAATTTGATTATTTTCAAAGAATCCAGATAAAATGACCTTATTTGACCTTAACCATATTTTATATTCAAATGTAAAATTACTTAAGCGTTAATATGTTGTCTGTAGCGATTCTTACCAAGATTTATATCCCTTGTTTTTAATACCTAGATTTGACTGAGGACTTACGTTGTTTGACCGGTCGGCAAGGGGTGCATACTACGCTAAGGTACCTGATCCCACCTCTGGATTTGATTTCGGACTTATGGTAGGTGTGGCTGGTCGACAAGGAATGCATATTCATTAATGGCGCCTGAACCCTCATCTCGATTTGACAGCGGTCTCACAGCGAGTGTGACCGGTCGACAGGGAGGGCATACTCCTCCATGGTACCCATTTCCACCTCTGGAACCAACTGCCTTCTTACGGCAAATGTGACAGATCGACAGGGGAACTTACTCCTCCATGGCACCTGATGTCACCTGATTTTAACTGCAGACTTATGGCGGTTTTGACCGGTTGGTTTGTGTTATCAAATAGTCGTTGTACCTGTGTAATACCTCATGTATTTTGTATTGTTCGAGCTATATATTTATTATTTTTATAAAAATGCTCATGCATATCTTGTGGCATAACTGCATAAAATATATTTGAGGTGAGTCATAAATCCAACGCACGCAATCCTTATTTCATCACTGATAATCATTATTAATCTTTTTACAGATACGCCTCAGGGACAGGTACCATATTTAACTGTAGATGGCACTACTAGGATTCCTCAAAGTTTGGCAATAGCGCGATACCTTGCCAGAGAATGCGGTAAACTCCTATGATAATTAACCATTAGCCTTCAACTTGTGTATATTTCATGATAAGAATTGAAAAATACAGATCAACTTGTTAATAAAGTTCACTGAAGGGAACAAGCAAAAGTAGCTGTTGCAGACAGGTAGCCTTTATAAAGAGGTTTATTCATTATAAGAAAGTTAACAAAGGTTATGTTTGAATGACCTTAACGAGCAGTTTCCCTACTTTAATAGGTCTTTAGTGGTCTTTAGTACAAGTTTGACAGTAAACCCTTAGAATGTTATAGAGCATAAAGTTATCTTAAACACTCGTTGAATGCATCTTAATGGTGTCAACATGGGGTTTCATGTATAGTGTTTTTAAATTTAAAAAGTATCGATTAAGATGTAAATATTTACTATATTCTATAGTATTTATAATTCGTATAGTACGTTTGTGTTACTCATTCACCCAACGATAATAACGTTTCATGTGTTTTGTATCATTACCTGTTCGTTAGCGGTTGTTGAATCGTCTGTCCAGGATGTGACGAGGATTTATTCCTCGCATGTTTCATTTTAATTGACGGCGGGTGTGTCCGGTGAACAGAGGAGTTGGTGTCTGCTCTTCCATGGCACCTGATCCCATTTCTACTTTTCTATAGGGTCCGTGTTTGTCCAATATTCATCAGATTTGAATATTGTAACCTGACCATCCTGAAGATTAATACTTCGGTATCTGTGATTTTTTATTTTGCTAATACTAGTAGATAAATATAAAACATTTGTCATTATATTTAGATATGATGTACTTTTATCACTTAGGTTTAAACGGAGGGACGAGTATAGAGGAGGCAATATGTGACTCTATCACACAAACAACGGCAGATGTTATGAATCTATGGATTGCAGTTTTCCACGAGAAAGATGCAGCAAGAAAGGTGTGTTCATAAAGATTCATGTTAATCAATATATGGTTCCGAAAGATGTGTAAATACATTAAAAAAGAAAGTATATATTATACACACAATACAAAAGTTATAGTTTATAAGAGGAAAAAATGCTCCAGACGATCGCTTCTTACGATGAAACTTCATCATTTTAGCTAAGAGTAAGTTAACCACATTTAAAAGACTATTTTCTTTAGTTTTGAGGAGTTGAGTATTTAAATGCTACTTTAGTATAAAATAAATGAGCTGGTACCGGAATATCAGATACTAAGTTAATGTATGCTCTCGTGAGCGCAGACGGTCCATTAGCATTAGCAATGACCTAGTTGTTGTAATTATCATACACATAATACCATTGGTATAGTTTTCGAAAGAAAAAGGACCAAAAAAACGTTCAAGACGATCGTTTCTGTCAATTAGGCTTCGTCAGTTAATATATATATATATATATATATATATATATATATATATATATAGAGAGAGAGAGAGAGAGATAGATAGAGAGAGAGAGAGAGAGCTTGAGCTTCGAAACAAAAAGTTCTATCGTTCAAGGTTAAAAAGTATCTGGTTTGAAATACGGTATGTTAGAGTATAGGCGTTATCTTTGAATGCAAACGATTTTCAAAATAACTGAAATGATTTTTGTTTTAATTAAATACAATGTACATGTACTTCAAAGTTGCAAACGCATTTTAGGTATAATCATCTAACAGAACCTGTATATAAATTACTCTATAAGTGACCCTTTGATATATCTACAGGCAACACTTGAAAAGAAATTTAAAGAGGAGCAACTACCAAAATATCGGGATATATTTGAACAAATGTTAGAAGTTAAAGATGGTGGAGCTGGTTTCTTTGTAGGAAAATCGGTAAGACATTTAGTTCTTTTTAAGTATTTACAACCAAGACAAAACCGTGTCATGAAAAATAAATGAAACCGTATCCACAACATACTTCATATACCTGTATTTGTATCTACTATTTTGCAGTTAACGATGGCTGATTTGGCCGTGTACGACTTGTTTGAAATACCTTTAAGGGACATTCCTGAATTGTTTTCCAATTCACCCAACCTTGCAGCTCACAGACAAAGAGTAGAAGAGTTACCAAAAATCCAGGAGTATCTCAAAAACCGTCCAAAAACAGTTTTCTGATGAGTCAGTTTTCCTGATTCTTAATGCAAGATATGTAAAATAGACAATGTATTTGATATCAATAAAATATGCCGACACATTAAATAATTTCCTGTTCTTGGCTAAAATAGTGTGTGTGTGTGTGTGTGTGTGTGTGTGTGTGTGTGTGTGTGTGTGTGTGTGTGTGTGTGTGTGTGTGTGTGTGTCTATTGTAGTTTATGCACTCTAGGGAAACTTGTTCCAAGAAAATATTCCAATTCGAACTGTGTATCTTTCCGGGCGGAAACAGAGATGAATCAAGGAATCTCTCATATTTCTCTGATGATCTGGGCCCAAAGTCACCAACTGTACTCCGTAGGCTACTCAAGCTTAACCATCTTTTTAGGATTTCAAAGTAAAGCGCACACATTTTTGCGGCCACTGGACATGTTTGTATATTGGTGACATACGATAGTAACTAATGATGAAAATTATTGTTCGTAAAACTTCAGAAATATCTAAAAAAAATTGTTTGAGTACATACTCAAAGTATTTATTAATTCTTACGTTCGCAGTGGTTACTCTTCGACAAGTGGCTATGCATTTAGTTTTATAATTTGGCCTTGTTTGATACTACTTTCCGTTTAAAAAATAAATCTATTTGAAATTTTAAATCAACTGATGAAGTCAAATTGACAGAAAAGATCATTTGGAGCATTATAACTTCGGTAATATTTTTGTAATATTTTGTAGGAAAATCATAAGTGTGAACAATATTTTATGCAAACGACAAAAATAATATTAAGTGTCCTATTCGTTCACATATATATATATATATATATATATATATATATATATATATATATATATATATATATATATATATATATATATATATATATATATACAGAATAATAAAATAAAAGTTCGCCTTGAGTATACAGTAAATTGGGTGACTTTGGGCCAAGAATAGGAATCAGTTTCACTGTCCTGCTACCTTTCTTGTTGTCTCAGGAAATAACCACTAGTTTTGACTAACAAGATATTTTGTATTGAAATAGTATAAATTTCTTACCTGTCATATATTTTTCTAAATACAGTGGAGCCTTGCATTTTAGACCACAAGTCTTTTGATTTATATTCAATAGGTACAGAACCTCACTAATCAGAGCACTTTGAGTCGGTCAGTTACCTAGAGAATAAGAACGTCATGTCATAATATTTATTCTGTTATTGCTTAATTGTTACATCAACCTGAAAATCACTGTTGAGGTTTATATAACAATCCGACTATAATGACGTCATAGTAGAAATGATGTGATTTTTTCTTTTAGTTTTACATCCCGCTCCGTTTGTCACTGAAGGTAAGTGACCTAATTCTTCCTTTTAGAATTTCTTTAATATAAATTACTTAGATAAGATAATCATGTAATAAAACAATTGTTGACTTTTGATATCGGTTGACACGTTGATTTATCAACCTCAGGGGAAATGCGATACTCACCCAAGCCAACGGTCTTGGTTGATATATCAAGATGTCAACTACATTAAAGTCAAAATTTGTATAAAATCACTATGATACACAATATCCCCTGGGTCAGTTGAAAATAATTGATGTTTATTGACCAATGAAACTACAAGAAGTGACGAAGAGGTGTAATATACAAAGATATTCAAAAGTGGCTCACTTAATGAAAATACACTTCTGGAACCACGTGCCCTAGAGGAATCAGTATTAATTGATTAACCCCTGAAAAGGAATGGACTCCTCTGTAAATCAATGGGTTAGACCAGTCCATTTGTGTCTTTATGTTGTGAATGGGTTGGACACTCTAGATATAGCATATGAATACATACAATTTAATCGTTTATTTTGTACGTTGATGTGTTAAAGGCATATAAGGTTCCAAAATGAATTTTTTTTTTCAAATAAATTTTCAAAGTTTTCAAATATTTGGCGCTTTATACAAATAAAATGTTTTTAAAAATAGATACAAAAATGTTATAATGTAGTATGTATGGAAAGAAATCGTATGAGGATCAATGGGCTAGTCAACTTTTGTATCCTTACGTGGATTGCACGAAAGTTAATCATCAGTGTATTGGATTAGTTCTAGGCAATATATACATATGTTAAATATATCTTTTAGTGTTTTAAAAAATCAAAGTTTAGGTGTAATCGCGGTATATATATATATATATATATATATATATATATATATATATATATATATATATATATATATATATATATATATATAATCAAAAAATAAAAACAGTCTGTGGGACCTCAATACAGAACTCACGTTACGGCCTATATATCTTGAAAGTCATCATAAAGCATGTGGCTTAAAATGAATTGTAGGTTTAAAACTGCTCGTGATATAACTGAGCTTACACATGACACACAGAAGTGTATGTCGGATTGGGTAACACATATTTTCTAGTGAGGACAATAACTTATTTACATTTAAAATAGCAAGCACGAAACAAACTGGTCTTCTAACATTTGAATGCGATTTTCAACTTTAATTGTGTCTACTTCAGATGAACTTCGTGTATCACGTGGACGCTTTTACTCTGTCAAAGTCGTATTAAACATAGGAATTTATCATCTTTATTTCAACTCATTCACAAGTTTTATTGCGTTGATAATCTTGTCAATGCCACAATAGTATGAGATGCAAACTGTGAATAAAACGACTAAATTAACCCATTCAACCCTAAATATTTAGATGGTATGATCTTTCTATTGTTTAGATCAGTCTATTATGGCCTGTAGGGTTTAAATGGGTTAAACATGCTCTTGTACTTTAAATTCCTTTATATTTTGTGAAATATTGCTTGGGGAACTCGGTTTGGCTTTTATTCGTTTGCAAACGATTCATTTGACTTTGTTACATGTATTTGTATTTGAATACGACACTGGACCTTGGTTTATTTTGACAAAAGATAAGAATCTTTATGCCTGTTTATATATCTTGTCTGTTAATGTAAATCAGTCTAAGTAGTAAAAACTGTATTGTTGTGGAAAACACAGTCGATGCTCCTACCACGGTGCTACCATGATTTTTTCATAACCTATTATTTAAATATTTAACGGATTAGTACTCAAAATAACACAATACAAATATATATATATATATATAACAAGATGTATTCTACTAATATAGGGACTGGTTTTTTATATCTTTACGTAAAGTTATTTGTGTAGTAAAGCATGCATTTGCACTTGAAATAGACAATTGTTTAATATCATAACGGAAACTAAATCTCCATGATTTGAGTGAATACGAGAAATGTAAATTAAATTTCCTTGTTAGTATGTTTTATCGTTGATAATATTGTACTATATACTACATACATCCAAAACTGCATTCTTACATATGTTTCCCGAAGGGTCTACTGTAAATCCAGAAAATTTCGCGATACTTTATTTTCGCGAAACGCAAGTTCTAAATTATTCGCGAGATGATATTTTCGCGATTATGATGCGATGTTCTTCAGCTAAAGGTGATGGCGTATTCATATTGTCACGAGTAGCTAAGAATACCCCAAGATATTGGTAAACATTTAAGGAATTATAAAATACTACAAAGAATGTGAGGCATTTAGACATGTATGACTGCAGAGAAAGCAGAATATACTCAAGCCTACCGGACTATGTTTAACGTTATCTCTGTGTTAATTTGGCTCATCTTACTGACGACCGTGAGGCAGACTATATAACGTAGGTGATAACGTTTTGATGATTTAGGGATATTCCACTGTTTTGGGGGATGAGGCCAGAGCCCTTTAAATTGTTTGTTTTTTTTTTTTTTTTTTTTTTGGTTTTTTTTTTGGTTTTTTTTTTTTATTATTTACTGAAATTGGGAAATCCTATAACACACATCTTTTTGAAAATACAAGAATATCTTGAAATCCATTGCCATTATGGATATCATGAATTTTCAAATCAATTGGGAAATTTCAATTGCAAATTGGAGAAGAATGTATTTTTTGCATTTGGAAAAGGGCCTTAGTCCCCCTTGCAATAGGGTGGAAAATCCCCGTGCTTGCTAGTAATCTCCCTTGAATATCAAAGGAATGGAAAATTGACAGCACTAAATTTATAATACAAATGAATTAATTACAACAAAGGATACGTTACGTATGCCCATGTCCCTTGTTAACACTCGTGTTAACATATTGGGAACGACTATATTATAGAAATACAGAGAAAATACATTTTGAGAACTATCGAACGTCGTGACGACTCGCAATGTTTCCTAGCGCTCGATGATCAGAACGGATTATCTCAGTTGTAATGGATTGCACTGGTGACTTCATTTACATGGCAACATTGAATGACTTCGCAGTTCAAGATAAGTAAAAGAATTTTGTGTGTATCTCTGAAGCTCGGTTTACATGATTTGCTTTTTCACATATGCCACTGCCACATGTAGATCATGTCTGTTTCGTAGACCAATAGAAATGGTTCAATCTGAGCTGCAAAGCCAGACGGAACTGACCAACCAGTGACAAGGTCATTATTTATTTAGCATGTTCATCGTCATCGGTGTGTGTCTTCCTAATGTATCAAAGAGGTTACTCCTCGCAGTAGATAATTCCTTCATCAAAGTATGATGAACACCATAAATTTCTCAGACAAATAGTCTGTGATGTTTAGGAGACAAATACAAATGGATCAATCTGGCCAGCCAAGGCAGACGGAACTGACCAACCAGTGACAAGGTCATTATCTATTTAGCATGCTCATCGTCATCATTGTGTCTTTCTATTGTATTAAAGAGGAGGGCCTTCGCAGTAGATAATTCCCTTCTCAAAGTATGATGAATGTATTATCCATATATTTCTCTGCCCCTTTCATTTTGTGATATTACTCTGAATGAACGGCAAAATACAACCATCATCTCAAAATTCTCCATTTTGTTTACTTTCTACCACTTGTCAAATATAATTTCTGCAGTGTGTGTAAACACAACAAGCTCATGTGGCAATGCCAGATCTGCTTTGACCAGCAGCTACAAAAGCATACGGCGTAAACTGGGGCTTAAAAGGCCTTATTAAAAAAAAAAAAACACAACAGAGAGATCATATATTGTTTTATTGGATATAAAAACGTATTTAAATGATATATCATTGTGATAAAAACTGAACTTTTATCCTCAAACAAATCAATACCCCTTTTAAAAATCCATATCAAACGGTGTGTCATTATTAGATACAGTGCACTCAATGTTGAAGTCAAATTATAATGACGCTGATACGCACGTTTGAATACCTAGTTCCTGTTCACTGATTAAGCAGTGTAAACATCAGAAAAACTAGCGCATCAAAAATGGCGTCGTCCATTAAGCTGTATTACTTTGACTTCAGAGGTCTTGGGGAATTAGTTCGGCTCTTGTTAAATCTATCAGATGTTAAGTATGAGGATGTTCGTCTCCAGAGAGAAGCATGGGAAACAGAGTACAAACAAGGTAGGAAACGATTTAAAAGAAAGATAACTCCATTGTATAAGACGATTTGATTGATGAGATAGGATTTAAATTATTTCAGTATTTTATCTGGCCTACGGTAAAAATTGTAACGAGACGAAATATGATGGTATATGTCAATTTATGTATGTTTATAGAAACTATGAAACAATAATCATTCTTCGTATATATAAATTTCCTTTATAGAAATGCCATTAGGAAAGATCCCAGTCCTTGAGGTAGACGGGAAAAAGATACCACAAAGTGGCGCTATAGCCAGATACCTTGCTAGGAAACATGGTAAGTGTTATTATTAAAGCATTATTTAAGCAGACGACATACCAAACGTTTTATTTATAGAAAACAGTTAGGTTAATGTATTCCTCATTTACGCTAGATCCCTTAATTACAAACAACATTTACGTTATGTCAACGCGAGTATTAGTTCTTTATTACTTTTCATTCGAAATATTTCTGAATATTAAATGACGGTAAGAAAGACGCAATTTGAAATTCAATTATGAATCTGTCAATGGAGCCATCTGTCAAAAGAAGATAAAGATCAAGGGCACGTTTGTTTAAAAAAACTGAATTTTTGTTGTACAATGAAAGCGCAGGTAGACCTGTGTATCCAAATCAAAACGCCACGAAATGTTAATCGCGCTTGTCGACATAAACGATAATATTGTAATGTTTATAATTTTAAGTGCATTCATATAATGCTTCACAAAGCTCAACGTGTGTTGAGTATTGTTTACTTAACTTCCCGGGAAGGAAAGAATACGATTCTTAGTATTACAAATTGCTTTTCACATCCCGCATATCTCTACAGGAGTTGGTCAATATGAGTGATTAGCGACCTTTTCAAACTGTGATAATTCTGTAAACTGACAAGTCCGTAATATGTTGATATGCACATAACTATGTTGAGTAGTGTGCGAATTTTGAACTGAATAAATGGTTACATTTTCAAGATTAAAGCAAAATATATGTTAAAGACATAGTATCTACGATTTCCTCAAATATTTCAATCTCATTTGTTTGGGTCCAATATGTTAATATTTGGAGATAAAAAACGAAAAATTGTTGAATTAAAACACATAGAAGTATAGTTTTATTGTATTTTCACAACTTTCCACGTTTTTTTTTTTATTTTTTTGTCGTAACGACAAAAATTCGTTTTGCAAGCCCGCCCATATTCATATAACATAGCGTGACCTGTATTTGCGCATGCGCATTTCCATTGTTGATAGTGAAAAGCATGGCGTCCAAAGCAAAAACAAATCGTGGCCGACCTGTTAAATTGACAGATTCAGCTAGAAAAAGAAATCGGAAAGAAGTTCTGGCGAAATACAACAAGACCAAGATAAATATTGGAAAGGAGCATGATCGATGGATAAGCCTCAAGGACCGTTCAAATGTAGGATCTCAAAATAAATCAACACACGTTTACCTCAGCATCCATTGATTGATATCGATACGATCTAGGTCATTGCGTGTGCTTCTGGGATTGTTTCTGTGCATAATTAATGAGTTTGATTCTTACAGACGACGACAACAAATCAGCATTTATCCGTTAATTACGCTAATTATACCAAAAAATGTCGACGTGGAAGATCATTATTCAGTCATATCTTCGATATTTCCGCAAAATTGCCGACTAAAAAAATAACCATTTTCGTAGATACTATGTCTTTAAATATTTATTACAGTAACAACTTTTGAACAACATGAGAAAATTTTTATTTCTCGTTCTGGCTGTCAGTTACACAACACATTTCAAATCTTTCAACTCACTTTAGCTCGAATACAAGTTGTCCGTCGCCCGTCGTCCGAGATAAATATAAGAATGATCTACATAGTTGTGTAAAGGAGTGTTTTTTTATTTTTCATTTTGCTTTGTCTTGTTGTTCTGTTGTCCGTCCGTCTGTCCGTCTGTCTGAAAACTTTTCACATTTTCGACTTCTTCTCCTAAACCGTTGAAGGGACTTTTCATTTACTTAGTTAAAACTTTGGTATTATGTTTATAATATTAAAAAAAAGGAAATGTGGAACCGATGTAGTAAACAGCATATTCATCTTCATAACCAAAACTAGTTGACGGCTTTTGACGAAATTTGGCAGGGAAACTCATAGTTCCTACTAGTGTTACCATAGTCATTCTAGTACTGTCATAGTCCCTACTAGTGTTACCATAGTCCCTTCTAGTGTTGCCATAGCCCCTTCTTGTGTTGCCATAGTCCCTACTAGTGTTACCATAGTCCCTTCTAGTGTTGCCATAGTCCCCTCTAGTGTTTCCATAGTCCCTGCTGGTGTTACCATAGTCCCTTCAAGTGTTACCATAGTCCCTTCTAGTGTTACCATAGTCCCTTCTAGTGTTACCATAGTCCCTGCTAGTGTTACCATAGTCTCTGCTAGTGTTACCATAGTCACTACTAGTGTTACAACAGTCCATTCTAATGTTACTATTGTCCCTACTTGTGTAACCATAGTCCCTTTTGGTGCTGTCATAGACGCTACTAATGTTGCCATGGTACCTAATTGTGTTGTCATAGTCCCTACTAGTGCTACCATAGTCCCTCTTGTATACTTTTTTCAGTCCAATGCCAACAACAAATCGAATATGTTTTGATTGTCATTCTTTTCACGTTTGCTGATGGTGCTCAGGTAAGCGATATAGGCCAACTTTGTTTTATTTTTTTACATTGATAATGAAGATTTGTATGGTAAAGACAACGCCGAGATGACACAAGTGGATGTTATCTATGAAACTATGTGCGAATGTCGAGTTAAAGTGCTAAAATGGATTGGAGAGAAAGATGTAACAATCAAGGTAAATATATCTTGAGTCTAAATAACATGACAGCAATAAAAATAATACAGCACCGTGCCAAATGTAAGGCAACTATCGTCATTTTCCCATAGCTTTCTGTGTTAAATCATCGTTTTTTAATTCTTGTCAAAATTCACGTTTTTATATAAAGAAATCAATTCATTATTATATCATCATTATCATCATCATCATCATCATCATCATCATCATCTGATATTAGTTTTAAACTCCATTTAAACGTTATTTTTAGAAGCAACATTTTTTTTCATTGTAGTATGCATTCTGTTGACTCCACTTACTATGATCCAAGAAGGGAATGACGCTTGTGATTTACAAAAGTTTTCATGAAAAGAAACTAACACATTCCAAACCCATTTAGAAAGACAGTCCATAGACTTCAACACAAATGTGCAAATGTTTACAAGATTTCATTAAGTACATAAGTCAGGCCAGTTTTATTTTCAAAAAGTTGATTTAGCATAGAACGGTATGGGAAAATTATTTTAGTTTACTCACTTTTGGCATGGGACCGTATATGTATATGCCAAAAAAATTCAGGGATTTTCCAAAGACGTTTTTGGTGTCCGGTTACATACAGGACACATTCCCAATGCCAAAACGAGATGTATTATTCCTCAAAATATGCCAAAATTCCTAATTTCGATTTTCAAAATAAAAAATGATGGTTTTTTTCAAATAAATGTATCAAATTAATATTTCTGATTTAGTTTAAATTTGTCGTATATTTTCCCAATTTTTGGAACATTGGACCCAGAATTAAGGAGGCAGAAATATTCTTGAAATTATAAATACATGTACAATTACTCTTAAACGTTTAAGCATTTATTCATTCTTGTACATAACGCAGTTTATCTATGGCGATATAGACGAAAAAATCAACAAACCTTGATGCATTAGTGATCAACCATTGTATATATTGTATATTGATATTTGTAATTTCTGATATAAACAGGATTCCATTTCCACGTAATACGACATTAAAACTGTATTTTCATAATTATGTGGTCCTAAATTGAAAGGATTTTACAGTTCCTTTTGTCTAACTAATGATAATCTGATATTTCTATGACATACAATGTAATTAGCAATGTGCTTAGGCCAGGCCCTAACCCTAACCATAACCCTAACCCTAACCCTAGGGGTAAGCGTAGTGTGTGGCAGAATAATAACATAACATGGATATGTAAATAAAATAATACGTTTACCTTTCGCTCTTCGTACGTAGATCTGCACACTTCAGCACACACACACACACAATAAATATCATCTCATTTACAAAAGTTACAAAGGACTTTTTTTAAACAGTTAAAATCTCTGCTATTTATACATAGTATAACTCGTCATTTTAGCCAGAGCACTCTAGCTAAGAAGTGTGGCAGGTCTATTATTGATGGTGTTCATTGTTTAAACTTTACTCAATGTAATTAATTCATTCCATGTTTTGCCTTGTAGGAAAACATAAAAAGGAACCTTATTGAAAAAGACATCCCAGAGTACCTAGAATTCGTCACAAGATTTCTCAAAGAAAATAAATCTGAAAGTGGATATTTTGTAGGAGATTCAGTACGTAAACATATTGTCCGTCCCTTTTATTCTTCTATTTGAAATGTACACTACTCATCCAGTCACAGACTTATACTCTTCTTTTAATTCTTCATAAGCCTTCATAATACCGGTACTATTAACAATACCAATGTTATAGTCTAAGAAAAGTGGCCAAAACAAATGCAAAAAACGATCGTTTCTGTCCGTATGACTTCATCGGCTGAGCTCGTATTTAATACAAATGTATAGATTTATATCCGAGAGAAAAAGTGGTATCATACAAGGCAAATAATAAATCTTATTGTATTGGCAAAACCGTTTAAGAAATATCAATTTGTTAAAATGAATATCTTAGCTTTTGAGAAGTTTAGCTGTCTGAGCGAAAGATTACTTTAGTATAAAATAATCGGCCGGTTTATGTATACCCTCGGGGACTCAAACGGTCCACCAGAACTCAGTTTGGACCCATCAGAAATACCGTTGCGAAAATAGTATGTCTTGGTTTCACTGTCATTTGAAGAAAATGTACTGTTTACAATTACAATTTTGTCGCTTATTCAATACTGATGTTTACCGTACCTCTACTGTTCTTCTTAATCATACTTATCTTCTTATTCCTGTAATAACTGTCTACTTTGTCTCTTTTTGTGTTTGCTTGATCACATATAACAAAATGAGTTGAAATTGATGTTTTGGAAACGTTTCTTTTGTTTGATTAGTTGATTAACGTTTACCTTAAGTTCAAATCAATTTCATTTTCATACATCGAAGACGATATAATCCAATTTCCCACAACCGAATTTCATTAGGACCGGTAATTTTGTCAGGTTTTTATTTGGGGGGAGGGTGTCGTGTCTTGGACGATGACATAGGTCAATAATTCTGGTTTATTCGGACTTATATATATATATAAATTTTCGTAATCCGGAGTTAGGAATCGATATTCATTAATTGTGTTGATGAAAGTACAAAAAAATCTAGCTTTGTTGTGGTAATTTGTATCAGGGAGTAATCGCATTGTTTAGGACAGTTGCAC
Source organism: Atrina japonica (assembly GCA_030159075.1). Classification (NCBI taxonomy): domain Eukaryota; kingdom Metazoa; phylum Mollusca; class Bivalvia; order Pterioida; family Pinnidae; genus Atrina; species Atrina japonica. The sequence goes on from BROG01000004.1 coordinate 136,271, forward strand.
TGCATATTATATAAACGAAAATGCCAAAGTATTATACGTAAAAAGACACATACTCGGTGAATACTGTGCCCTCTGGTGTAGCCCTCTGGGGCAAAGAGGGTGGGATCAAGTAAACGAAGTTAACTCTAAGTTCATAATTAACTTATCTGACACTTTCTGACACCATCTTGTCATATCAGCAATGGAACTGTGAAACATTGATTAATCCACAATGTTATTTTTATTCAATACCACGTTTCTGTATTAAACAGCATATTCAGAAAGTCTTGATTTTGCCCTATATCACGATATTTTATGCATGGGGTGTTCATTGTGCTTCAGTTATTAAACTTGGAAAATGTGCTTATTTTGAATTTACCCTTTTATCTAAAAATTTAAATGGCGAAAATTAAGTGGGAGACAAATTTTTCAGGCATAAAGTATTAGAGTATCGGACCATATTTTGAATTCACTTTTGTATATAAAAATTTATTAAAATGGCTTGCATATCGCATTGATGTGATTCTATGTGTTAGTTTAAAAATGGATTTATTATTTTTTTTTTCAGTTGACGTTAGCCGACCTTGCAATATTTGATAACCTGGAGAATTTAGAAAGATTTTTCGATGGTTGTTTAAAAGAATGCCCCACACTTTTAAAACACCGAGAGCTTGTTAAGAAACATGAAAAGCTTAAAAATTATATAGAAAACAGAAAATAATAATTGAATTTGGATATACACGATATATATTATCAAACAAACACATTCATGCTATCAAATAAACAGGAAAGAATTTGTGATCGAAAAAATCACCATTGAATTTATATGCATTTTGTAGTACTTTGAAAAGAAATATTCAAAGGGGCATCGGCTGCGTTTTTTCCAAAAAATAAATATTTCTGTTTTACTACTTAAATTGATGTTCAGTGGCAAAAAGAGATATACACAGGCGTAAAAATTCTCAAACTCCTATACATGTATATTTTGTGTTGATTGCTTGAGAAACCCAGTTTGGCAATTACATGTATAGGTTTGCAAATGATTAAAAAGACCATACTCATTCACATGCATATTACACTGAACCTTACCTTATTTTCCCAAAATATATAGGAACGCAAGAAATTGTATGCATGTGTATACATGTATCTCTTAATTGTAATTGTGCAAAAATCTTAGTTGTAAAACGAAACATTATTCTTGTAAATCACAGCTAATGTTCTTTTAAACCTATGAAATAGAATGGGCAATGGCGGTAGACCAAAATAAAGTCCGGTTGTATACACATGTATGTAATGAAACATTATTTATGGACATTCGTTATATATGTACTGACATTTATTTTTATTATGTGTAGTATGTCTAAAATTGTAAACAATACATTAGATTTTTGTAATCTTGTTCTGTAAATATATCTAAGATATGTAACTTGCATAAGCTGTAATGTTAAAGAAGCATTAAGTGTATTTAAGAAAAAATATATTTCGATTTCTTCTACTTGATGTACAACAACAAATAAGAGATATATACAGGCATTAAAAATCTTATATTCCTATATATTTTTATTAAATAAGGTCAGCTACTGTATGGCATTAATATACAAATACGAGGTTGAGTTAAACAAGTGCCAAACCTGGGTTTCTCAAGCTTTTTCTACAAAATAAATAGGAATTTAATAATTAAATAGAACTTTTTATTGTATCTCAATCTACGTAGTAGTAAGGCTGAAATTGACAAAACAACACAGCTCATGTGCCTTTAAGATACCCATAGTATAAATCAGTTTGTTGAATTTGGATATTTCCAAATAACGCTTGGTAAATTCCGGGGGGGAAAATTCATTTCATCGAAATATTGTAATATGATTTTTCTTTAGATAAAATACTTCATATTTTTTATACTGATATTATATTTTAATGATTACTTCATGGGAATCATAAAATAATTACTACAAATAGGTTTTACATCTGTCATCGAGATTAACTCGGAGGTTAGTTTAATATAAAAAATCTCAGATACCAAAGTAGAAATCTTTAGGATGTCCAATTAGTATTGACAAGGAATTGAAAAATCTGATGTGCAATATTTGTTTCCCTTAGATATTTGATCCCCAAAATCATTTTATCTGTACATGGGGCATACTTATCTATCATAAAATCTAATAAATATAGTACCTCTCTAGGTATAAAAATTTGACTTTTTACGGAATGAATACCTGAAACCATTTTTACGAAAAAAAAAATGCAAAATTGATAAAACTGGAAAGCCGTTTGAGAGTATGTAAAGGGACATTGAGTCTGGAGACGAGAGACAAAAAAACGGAAATCAAGTTTCTGTTCTGATATGTTTAGGTCATCAACCCTTAAAAACAATGTGCCCTTCCGCAAAGCAATGACTTTGACCAGTCCAAATGTGCCTTTAGGGATGAATGAGTTAATTGCAGTCCACACGATAAGTACATAGGAGAATGTGTACGGAAAAGCTAATTGAAAGTCCGGAAATGAGACATTCAACGTTTCGTATTACACATAGTAAATCCAAGCAAAAACTTCAAAAGGTGTTAAGTGTCCGATTCACATAAGATGGCTGGGCGGGGTAACCTTTTGATTATCATACGGATGATTCTACACACTTTTCGGTTATGACAAGCTGCGCTAGAAAAAACATTTTATTCCACACTGTATACTCTCTTATGCATTGTGACAAGTAGGAACGATTACTCTAGTCAGTGTATGTTATGTTATGTTTCATTACCTAAATTTTAAACTTGTCCAGGTTAAGAAATGGTTCACGGAACTCCACCCCGCCATATTATATTGATTTTAATATAAGTAAGCTGTTTTAATTTGCCATAGTACATGTATATAACATTGCATTAAGTAGTCTTATTTTCAAAACATAAGTGTTTAAATGATAGTAAAAATCTGTACTATGTCAACAATATTTAGGAATCAAATGTTGGTATATCATTTCCGTTTTATAAAAGTCAAAACTTGTACTTTAAGTTTTATTTAAACTTTATTAATTCTCTCTTGTTTGAAAGTCGCTGTTTCTATATACATTTTCATGCAAATGATATAAGCATGACATAAAGTTGTATTTTTGCTAAACAAGACCTAAACAAGTCCTCAAGAGTACTGTTTCGGTAACTAGATGTCATTAGTTGAGCTCGAATGCAAAATAGATGTAGAGTTCCAAAACGGGAAACGATAACGTACAAGGTCAGAATCAAATTAAATGTATTCACAAATCCGTCTAAGAGTAACCACTGTAAAAAGATAACACCTTGATCTTTTAAATCAAGTTAAAATATATTTTTTACCTGTTTTGGGCTATTTCAAGATAGATTGACATACTGACAAACAATTGGAAAGAGGGATAGACAAGCAACGGAAAGATTACTTTAGTATGAAATAAACTGCTGGCACCGGAAAGCCAGGTATTGGGTTTGTGTTTACTCTCAGGGACGGATGTGATTAATCATTTTTTGTTTATTTCTATTACTCTTATTTTTACATTGTTTGATTTCATTTAAAACGTTGTGATGTGATAAATTAATCAGGGTTGATTAAGAGTTTTCGATTTGGTTTAAAACCGATAGCTTTTCTTTAAAGTGTTATTTCAAAAAGTGTCATTGATGTTTTAGCATTTTATCTATTTTCATCATTTTTTGAAATTTGTTTATTAACTTATAAAAATTATTTGTTTTGAAGTTGCATCTTGCAGAAAACTTATCAACTTTCAGTCATATTTACTGTCCTCTTGGTTGTTACGCCATCATGTAGAAACAACACTCTTAAACTTCGGCACAGTCCTTATTGACATATCTATTAGTTTACAAGCGCTACGGTGAATTAAAACGTTCGGTTTACCCAGATAAAACAGCAACGACGTCTGGCGCAGAAGGTGAAGTGAAGTTTCCGAATTAAAACACGGCAATGGAAAGGGAGATGGCGTCTGAGATGTCGGTTTGTGTTATTTGTAAGGACAAATGTAGAAAATACAATTTTAGAAGATTTTATTTTTTTTTTTAGATTTTGTGATTTCGATGTATGTATATTCAACTCATCAACCATAGGTTTACAAACACACAGTTGTGACATTTCTAGTTGACAATCTAAAAACATATTTTATGTAATCAATCATACATGAATATCAAATAAAATACTTTAAATATTATCTAATGGTTTCTATTTTCAATATAAAACATCTCAGATACCAAAGTATAAATCCTACGGATGTCCAGGACACAGATACAAACCCGGCAAAAATGTACAAACACGGACCTCTGGAAACCATGAGGTGGGATCAGGTGTCATAGAGGAGTAAGCATCCACTGTTGACACCCGCCGCGAGTCCACAGTCAAATCCAAATGACATACGTGAGGAACGAATCCTCGTCAACAACCGCTGTCGAAGTATTTGAAATTACATCATTGAACATATGTCTATTTAAATTGAATTTATTGGAAATTGAATATATACATGTATGTTAAAGAGAAAAATCTGTATTGGCTACTAATGGAAAATATTGCAATAGATCAATGATCAAAGAGAGCATTTAAAAGCTTAAAATCTTCAACCAATAATGGTGAGACGAAAAGAAAGTAAACGAAAAAGAAGAAAAAACAAAAAGGACTGGATAAAATCCTTAATTAAACTTACAATAAGACAAACAAATGCAATCACACCATGTACAGTATCAAAGTTTACTTTGTGTGAATTCCATGAAATGTTTTCAGTATTTTACCGATATAAAACTTCCAAAGTATTCATCGAAAGAGGGTTAGTGAGACAATATACAAGTCAGCTGAAAATCGGAAACAGACGGATCTCTGAAACTCCAGAGGTGGGATCAGGTGCCTTGGAGATGTAAGCATCCCATGTCCACCGGTCACACCCGCCGTGAATCCACAATTAAATTCCAATGAAATAATTAAGGAATGAATTCTCGTCATTATGTTAAACCGATTCAACAACAATGTGAAGAAATGAAATAGATATGACCTAGACATGCAAAATCAACAAAGGTGGATAACTAAAAAGGGTGTTTGTAGAGCAATTTCTGTACGTGGCGTATTTTCAAGATTTATTCTACACCGTATATGGGGAGCTTAAGTAAAGAAATAATTTAAATATGGTCCAGACAAATAAAATCCACAAAGGAAAATAACTGAAAATTAAATGTGGCAGGAGCGCACTTTTTGTATGCGACACTCGGTCTTTTAAAGATGTATACCTGTACCAAATATGAGGGGCTTAGTGGAAGAAAGAGTACGATACGGCTCGGACAAAGCAAAAGAAAAAGAGGGATGAACGGAAGGACACAGCCCAAACCTATAGTCCACTATTCGGCACTGGTCTTCGTCAGGATACAGACATGTGGCGTAAAATATGACGTCTTGTTATTTCTTGTTCTGGCAAGACGTTATTTTACGGGAGACTAGTTCTCTCGAACCATGAGCCGTTTGCTATGAATTTGGGTTCGGTCGATTGTTTTGGGGTTTGTCGTTATGCATAGCAGTTAATTAAACGAAAAAATTCTTGTAATTGAACTTTAAATGTTGTTTTACGCCACACTCAACAATTTTAGTCATATGGTTTTAGTGGTGGTGAAGAGAACCCGGTTACAATGTACCTGGGAAGAGACCACCGGCGAACCTCACAAAATCAGCTAATAGTAATACTCAAACCGGCGCTGACTCGATATTTACTATCTGGCACTGGTCTACCAGGTAAGTGTTTGACCAAGCATGGCTGTCGTGCTTGGTCTTGAACTCAGTTTGGCTGCCGTTGTGATCTCATCTGGGATTATGCTATTGCCTGTTGGATCTTGGTAATAGACAATTTTTGTTGCATCTGCCTTGACGAAGTTTCTCTTTGCCGCTTATCCGTGTGTCTTCTGGTTTAAATATTGACAGGGATACACACCATGTAGTTGGTGCATGATCTTTCAGCAAATATGGTGAGCTGCAGTTCGGTGTTGTTTTTGTGACTTCCATCATAATTGATCAATCATGGCTGTATCACATCCTGGAGTTCTGTTGTTTTAACCATTGTAGATAATGCAGGCTGTCCAAGGCTGTACCTTTGCTAGATCATCGTGAGTGTGTCCTGGTGGAGATCCCAGACTGGAACTGCATACTCACGTGTCAGTCTGGCTAGAGCGATGTCACATGGTGTTTTTCACCTGAAAACTGTACACTCTTATATTCTTTCTGGGGAATCAAGTGGTCATTGAGTCATTAACGACGTTTTGTTGCATTTTCCTATTCCAAGTCAGGTTGACGCTGCTGTTCACAGAACGGTAGTTCACACTACAACCTCCATTTGGTAATGGGACCTCTGTGGCCGGGTGGTTAGAGCATCGCGCTTTGAGTCATGAAGTCTCTCACTTCTGGTAAACGCAGGTTGAGCGTAAACTGATTTTGTGAGGACGTTTGCCAGTTTATTTGTGGAAGATCAGTGGTCTCTTCTTGGGAACATTGAAACTGGGTTATCTCCTCCACTATTAAAAACTGGCAGCCACCATATAACGGAATGAATGTTTAGTTTGGCGTAAAACACTATTTAAAATTAAAAAAAGAAGGATGTGAAAAAATGATATCGACTTGTCTTCTCCCAGACATGCAGATGATCGTGCATTTTTGTGGGTAGAAATGCATCTGTCATTTTTTCCCGAAAACTTCAGAATTGCGAGGTCAATGTCGGGTGTGGGTATGACTTGCAATTATAAAAGGTGGTCATCCACACATAGCCTGGCGTATCGTCGATGTGTAGTAAAACAAGAACTGTCTAAAAGTTGTCCTATGGGGATTCCCAAGATGTCCACTGCGTCGGCGATATAGTCGACCAGAACAACTGATGCTGGTGATAATATTCCCCATATCATTGCATGCAACGGGAGCCGACCTGGCTCAGTCGGTAGCGCTGCGCTCGACTCTTGATCGTAAGGTAGTGAGTTCAAGTCCAGCCGGCGGCAAGTTGGTTTTTTTTCCTTCGCATGAGACAGTAAAAACCGAGGTCCCGTGTCACATTAGGTGTCGGCACGTTAAAGAACCATCACTGCTCAATGGCCGTAAGTTCTGAGTATAGGCCAAAACTTGAAGCCCTTCACCGGCATTTGGTGACGTCTCCATATGAGTGAAAGATTCTTGTGTGGGAGTTTAAACAATAATAAACAAACAAACAAACAACATGCAACGGACGTTAGTTAGACTGGTCCCTAAACTGATGTTAATCCCGTGCTTCTCTTCCTTTTCATCTTGTGTATAGGAACTATACCTTTGCTTCCCTCCAGTGTTCTGGGATGGCCTCATGGTTAATAAATTGCTAATAAATCCTTGTAATGTTGAGGTACCTGTTCGATGGTGGTAGTTGGGTCGTCTGTACAAATTGTGACGAGAATTTATCCCCCACTTATTTGATTTCAATTTGACTGTGGGCTCGCGGCGGATATGACCGGTCAACAGGGAATGCTTACTCAGCCTCCGTGGCACATTATCGCACTTCTGGATTTTCAGAGGTCCTTGTTTTTTCATTGTAAAACAACATAAATGAGGAGAAAATGATTGTATATCTTTAACGTGAAAGCGTTCTTCGTGTAAGCAAAATCAACAGTTTACACGGTAACTAGAACTGATTCATAAATCAATAGGCCTACTGCCAACAATGAATATACATTTGTGTGTAATAGGCGGTTTATTTTTTTGGTTTTTGTTTGTTTGTTTGTTTGTTTGGTTGGTTGGTTTTTTTTTTTTTTTTTTGGTTTGTTTTGGTTTGTTTTTGTTTTTGATTTTTGTTTTTTTTTGTAAAATAATGTTACCAAAAAAGAAAAGTAACTTAAAATCGGGGCAGAAATTCGGTCTAGATGTGTAACTACAAATTGATAATTTGTATGATGCCCAAAATAATATATAGACCCTACGTATATTTGCAATAAGAAATAACCAGCGATACGTAATGTCTAACTGTTAGACTTTTAAAAATCTCTATTATAACAAATGAGTCATTTTAAATACATCTTGATAAATTCAAAGGAGCTGCATGATTTTACGGGCCTCTTTCACATGAGCAGATCCAGGATTTTTTGAAAGGGGGTTGAGTATAAACTTCTACAATAGCAGAAAATTACGTATAGTACGTACTGTAATGCACGAAACTGTGCATGCGATCCGTTTTTATTGTTTTCATGAATTATGCCTTTTTATCATGCAATAAATATTTACAACAGTGGGGTGGTCAAGATTTTTTTAAAAGGTGCGTGGTTTTTAGGCTGGTGACATAAAATTATACTTATTGTGATGCAATGCATAGACCTACATCATCAAAAGCCGACTGAGTATTTAAAATTTGGGTGGGTGTAAATTTAAAAATTATTCGCCGAGCGGAGCGAGGTGCGAAAATTTGAGGAAAATTAGTTTTTAATTTTCCGACCATTTATAGAAAAATTAAAGGTTTCACACCTATTTTATGAACTTTGAGGGCAAGCTCTCCCTGGTCAATGCACATAATTTTAAGTGTTTTATCAATTGTGAGGCAATATTTCATAAGGGGGTCATGTTTTATGCATCTAATAAAAACAATAATTAGTAATCCGCTAGTAAATCACATTGATTACCTTTCTCAAAAGAAGTTTGGGATTAAAATTTTCAGAGAAAATAGCTGATAATAATTAAGCTAATAAAATGCAATTTTTGTTTACAAATAAATCGTCATAATCATACATGCTGAAAAAACCGCAAACGATAACATATTTACCGATATGTACAAAGCCGGTAGTCCAAATCTATAAAATATACAAATCCAGGATGGATTCAAGATTTCAAGTTAGAGGGACGAGTATAATTTATAGTTGTTTTCGCCGAGCGTAGCGAGGAGCGAAAATTTCGCTAGGCCTAATTGAAAAGCTCTGGAAAGTCATTTTCTGGATTTCAGACGTGATGATATTTTTTATATATATATATATATATATATATATATATATATATATATATATATATATATATATATATATATATATATATATATATATATATATATATATATATATATATATATATATATATATAAAACTCAACCCCCCCCCCCTTGAAACCGCCAATGTTTCATGATGTAACCTTTATAAATACATCCGACAAACACGTAGAAATGAAAGTACGAACTAGGTCACATAGGTAGCGCTTCAACCTGATACGTGGACTATAAATAGACCAAAAGGATTGGCGCGCCATGTTGAATTGAAATCAGAAAAACAACAGGTGTTAACAGGTAAAAATTTATATTCAAGTATTTTGTTTCATTTTATGAATGAAACAGATTAAATGGACATTAAATTTGAAGATTAATTTGCTTAAGCAATGAAACACCGCCGTATGTCAATGTTATACGTAATTTGAATCGCAAATTAGATTAGCAGGGTAAAGACAGTACCGGATATTATTTTTATAAATTATCAGATGATTCACCTATGATGAACAGTAAGCTCTTTATCGTAACCGAGTTGACATCCTGCTCGTAAACATTCCTCACTGGGGATTAAATGAATTTCCATAAGGTAAACTGTTTAATGTATATAATGTAATTTTTTAATGAAATTGTTACTACAAAACTATTTTGCATTTTTGGTCAGTTGAATTTATTTTAATTTATGTTTGATTTACGATAATTTGAAGGCAACAGGACAGGTCTGTTGGAATATTATCAGGCTAATTAACTCATCAAACCCTGTAGACACATTTGGACCTGCCCATTTCAAAGAATGGTTAAGTCCACTGTAAAAATTCAGGGGTGTAAGATTTACATTGTAAAATTAAAGTTTTATAATAATTTCCCCATGCAATATGAACTTGTTCACTCCTGAACTGACAATGGACCATACTTTTTATTGATCTGGGTGGGTCGGTCTAAATGTGACCACAGGGGATGATGAATAATAATTTATGTTCTAATTCGCCAGTCTCAACCGAACATAAATTATTTATAAAATAAACTCAACACATAAATAGGATAAGCTCGCATGTGCGAGTGCAACAGACTTTATTACATATAAATTACATAAATATCTGCGTAAGTCTAGTAAAACATCACACTCAAACCATTTTCTACAAAAAATGAAAAGGTAATTAATATCATGTACAATATTACAATATAGTGAAAAACAACGGACGGGTGGGTGGGGAATAATGCGTCTGTTGCACAAGGCGGCGAAGCTTCGAATACCTTATATTCTTACTAATAACTCAGGTAACATTACCTGGTCACAATTTTCATGCTTTTAACGCAGCTACCCCTAATAAACAATTACTGACCAATCGCCTTGCGATAAACAACAATAGAAACAACATAACACGTGTTTACTGTAAACACACCCACGTGTATACGTAACTATTATAAATACATAAGTAGAGGGTAAACACAGGAGTGTATGGCTCATTTTCTCTATTATCTTTCACAGGTAGGCCTAATTTGTATATTTTAAGCCTGAAGTTCAAGCCAAGCCAGATCAATACATCCATATACAAGTACTACGTACAGTAGCTTTGTTTGTAAATCACCTCAGATAATTTTGTGATTCCAGGTGAATGGTGTCATGCTGATATTTATACTCGTTTTGTTATCACAATGGACGACTTTAACAAAAGCACAGTTTTATTACGGTATTTATATTCAATATACTTTAAAACAAACTATTTGCAGTTGTTTTCCAAGATCATAAAAATATTATTTTTTAACAACTGTTGTTGTTTTTTTGTTTGCTTGTAAATTTATCCCTTTAAAAATCATTAAAATCAGCAATATATACATTTGTAAGTATATAAGTAAAGTTATTTAGCTGATGAAACTATTGGAAATTTTTTTTTTAAATTTTGAAGAAATGAGAGACATTAATTATGACAAATGATAATCTATATAGGACTTATATCCATGGCTTGAATTTATCGTTTTTGTCCCAAGTGGCTCACAGGACCAGTAGCATAAAAAAAAACTACTTAAGCCTCATGAAAATTCTGTTAGGCCACAAGTAACATAAAAGAATTAATTTTAGGATATGCATGTATTTAGATAAAGAAAAACCAGCTATAACATGTGAGGACATGGCAGGATATTTTCAGTTTGTATTTAAGATGAGATAGAGTATATTATTGTAAGATTTACATGGATATATATGTACAGGTAACAATTATTGAAACGTGCAATAACACTAGTACTCTTTAAACTATCTTTGTTTTTTTTACTGGACATTGGGGCCAGTACATCTTTTAGAAAACTTCTGGCGAGTCCTAGCCTATTATTTACATGTACTGGTCGGTGCTAATTCCAAGCCCTGACATCACATGTGCTTGTTATAGCCTAGCTACTTTTAGTTAGTCCCTCTTGTTATGATTTTGGTTATAGTTGTATCGGCCTAATTGCTCCCCTACCACTTAATATAATCATTTTACAGATTTGTTTGTTTGTTTATTATTGTTTAACGTCCATCTCGAGAATCTTTCACTCATACATGTATGGAGACGTCACCAAATGCCAGTGAAGGGCTTCAAATTTTGGCCTATGCTCGGCACTTATGGCCATTGAGCATTGAGGGTTCTTTAATGTGCCGACTCCTACTGTGACACAGGACCTCGGTTTTTACTGTTTCAGTCCGAAGGACCAGTAAGGGACATATACAGATACTGATACACATACATTATCATGTATTGAATCTGATTCATCAAGACTTTCTAAATGCTTGTTTGTAATGGTTTCACAGGTATAGTAAAATCCATATAACCTGGCGAGGTGGAGTCTTATGAACACTTTCTTCACCTGGACGATTTTAAATATTAGGTAATAAAACATAGCATTAAAATTACACTAACTAGAGTTATCGTTCCTACTTGTCACCATACATAACAGAGTATCCGGTGAGGAATAAAATGTTTTTCTCGTGCAACTTGTCATAACTGAAAAGTGAGTAGAATCATCAGTATGATAATCAAAAGGTTACTCCGCCCCGCCATTTTATGTGAATCGGACAATAGACTGAGGGGATATTAGGGTCTGTGATTTTCCACGATCACAATCTGAAACAGAATTTGCATTTTTGAAAAATCTTTAAAAATTCCGACATGAGGTACCGTATTAAATTCTGAACTAATGTGTTATTTCTGTGTGTTATAAACTTAATTTATTTGTTTATTTGCAATATTTCATCAGTTTTGCATCAATTTCTGTATTTATCCTGTCTTTATAAGCCAGATAATCTTACATTTAACATAGACTAACATAAAAAAAAGGGCTAACTCATTTTGGCTGTCGTAATGTCAGTACTGTGACATCCGAATTCTTCTCTAAGTGAAAATAGCTTTAATCAAATCTATCGAATTAGGTTTTCATAATGATAACGGTGTATGTCTTTAGGTTTTTATCTTATGAAAATGGAATTCATCAAAACAGGAAACAGAATAGAGGCAAATTTGAAATGGAAAATCACTGGCCCTTGGATATGTACATGTAATATGGTTGCATCCTCTCAGAATGCTTATTTTATAAATGAAGCAATAAATTCTTACATTTTGTATCTTAAAACCACAGGAGTGATTTCATAGATGGAATAACACAGCTTGTTAAACAAAATAAGTCTTATTTCCCTCAGATTTAAGTATATCATTTATTATCCAATTTTTTCTGAAAATGTAAAATCTCCGTTTAGATTTCACTGAATATATATGCTGTAAACTGTCAGTTCTGAACTGTCTTCCTCATAAATACACAAAGTTACTTAAATTTTAGTACAGCAAGTCATGTGTTATTTTTTACACTTATTCTTATATTGCATTTTAAAAGAAAAATATTAGTTTACATTGATGTTAGAAAATCGAGATACCAGGTATATATCAATATCACTAATTTGTGGATATTTTTGTTATTTAAGTTTGAATTATTCTTTATCAATACTCTTCTCAGTACACTAGTGATATAAATAAATCATGTAAATTTCTATCAATGATTCAGTTGCTAATATCAGTACCAACAAGCAGACTATCTACTTGTACAAATGTAGATGACCTATATTTCACTAAGGTCAGTTAACTTAAGGTCATCTGTTTATTGATATCAATGCAGATGGTCACTTTATTGATAACATGGACTTAGTTTACATGTATGTTATCACACAGGTACATTCTATTTCCATCTTTTTCTTTATCACATTTTGAGACTTTAATTGTCAGAATTTTGTGCAGTACATTATTTTGACATGCTTTGAGTTTGATATAAAACTTCATTTTTCATAAATTGAATTAACAAAAATGTTTAGGAAACTAATATAAGTGTCTCCTGTTGGCTCTGATGTTATTTTGATGGGTGCTTACTTTGGGAGAGAACTGAAATGCCTGGAGGAAAACCATCATATAACCATGGCAACCACCCTGTCATCCCACATACAATGTACTACCCTGTCTACCGTATTCGACCCTTTAAGGGCCCAGAGCACTACAAAAATAAGGAAAAGCAGTTGGCACTTAATGGGACTAATTAATAGTCAAATTGACATAAAACAATTAATTTTTATAAGGCACAGTCGTGACGGTGATAATGTTGTTGTAGTTATTACTGAGGACAGCTTATGGGGACATGGGCATTTAATGGGTCGAATACGGTAAACAGAGGATTTTTTTTACACCAATGGTGATGCAAATGCAGTGAGGGTTCTTATATGTGCATACAATGTACATTGTATGTCTACCTCAATGCGGAAACTTGGTTTCAAGTCTCATTTGAAAGTCCAGAGTTTGAAATTCACCGGTCTTACCAGAAAAACCGGTAAATTTTACAAAAGTCTAGTGAAATCTATCTGATAACTGGTCCAAATGACCAGTAATTTTCCATTTCTTTTCAACTGTGCATATATATACAGACCAGTAAAAACTCTCTTTGATCAGTGAAATTCCTTTATTCACTGGTCCTTTGACCAGTTATTTTTTTTTTATTTCAAAATGTCTGAAAGTCCTGTAACTTTCAATTTGTATACCAAGCTCTTTTGCAAAGGAACAGTCACTACCGAGTCTTTGGTATGATCCAGTACCATTTAAGCAACTGGAACCTTCCACATGCGAGTCGGGACACATTTATGACGTGTTTATATTTATTTTATTTTTAAAGTCTGCATGATTGGCTAATGAATGTAAGAAATTTGATGAGTTCTACGAAAAATTAAAACATTTGATTGATTATGACTATCAAGGTTATAAATTAGATATTCTTATATTTGTGTTGTTCTTTCATTAGACTGCCCAACCGACTGGATCCCTTACAGTGGAAGATGCTATCATTTTGTGTTCTATCCAAAAGCTACATATCAGAGTGCAAAAGAGTTATGTCAGGTATGAGATGTTAATTACCTTCTTCCACAGTGGCTTACTGGAAGCAAATCAAAGGGATGGGGGGGTGCAATTTTTTTTTATGAAAAGGTTTCCCCAGGTTTAGAATTTGTTTTTGTATGTCTTTTGATTATGCATTAAACATATACATTTGAAACAATCTGCCTACGTGTTGATAATATAAGAATTTTGCTTGTATGTGACTGAAAGACCATCTCCTCATCCCTCATTCCAAAACTTTTGTTTGAAAAAAGTGTTTGATTTGGTCAATTTAACATTTGTAAAATGTACAGAGTAGGCACAATGGAATTTCATTCTGTACTGAAATTATAGGGAACATCAAAGATGCAATCTGAATATATTGTTTTTCTGTTGAATTACATGTAAACAGTTCTGTTAAATATTTCAAGCTCTAGCTATAGGTTGATAAATTCTGAGGCCATTCCAGTTGGGTTTTTATTTTGTTTAGTGTCCACACTAAAATCAAGAACCCATTTTTCTATCAGGGGAAAACAACACAAGTCATTTTTTGAGAACAAATGCAATTTAATGACATTTTTGTATTTTCCTGATGTATTGACAAAAAAAAAAAAAAAAAGAAAAATGCTCAAAATTAAACTTATTAAAACCACATCTTTGGCACATATGTTCCAAATATTTTCTCTAGATAATTTTTTTTCTGTTACATGATCTCAAAACCGATCCGTCTGCTGATGCTAAACAGAGAAAAAAAATTGGAATAGCCTAAGGCTTAAAATGAAAAAAAAGGATTTTTTGGTGTGACCAGAATCATGATCCACACGAAAAATTCTGACTCAATCATTTTTATGTATTTTTAAAAAATCTGAAACAAAAGATCAACAAATAATTTTTTAATGATGACTTAACATATTGTCTTTTGTACAGGAAAATGGTGCTACAATCCTGGGTGTGGAGAGTTATGCAGAACATGATTTTGTATCGAATTGGCTGATCACTCATGATAGCCAAAGGTAAATCTCATGTCACTTACCTTGAAGAGTTTGGGAAAATAGGTCATTGTTTCAGATTGCCCATTCCGCGATTCTGTCCGCGATTCCGTGGTCACGGAAAATCACTGGCCCTAATTAATATATATATATATATATATATATATATATATATATATATATATATATATATATATATATATATATATATATATATATATATATATATAGTCAAACCTGTTTTCAGCAGCCACTCAAGGGAACTTGAAAAAGTGGCTTCATAAGAAAAGTGGCCTTTGGTTCCAGGTTGACAAAAATCACAAAAAGATTGATGACACATGCATATTCATATACCAATACCAAATGGTTTGATGTTAAGATGATCAGATGTTAAAATCCTGTACATTACAGTGCTACCTGGCTAACATGTTCATAGGTTTTTTGAAAATAGATCATGCGATCAACCATCTTCAAAAAATGCTGCTGAAAACAGTGTTTCCAAGAATTTTGTCCTGAATATCACTGGCCCCTGGCCACGTTGTGAAATTGATTGGGGGGAATACTAACTGGCTGTTGAAGACAAGTGGCTGCTGAAAACAGGTGGCCTTTAAGGCAGGTTTGACTGTATATATATATATATATATATATATATATATATATATATATATATATATATATATATATATATATATATATATATATATATGAAATATATATATATTAAATATATAAAAATATACCACAAAACAGTTATAGTTTTATTATATATATATATACATATATGTATCTATACAGTAGACTCTCATTATCTTGATGTTCAAGGGACCACCCTTATTACTTCACGACATCTGCAATTCCAAGTAACTGAAATTTTAAATAATATCAAATTAATCTATCGTTAAAATCAAGACTACAATATGTAGCTGCCATTTAACTTTGACATAATTGGAATTTCAACTCATTGGATTTCGATATAATGAGATTCCATTGTAGCTTTTTTATATCAATTCTTTATTCAGAAATGATTGGTATACAAGTGGTGTTGTGTCAGTTGATAATTCCAGTCAGTTTTACTGGGAAGGATCAGGCGAAGACATACAAGGGGAGGAGTTTTGGAATGCTGATGCTGATAGAGTCAAACATGGATCCAATATCATTTACAGTTTTTCAAGTGAGTCGTGAGTCATTTAGTGTTTGTTAGTTATTTTGGGTGAGAAAAAACTAAGAAGAATACTGTAATCAACCCAATGAATGCCCAGGGCATTACAAAGATGGGGAAAAAAATGGGCAATTATTGAGACCGATTAAAAGTCAAATTGACGTGAAGTTGTTAATTTGTTTATATTGAAAGATGGTAAAGTTGTCATATTTGAATTATGGAGGACATCTAATGACATTCTTCTGTTGCTGGGGGACTAGAGATAAAATGTTACTTACGTTTGTCTGGTCCACATCTCCTTGTCAACCTGCTAGAAAAGATTCTCAATCGTGTAAAAATTGGTGAGTAAATTTGAGCCATTTGGGAGTGGCGCTTATAGGGACATGAACGCTTATTGGGTAGAATACTGTACAAACTTTTATACATTGAAATATGACAAAAACATCATCAGTGTTATAAAAAATACATAAAATTCTGATACAAAATGAGTTTTTGTAAAATAAATACAAAGTGTGCAGAAATGAATTCACGTCTCCTCAAAATTAAAATTTTATGGTCAGCCCATATTCAATTTAATTTGAGAATGAAGAAAAAGTATGATTTAGAAGTTGTATTTAACTCTGTCGTGGGTTTTGAAATACAATATGCTTTGCAATTCGGCCATACAGCCTTAAATGGTTTCTTGTTAGCAGCAATGTAGAGAAACCTAATTTTCTTTTTAACTTAAACATCTCGTCTTACTTGTTATTCTTGTTTGAATATCTGTGAGGACTGGACAAAATACCTTTCTGTTTAAATATTTGAGGGGCAGATTTATTAAATCTTTCTGTTTACATACATAAAGTATGGAGGGATCCACTTGTTTATATTTTAAAGGACAACAGAGTCAATCCTCTTGTTTAAATACACATGTACTTGAAAAACTGAATTGGATTTTTAATATTGAATATTAAATATTTCTCCTGAATAATTATGTGATACTTAATGGTAGATTTAAGATATATATGGCAAATTCCAATTAGGAATTTAATAAGATGTGATTCCTAAATCTAAATTTGTCATGCTTTAGGGAAAAAAATAATAAGAGTTTTGTAAACAATAATAATGCATCTGCCATCCTTATTTCTAGAGTTATCACCCTTTTGTGGTTTGATTTATCCAAGCCCTATCTATTCCATTTCTTCATCAAGGCTCACCATATTATTATATTAAGATATACATCTGAGATAGATGGAATGATTTTGTTGATTTATATATCTCAGCAGTATGCCCCAGCAGGGATCATAAATATTTCAATTTAGCTTAGTATTTTTTGTTTTACGCCTCACAAAGAAATTTTCACTTAAATCATCTTGTCACCAGTTATAGGTGAAGTGTGACAAATATTGACCTTTGCCAGAGACTCTGAAAACATTACATTGAGTTTTATTGAAATGCCTGACTTGCACTGGCATTGGGCCTCCTTTTTAAGTCTTATCAGAGAGACCCATGACGGTCACTTGTTATGACAAGATCTTGAATAAGGAATATCAGCTACCTTCTACTGTCTCGCTAGTCAGTTAGACTAGTCGGAAACACATTTTACTAGTCCTATGAGAAAATCACTGGCCCTAAAGTATAATGATGAGCTACCA
This sequence comes from Atrina japonica, assembly GCA_030159075.1. Classification (NCBI taxonomy): domain Eukaryota; kingdom Metazoa; phylum Mollusca; class Bivalvia; order Pterioida; family Pinnidae; genus Atrina; species Atrina japonica. The sequence continues at coordinate 154,372 of BROG01000004.1, forward strand.
AATTGACTTTTACTAAACAAATCGGTACTAGAATTGCCGAATTGGCAGTTTTAATAAGCTGTGTTTAACCTTTCAACCCTACAAGCCATTATATACTGGTCTTAACAATAGAAAAGAGCATACCATCTTGATTTTCAGGGGTGAAAGGGTTTATATATTCTCATAAGTCATAACAAGTATGAATGATTAATTTATTTTGAGTTGAAAAAAATAATGGGGCTGATTTGGGAAATTGCGCTGTTCAATGTACTTAAACTTTATAAACTTTCACGGATCATTGCTCATGTTTATACAGATTTTCTCCTAGTCAACTGAGCCAGCTGAAGCACAACCATGACTTGTTCATTGCGAAAGTTACAAGTTTCGGACTGGCGAACTATCGCTAATTTTGAACCCTGTTGAATGCTGTACCACTAGACCAATGTTAGCCTTTCACTTTTGAATCGTACAGCAGCAGGGATGGGGTGGTCTCTCAAGACAGGTTCCACTGTAATTTTTTGTATTTTTAGATTTCCCAAATTTAATAGAATATTGTTAAAATTCCCAATTCAAAAGGCCCAGGCCCCATTCTCAAAAGTATGTGGAAAAGCATATCATGATTTAAAATAACCTTTAAGTTTAACTTGTATAAAGATGCTGAACTTCATCTATTGCAGATACAGGGAAATTTGGTTGGACCAGGAGAACAGACACAGAAAAATTGAACTACATTTGTGAGATATCTCAGTCAGAAGTTTACAGGATCAAACAAGAGACCAGAGATTTTAGTGAGTTATTACGTAAATTTTCTCAGTTCAGATTGCGACCATTTAAAAATGCTGTCAGCATTTCAGATTGTTCATTGTTTTGTGATCATTTCTAACCTTAACACATCAACCCCTGTGGTTACATTTAGACTCACCCAAATCAGAAATGTAACCATAACTCATCAACTCCTGCGCAAATCAGAAATGTAACCTTAACACATCAACCCCTGCGGTCACATTTAGACTCGCCCAAATCAGAAATGTAACCTTATGTCCTTAACACATCAACTCCTGTGGTCACATTTAGACTCGCCCAGATCAGAAAATTGTACTGTATTTGTCATATGTGCAGTAAAACAACAAAAGTTGTGTGTCAAAGTTGACCAGAGAGAAGTGTTCTGATAAAAAGACAACAAGGTATTCATGGTATTGATACTGTACACTACAGACTGGAACCGTTGGAAGTCAGGAATCTCAATAAAATGTTGATATACTGGTTTATTGTTGTTAAATGTCCCCTTCAAGAATATACTAGTAAACTATTGTGTACATCATGCTAAGAAAATTATGTTAGAGACCTTATTTAGACTATTCAAGCACTTTAACCCTTTCAGTACTGCAATATCACAGCTGCATAGTGACATTATACACTGTAGCAGTTTACATTTTCTGCAGTCTGCTCACTGTACCATATTTTCATCATGATGTCGTTTTGCTGTGCAGTCTGAGATTTTTAATTTATTGGTGTGGAATGAAAAAAATTGTGAGAGAAATTTTAAGAATATCATCTTATTAAATAATGTACAAATAGAACTTTTGAATGAAAAACTTGAATAAATCAATACATTCTAAATACATGTATATATTTTATTGTATACACAATTTTCCTTTGCATTTCATATAAAAATTGCATTTAAACTCTGTTACTCATTATGAAAAAGGAGATGAAAACATGTTAACTCACTTGTGACTTGATAAAATATCCAAATTGTAAGTCGGACCAATATTTTCAGCTGGAATTGTGTTAAATTTAACGCTTTGATTTAAATTATTTGTCAACACATGTTCCGCGAAAGAGGTTTCTGCATTGAAATTGTCCATAAAATCATTGTCACCGTTAACATTTTTTTTTTTGAAATTGATATCTATCTTGAATTCTAGAAATAGGGTTTACATGTTGTTCACATGCAGAATAATCATTCAAATCAGATACTAAAAACTCATTTTTAGAGTTAGAATCAAAGTTGAATATATCTAAAACATCTTGGGGAAATCTCGGATACATAAGCGGCAGCCATTTTTCAACAACTTTCAGTCACCGATTTCAAAATAATAGCACTTTTATATCCATCGTAACCTGTTTATTTTCACTGGCATCCATTACATGTGCATGTGATAATAAAGTCTCATCTATCTAACTCTCGTTTTAATCGTGATTTTTGGTCATAAAGTGAAAGTGGGAAAAACCCGAATTGAAAGTGAAGCCACTCAAGGAGAAACACGAGGCCGTTTACAACGTTCTCGTACTCAGCGGTTGTATTTCTATCGGGTGGCTGTGGGCGTTAATGTGAGTAGAGAACAATAAATTTAGCGGGCATTATAGGACACTATCATTTTGAAAGGGTTAATATGATTTTATAATTTTTCTATCCATGTCCTCCTTTTTCTTTCAGCCTATGGCACCAAATATAATGATCCAAACCTTGTTCCAAGAGGTCCCAAGTTCTTTTTGGAACAATCTGACATTGATATCCTAGGTGCAACCACATCCGTTTTCCTGGAGTGTGCTGCAACAGGAATACCACAGCCAAAATACACGTGGACGAAACTGCAAAATGGCACCAACCAGATTATAAATGTCGCCACAGATAAACGATACACTTTGACCAATGGTCGCTTTACCATACAAAATCCTTCAGAACAAAAAGATGAGGGCACATACCAGTGTTCAGTACAAAATAGATTTGGAAGTATTCTGTCAGCACCTCTTTTTCTATCATTTGCAGGTATGTTTTGCCCCCTTGCTGTGATGGTGAGAAAAAAAAACACTCTAGAATCAGTATAGCGTGTTTCTTCATACATGTATGGCAGTAGGCCTATGACCAAGTGGTTAGAGCACCGTGCTGTAACCTTTTCAACCCTACAAGCCACAATAGACTGGTCTAAACAATGAAATACAGCATACCTTTAATATATTTAGAGATGAAAGGGTTAAAACATGAAGTCTCTCTCCTCTATTCATCATGGGTTTAAGTCCGGCTTGACCTTATGGCAGCAGGCCTATGACCAAGTGGTTAGAGCACCGTGCTGTAACCTTTTCAACCCTACAAGCCACAATAGACTGGTCTAAACAAGGAAATACAGCATACCTTTTAGATATTTAGAGATGAAAGGGTTAAAACATGAAGTCTCTCTCCTCTATTCATCATGGATTTAAGTCTGGCTTGACCTTAGCTGATTTTGTGAGAAATAATACAAGTTTGGAAGGTGACTAGTTTCTTAACTTGTCCAGTCAGACAAGTGCTGAGTAACTTTAACTTGTCCAGTCAGACAAGTGCTGAGTAACTTTAACTTGTCCAGTCAGACAAGTGCTGAGTAACTTTAACTTGTCCAGTCAGACAAGTGCTGAGTAACTTTAACTTGTCCAGTCAGACAAGTGCTGAGTAACTTTAACTTGTCCAGTCAGACAAGTGCTGAGTAACTTTAACTTGTCCAGTCGGACAAGTGCTGAGTAACTTTAACTTGTCAAGTCAGACAAGTGCTGAGTAACTTTAACTTGTTCAGTCAGACAAGTGCTAAGTAACTTTAACTTGTTCAGTCAGACAAGTGCTGAGTAACTTTAACTTGTTCAGTCAGACAAGTGCTGAGTAACTTTAACTTGTCCAGTCAGACAAGTGCTGAGTAACTTTAACTTGTCCAGTCGGACAAGTGCTAAGTTATTTTAACTTGTCCAGTTGGAATGGTTGCACTAATTATCTCCCTTGTTTCTATTATCAGGGATAATCATGATAATGTAGTAGTTATATTATAATTATAACAAAAATGTTAATTTCCTTTGTAGATTTGGGATCTTTCTCAAACACAGATATAGCTTCTGTACAACCTGATGAGTACAAAGGGGCTGTTATTGAATGTCCAAATCTACCCACAAAGTCTCAAGCAGGCAAGTATGACATGTTCTAATGGTGCTCAGTCAAAGGCCCATGGGTACTGAGGTTTTGTGCTTAAATAAAGTCATATACTGAAACCTGTGTATAAAGACCCCCTCTTGGAACACAACAAAACCAGTCTTTATAGGGAGATGGTCTTTATATAGAGGTTGATTTGTACACAAATGGTACTATTGGGGACAGCTATAAACAGTCTTTGTAACGGTGGTCTTTATACACAGGTGGTTGATAAAGCAGGTTTTACTGTATTTATGGTTATTACTTGATGAGGTGAAAATAACTATATATCAACTTTAAATTATATATTTTAAGAGAAAATAATTTAGTTTTGTTTTGCATCTATTTACAGGGCTTACCCTGTCATTAGCCAATGTAGATCTAGCTATTGACTAATTTTTTCAATTTTTTGGGCTAAGAATTATTGTAATTGACTAATTTTTTGGCTAATATATTTTGGCCATTTTTGGCACATGTTTTGTGTGTATCATTCTGTTATTCAAAAGAGAAAGATATAGCATCATTACAGACAATTATGTTTGACAATACATACAGCATCAGGTACAAGGGCATGCTTGATTGGTAAAAATAGAATTGTCACAAAAATTTCCAAATCAAATAACCCCCTCCCAAGACTTTTTAAATTTTGTGCCACATTATGGCACATGCACATGAAGATGTATATATATAAATAAAGACCATTTCACTAGGAGAATACATTGCATTTCAGACCACAAGTTTACAGTCTCTGAAGAAATATCTGATAAATACAGTCTCACATAAAAGACCATCTCACTAATGAGACCCCTTTGAGTCAGTCAGTTTGGTGGTCTTAATAGCGAGGTTTCACAATATACATATATATATATATATATATATATATATATATATTTACATATGTATATGTATGTATATAGTTTCATCTTGTCCCCTCCATGTTACATATAATTAAAAATGTATGTGGTATCATTATCCATTGACCTGGATGATTAAAATTTCAATTGGCTAAAGAATATCTTATTTGGAGGACCATGAAATGATATTTTTTACATTTAATAGAAATATTTTATAAAAAAACATAATATCATACAGCAGTGCCATAACTTAGGAATTATTCTAAGAGGTTGATTAATTCACATTTTTTGGTTACTTTAATAATCTTTTAAGAACCCTCATTTAGTTTTAGTAAATTTGACCTTTCTGATTACATGATAATGATGATACTAGTGAATCTAAGAAAAATTAATATGGAAGAAAATATTTCTTTGTAGCCATACGATACCAGTGGAAAAGAGATCGAGAATTTATTTTCACGGAGCTGAATGCCTACGTGTTTATCTCTGGGGACGGTAACTTGTACTTTTCGGAGGTGACTCGTGCAGACGATGCAGAATACTATTGTCTCGCAACTTTGACAAACCCTCGCAGTTCAAATAATTATGTCGGCTCAGCTCAAACTCCAAGCAGAATCAGTCGTGGAATTACCCTACAAGTGCTTGGGGCTCGTAAGTATTCTAATTTTGATATGAATGCAAATTTATTTCATCATTAATAATCTAGTATCATGGATTTTCCACTCTTTTGGGAATGGGGCCTGGGCCTGGGCCTTATGAAATGAGACGTTTAGATTCATTTTATTGAAATCAGGAAATCTAAAAATAAATTAAACTTTTTGAAAATGCAAATTATTCAAATTCACTGTCATTTGACTTCATTTTGGAATTTTCACCTTCACATTAGGGGAAAAATGCAATTTTTTTTGCATTGAGAATGGGGCCTTATTTCGGCAGCCTACGATAGGGTGGAGAATCTCTGAATATAACTTCCAATTTTTTATGAATTCACTGCTATTAACTGATATTGATTTTGCATGTATGGTAACCATAGTTACAAATTGATAGTATTGATAAAATTATGAAGAAAAAAAAAGATTTTTCTACAAAATATTCGGGAGTTCTTATAAGCATTTCAGTGTATGTAACATGATAAATAAAATGGAAATGGCATAAAGGCATATAATAAACATTTTTTACAAAATCTCTTAACATTTTTAGGGTAGTGTGGTCAAGAAAAGGAAAATCATGACCAACACTCTTTATTTTGTATCATGTCACTATTTTTTATCCAGTTTCCAAATGTCTAGATAATAAGTGAGGAATTTGTTAATTATACAATAATTTTCTTTCTGGTCAAACTGCCTGGAATTTTTTGTTCCTGCTTAATTTTTCGCCTTACATGCATGAGAAGGCAAATTTAAGATGAAAGTGAAATTTTCAAGCTAATTAATTGTGCCATTCATAAGACTGATTTAGGATGAATATGTTTTCTGTCGTTTATTGTTGTTTGATGTCCCACTCAAGAATCTTTCACTCATATGGAGACGTCACCAAATGCTGGTGAAGGGCTTCAAATTTTTTACCTATGCTCGACACTTATGGCCATTGAGCAGTGAGGGTCCTTCAATGTGCCGACACCTACTGTGACATGGGACCTCAGGTTTTACTGTCTAATACAAAGGACAGGAAACCAACCTGCCCCCGGCTGGACTGAAACTCACAACCTCACGATCAAGAGTCCATGCGCTACCAACTGAGCCATGCCAACTCATTTTCTATTATAAAAAGGCAAAAATAACCAGGGACGAAAATTTATGATATGTATACAGTATACATGAATATATATTTATTTATTCATATAGATATATATATATGAAATTCTGTGTTCATACAGCAAGCAGTATCTACAACGTTCAAATTCAAGACAGTTTTGTGCAGGTGTTTCCACGACAACCTGTTGCTGGCAATGATATCAGACTGGAATGCTTTGCCTATGGAAGGTAATACAAACATGAGAAGTAACATAAAAAGGATTCTTTCTCACATTGTTGTTTGTTGGTTCAAAATTTTGTTTTCATTTAAATTGATATGATTGATAATTGCTTTATAAATTACTTTCGACTACAAAGCAATAAGAATAACTGAAAAGCTAGCAATTTGATATATTTCTGCATCTTTTATAAACCGTCTAACATTTGGTCACCTTCATGAAGCAGTAATGACCTCTAAGTGGTTAGTTTCAATTCCTCTTAAAAGTTTAATTATACCCAATAAGCAGTCACCTTCATAATGCGGCCACCCCTTTCACTCAGTCCAAAGTTACCAAGTAAATCAATTAACCGGCCATTCAAATTTCAGTATGCTGGTTGTTTGGAATACAAACATACAGTTCACCTCCATTATAATGCCCTCCACTATAACGCCAAACCCACATAATGCCTCTATTTCTAGAAGAACGGATTTCCTCCCATATAAATCCCTCATTGTAATGCTAAAACCCAAATATCACCAACTGCTGCAATTCTTCGATACAAATTTTATTTATACATGTTAAATCCCTCTAACATATCGCCAGACCAGATGAAAAAAAAAAACAAGTGTGAGTAAAACTGTTAGCCGACGGTTGCTTGTTGACTTCATACTTCAACTTCAAAGGGAGATAACTTGAATATCAAGTGATATAAACTGGTATCCAGTTGTATGAACAAAGTTTAGAAGTCAGATGGAACCAGCTTATGAGTGTAACAATTTTCAAATCTGGCTTCCATGAGAGTTGGAAAAATTCACACGGTGTGTGTTTACACACTCGTCAAGAAATAATTATGGGTAGATGAGATATATAAACTTAAAGCCTTTGTGTTACCGGACTGTCAAAGAGTTATTTTAAACAAAAAATGATGAAAGTTAACATTAGAAATGTTTCTGTGTTAATGTTAGAAACAGATCTAGATTTTCTGGCCGTCGAACATGTACTGCTACATATTTTGGATGGTTTAATTTGAGCATTAAATAGGGTGGCCAAATTGTCCAAACTTAAACAATAGATAAAATATCCGAATTTACGATATGGAGTTGTAAAAAGGATATGTCAAATACAACAGGGATTAAAGACGTGATGATGAAATTGATCGCACCTTGAAAATAGTAAACTTCGATATATATTGCAAAACCCGTTATACTGCCATAATTCAGGGAAAAAAATGGTGGCGGTATTTCGGGGGTAAACTGTATATTGCTCCCATAATTAATACTATTATAAACATCGTGGTAATTGCATGTGTAACTCATCAACCCCTGAAAAACAATGAACTCTTCTGTAAACCAATGACTTACCGGTAGACCAATCCAAATGTGTCTTTAGGGGTGAATGACTTCGAATATCTGCAAGGTTAATTCTTATTCATGATGTGCATGTAATTAGTTTTATGAAAAGTATTCTTTTATTTATCAGTAGAATAAATCTTGGCATTAAATGCATATTGTTGTGTCTCTATTTGTTACACGAAATAATACTTGGGTATCTGCTGTTTAATGTATTCACCCATTATGATTTGACAAGTTTTAGACCCTTGATTAAGAGGCCACCTCTGTTAAAAAGTCACTTCCATGAATTCACTAGGGTGACTGCTTAATACGGGTTAGACTGCAGTTTATGAAACAAACATATAAAACATGTCGTGTCTATTTCACATGCTTATTCTGCATGTACACAATGATGTGTACAGTTACACTGGTTTGTAAAGATCACTCAAGGGAACAGGCAAAAGCAGCTGTTCTAGACATTACTAGGTGACCTTTATAAAGAGGTTTATTCATAAAAAGATTAACAAAGGTTATGTTTGAATGGCCTTTGTAGGCTGGTTCCTTTTATACAGAGGTGGTCTTTAATGCAAATTTGACTGTATTATTATGTTGCAGTGGCACTTTGGAGTATAGATGGGTTATACCAGTTTACCAGGATGATCGGTTCATTTCGTCTGACAGTAACAGATTTCTTACCATCAAAGATGTACGTTTATCAGATTCTGGTATATACCAGTGTCATTGCAAAAGTCGCATGTCGGGGACCAGTGACCAGAAAAACTTCACACTCATTATAGAAGGTTTGATAAATAATTTTTTAATGTTTGTAACTTGATTAGTTTAAGAAATAAGTACAATTTGTATCCAAGCTACCAAAATGATGTTTGGATATTTGGGTTTGTGGGTAGTGCAGTGATTAGCGCACCATATGCGATTACCGTACCATTCGATCCTTGGATTGGACAGGGGAGTATGTGAGATGGTATGGCAGTTGCCAAGATGGGCATGTGGGTTTTCACCAGGTATTACAGTTTCCTCCCAAAGCAAGGACTCCCACACACCAACATCAGGGCCAACAAGAAACATTAATATAAGTTGAAATAGTCTGTTTGTTAATCGTTGTAAAATAAATAAAGTTTAAACAGTAATGATGTTATAAAGAACTATGTTTTAAAGAAGGAAAAGCCATTTTGACCTATCTCCAATAACTAAGACAGTGTCTAGCATTCATGATTAATGAAATGATTGGTCTATGGATATGAGAAGAATATTAGCTGTTACACCTGTGTAAACATACAAAGTATTTAGTTTGCCAAAAGTGAACCTTAAAAAATTCCATGAGCCCAGACTAAATCCTTGTGATCTCTTAATTAAATTCAAAATTAAGAAACTTTCATCACATTTAGATATCTATAGTAACATAGTAATCAGAATCTTGACTGGACAGAATGCCGATGGAGTACAAAATCTAGAGACACAAATTTATTGTAGGACATTGTTTGTTAGTTTATTGTAGCATATACAGTCAAACTTGTCTATAAAGGCCACTGAAGAACAACAAAAGTGGTCGCTATAGACATGTGGCCATTATAAAGAGGTTTATTCAATATAAAAGAAGTTAACAAAGATTATGTTTGAATGGCCTGTATAGGCAGGTGCCCTTTATACAGAGGTGACTTTTAATGCATGTTTGACTGTATATACATATAAAGTGAATACCTTTGTGTTGTTGATATAACTTTGTTCAATAATAGTCCTAAATTAGTGATTGTGCTTCTTTATTTCATAGCTAAGCCATATTTTACGTTGCCCCTGAAAGATGAGCATGTGGATGCTGACAATCAGATGACATGGAGATGCGAGGCACAGGGTATTCCCGCTCCACAATATACTTGGTACAAGAATGGCCAGCCTCTGAAAAATAGTGCAAGCTACACTGTGTTCAAGAACTTACTCATTATAAACAATCTCACTAAGACAAACGAAGGGATGTATCAATGTGAAGCGAACAACACTCATGGAGTGACGATGAGTACAGCACAACTCAGAGTCCTGTGTGCGTTTTATTTCTTACTTAATCGCTGGATTGTGAAACAAATAGCAGTCTGTGAATTGTCAATGTCTGTTTGTGTGTCAATAATTTATTTAACAGGGCATTAGCTGTGTTTTTCCACCAAATTTTCTTTTTTTTTTACTACTTAGATTGATGTACAATAACAAAAAAGAGATATACACAGACGAAATTTTCTGATTAAAAAGTATTCTTCTTCTTGTAAATAATTATGAAAGATATATTATACTAATCAGGTTGTAATTGTTTTTATTCATCTAATTGTTGGTATACTTTCAATTCAGCCTTTGCACCCAGCTTTCTTAGAAATCCATTACCAACATCCATAATGGGGACCATTGGTGGAACGGTGACAATTATTTGTAAGCCTGAAGCCGCACCATATCCTGATTACACATGGAGTTTTAATGGTGTCAAGATGTCCTTATCTGAATCAGATATAAATGACCGGAAAAGGATATTAGCGAATGGAAACTTTGTCATCAAAGATCTAACTTTTGCTGATGTCGGCTATTACACCTGCAATGTTCAAAATAAACATGGGTCTGCACAATCTTCAACATATTTAAATATTGTCAGTAAGTATCACTATGTGCGATATTACATTTGGTGTTTATCAATTTTGTTACTGCCTAAGCTTTTTTTTTTCACGAAAATGTACCACCATCAATAAAAGCATCTTCTCCCTATTTAAGAGGGATACAAATTGTAGAGGTTATTTTCATTGTTCTATCTATACTATGGTGTTTATGTCAAGGTGGAACTAAATACACTTTAAAAAATCATGTCTACACTGATCTACTTAAGGTCAAAGGCCAAATACACTTTCAAACGTCATGTCTTCATTGATATACATTTTTTTGTACTGAGGTCAAATGTACTAATGTATTTATCTATGTTACACTTTACAATTACTAACGACATAAGTGTGCAGAGACACTTATTTATGTAGGTAGCTCCAAACCAAAATTGCACGAACTTGCTATTTCTGTATTTTCGATTTGCGCTTGCAATGCCATTGACCTTGAGGTACAGTGGATACCCCGTTCCCTGAATACAATTGAGGACTCATTTAGCAAGATATATGATCATGACGATTAGGGTGTGTCCTTTGAGTTTTTCATTTTGTTGATGCATTATTTTGTCCACATTCTTTTGATGGATTTGCCAATAGCAAAAATTGTAAACTTCCCATATTCTCTTCTTGCTTTGTTACACCGGGTACATTTGGTGTAGATGCCTTTTCAATGGACTGGTGTGGTCACAATTGGTTAGTCCTCTCTATTACTTTAGTGTCAAAGGCTATTACACATTGTCTGGCATGTAAAGCTTATGGGACCCTTATTGTTCCAACATGGCACTCTGCCCCCTTTTAGCCACTCATTTTCAGGAACATTTTGGCAGACTTATCCCCATGTATCAGATGTATTGGAATTTTGTGACCCAACTGATATTTTTATACAAGGTTCTGATGAAAAATCTATTTTCGGAACAGATAAGTTCACAAGTAGTGTAGATGTGGTCAGAATTGTTCCCACAGACGTGGATCAACATACATGATTATGATCTTGGATATAATATTAGCGTGATTGCACATGATGTGACTTTGATATATTGGAATGCACTACATATGAGATTCATAATAATTGCAATAATAATAAAATATATATTATATTTATCTATATGTGTGTATGTATATACATATGTTGGAAGTAGCCACTTTGCTGATGATGAAAGATACAGGGTGACCACTTGGTTCCCTAATATGTTGCCACTTGACTGACTAAAAGGTCAAAGGTTGACCACGTGGTTCCATATGAATGTCGCCACTTGGCTGACATAGGAAGTTGCAGGGTAACCACTTGGTTCCAAGTTTTGTCGAGTAATTCTCTCAGTTCTGTTTTGGCTATATAACTTTACATATATACTATAAGTATTCTGCCGAAAAATTCCCATTACTACATAAAAGACTATTTATGTCCACTTATAACTTTATGTGTTGCAGATTCTTTTAGACTGGATGATTGGACCATTGTTCAACATGGAGATAATTCGGCATTAAGAGATTTAGCGTCATCACTTCCCTCTTTGATTTTGAAATCAAAATAGGATAACACTTGCAAAAACTACGATTGTAATTTTAAACATTGATGTAAATGGTGCTCCGGAATTCAGTGATTCACCCTTACCTTCTACAGATTATTTTGTTAGTCTTTATATTAACTATCTTGTTCAAAAGGGATGTGGTGCCACTAAAGTAACTCAGTCTATATATAGCATAAAGTGGGCTCATAAGATAGCTGGATTTTCCAATCCATGAAATTCTTTCTTGTAAGAATCTCAGCTCAAGGTGCGAAAAGGTTACTAAGTAGACAGTCTGTCAGAAAAGAACCTATTTCTCCTGATATTATAAAATGAATGGTGCAACATTTCGGACTAAGTTGTTATCTTGTAATTAGACAGTAAATGTATTTATCTATGTTACACTTAATGATTGAAATAACAGCTAGGTATAAAGGCAGTAAGTGTCACTGATTGGTCAGTTATAATGTTCAATATATGCACGAGAAGTTTATGCCTTTGCCATGCACTAGTATAGTTCTAGTTGCTTTCCACCGAGACAATAATTTTCAACAGATTTGCATCATTATTCTTTATTTTCAAATTAGTAGGAGAACGAATTTATTCTGTTGATGACCTGTGACCTTGCTGCATACAGTTTGCTCTATGTACATTGATTTATTTTTATGAATAAATCTTTATGCTACGTGCATGGCAAGAGGCGACTCCCAAATAGTGTTGTGTTTAGTTGATAAATATTTATTGCTGAGCAGAGCGAATTGCAAGAATGGCACAGAGGGCGATCATATCCCTAACCCTATAGTCAAGGTGTTTAGTGTTGTCAAACATCATATTTTATATGTCAAGATCATGAGCAAATACACCATCGAATTAGACTCAAGAATCAACTTATGTCAAGGTTACAGACCAAGTGCACTGTCATCAGGTCAAGACCTATTTATGTCACAAGGTAACACCATCATATCATACTACTCTAACCTACTTATGTCAAGGTTACAGACCAAGTGCACTGTCAAACATCATGTCTACACTGACCTATTTATGTCAAGATCATAGACCAAATACACCATCTAACATCATATCTACTCTAACCTACTTATGTCAAGGTTACAGACCAAGTGCACTGTCAAATATCATGTCTACACTGACCTATTTATGTCAAGATCACAGACCAAATACACCATCTAACATCATATCTACTCTAACCTACTTATGTCAAGGTTACAGACCAAGTGCACTGTCAAATATCATGTCTACACTGACCTATTTATGTCAAGATCATAGACCAAATACACCATCTAACATCATGTCTACTCTGACCTACTTATGTCAAAGTTACAGACCAAGTGCACTGTCAAACATCATGTCTACACTGACCTATTTATGTGTCAAATACACTGACATCATATCTATTTATGTCAAAGATCACAGTCAACCAAATGTTTACACCATGTCTCATAGACAAATCATCTATCTACTCAAACCTACTTATGTCAAGGTTACAGACCAAGTGCACTATCAAACATCATGTCTACACTGACCTGTTTATATGTTCAAGATCACTATCAAACCCAAACACTGACCATGTCAAGGTTAGACCAATCATATCAAACTCTTTACCTGACTTATGCCAAGGTTACAGACCAAGTGTGCACTGTCAAATATTCATGTCAAGGTTACACTGACCAAATGTATGTCTACACTGATCACAGATGTCAAATACACCAAGTGCACTGTCAAACATCATATCTACACTGACCTATTTATGCCAAGGTTACAGACCAAGTGCACTGTCAAATATCATGTCTACACTGACCTATTTATGTCAAGGATCATAGACCAAATACACCATCAAACAACTATCTGACCTATTTATGTCAAGGTTACAGACCTGCACTGTCTACTTAAGTCAAAGTTACTGACCAAGTGCACTGTCAAACATCATGTTTACACTGACCTATTTATGTCAAGGTTACAGACCAAGTGCACTATCAAACATCATGTCTACACTGACCTATTTATGTCAAGGTTACAGACCAAGTGCACTATCAAACATTATGTCTACACTGACCTATTTATGTCAAGGTTACAGACCAAGTGCACTGCACTATCAACTGACATCATGTCAAGGTTTGCACTGTCAACACACTACACTGACCTATTTATTTATGACCAAGTGCACTACAGACCAAGTGCACTGACTGTTCAGACAGTCATGTCTGTCTGCACTGACCTATTTATGTCAAGGTTACAGACCAAGTGCACCTTCAAACATCATGTCTACACTGACCTATTTATGTCAAGGTTACAGACCAAGTGCACTGTCAAACATTATGTCTACACTGACCTATTTATGTCAAGGTTACAGACCAAGTGCACTGTCAAACATCATGTCTACACTGACCTATTTATGTCAAGGTTACAGACCAAGTGCACCTTCAAACATCATGTCTACACTGACCTATGTACATCAAAGTTACTGTCAACAGTGCCAACATATTATTGCTTTGCTACTAATGTCGCAGTTATCTCTAACAATTTATCAAGCTTTATGTCTGCATTGTGGTACTGTTGTCAACATCTTAGTGAGACCTTATATCCACACCTATAGTAAGATATCATATAAGTACTGTTCCAGAGATGTCAAGGTCAGGTCATATGCATACATCTGAAAGTCAAACCTTGTCCACACTTTACCATAAATGTTATCATTGATTGTGTATCAAACATTGCTTTTTGTTGCCATTGTTGAAATTCAGGGGCCCATTTTATGAAAGGTCCTAAGTCCTAAATCTTCACTTTTATCCTAACTACCATGTCAACACATCACTGATTGGTCAGTCCCATGACAATTAGGACTAAGACTTAGGATTTAGGACAAAACGAGCCCCTGGTTGTTTTTTGATTTTTTTTTGTGTAACATTAATATTATCCATATATGACTCTGATAAATATGTATGCTATTAAAAAGGGAATAAGGAAATGAAATGATATTTTTCTTTGTACAGAAAATACAAGACTGGTTGTGTTCCCAGCAAAAACAGATGTTGTCGTCAACAGTACAGCTTTCATCCAATGTGAAGCATCTTACAGTCAATCATTGGATATTGTTTATACTTGGCTGTTGAATGAGCAGGTCATTGATTTTAAAAAGAACCTCAACTTTGTACCTGTAAGTTTTCAGATTTTATAAGAACCTCAAATTTTTACCTGTATGTTGTTTTATTTAAAAAGAACTTCAACTTTGTACCTGTAATTGTTTCATAATGAATTCTTCTAAATTAGTACCTCATTTCAGAGCAGAAAATTGTCTATTAAATTGACAACTCATTATCATATGTCTACCGAAAGTGTTGTGTGTTGTTCGTTTTGTAAGTTTGAAATGTGGTACCATAAATTGGGATATTTTAGCATCGCTAATATTTGGCCACTTTGGTCATAAAATAAAGGGTTATTGTTTGGCCAGTTAAATTTTTGCCATTTATGTTTATATCATGCTTAAATTTAGTTTACCATCAAATCTCGGTCTTGTTGTGTCCAACATTCCAAGTGGTTGAAATTCCCCTTTTACCATATTTAATACTGCCAATCAGCACTCCAATTTGTTACTAGCTTTACTCCGGGCTAATGTTTGAAACGGACCTGGAGTTTTGGCCACTGAACATGTACATATTTTTGTACAGTTTAATTTTTGCCATTTTAATACGGTGGCAAAACTGGCCAAAATGGCCAAAGTATCACAATTAACAGTAATTTGTTTAAGACAGAGATATATTATATGTAAGACATATCTTTATTGACACAGCCAAAGCTTTTAGGGATATATCAAAAATGTCTGACATAAACATTCCGCACTTTACTTAAATATTGAAAGTTTTTCAGTGGTTTTATCTCGCACACAAGATTTTTAGGTGAACAAATCTTTCTTTAAGAGATCAGAGCCCAGCACCATAAAACTTGAGAATTTACTCAAATCTGAGAAAATTATCAAAAAGACCTTCTCCAAATTGTTCCATTCCGACTTGGTTCGTAATGGTATTACGCACCTTCAATGAAAAATGTGTCCAACTTCCGATGAATGGGTTTATCACATAGGTGACCAGAAATACATATTAAATGAACCAGATTTTAGAAGTAGCCTAAAGTAAAGGGATTACACTTGTCAACTTTACAAGAATGAAGATTAAGTTTAACTTTCCCCCACTCAAATGACCTGAGACAGTATATTGTGAATGTCATCAACATAGACATTACAAAACCGGAAATGACTTAGGTCACATTTCTGTTGACGTCACGTGATCCGAGTACAAACTATTCCACAAAACTAAACGAAATGTGACAACTATCAAAAGGGTCTGTTGGCTTGCTTATCTAATCAGATTTTAGGATTAGTTAAAGTTGAGTTTAAATTTTTGTAATCAATTCTCAGGTTTTTTGGTGCCTGATATGTTTCAAATTCTTCGAACAGCTATTAACATCATATTCAGTCTCCATCAGACCACACCCTTTTTCATGAGTGACCTCCCCTTTCTGAATTATACACCTGTCTTTCTTACAGGAAAGAATCAACAAAGGAGGGCTGTACATTCAGAGGGCAGATTTTGATTGCGCAGGGAGGTACACTTGTATAGCCAGAACTCAGATAGACTCGGCCAATGCTTCAACTGTGTTACGAGTGATTGGTAAGTCAATTATATGGGAAAGTTGGACAGTTCACTTGCGGCAGGCCAGTAGTATTTTCCTGTGTACTTTGTAAATGGGTCATCTACTCCACCATTGAAATTGATTGCTACGGTATCATGAAATTTTTTTCATTAATTACAAACATGGCATACAATACCAGTACTTATACATTTGCAGCATGTATAAAAATGTTTCTTAATCTACAGAAAGAAATTTCAGAGTGGTTAGCGTCAGGTTTTGGACTAAATACTTGACAGTTTGTGTCACATATTTTCTAGATAAATTTTGTTTATTTCACTGATCTGAAATATGATTGTATACTGTAAATTAGGATATTTTGGGGTTGATAAAATTTGTCCACTTTGGTCATAAAATAAAGGGTTATTTTTTGGCCAGTTTAATTTTGGCTATTTGTACTTAATGATCGGCTGATAGATAATTCCAATAGCATTATAACAATGGTTATAGGAAATATTTATGCCAGACTCTGTTTTTCACAATGATTTCGACTAGAAAAAAGTTATAAATCATCTAGACTTCTCTGAGAAAGTATCAATGAGATATATCGTGCTATCCCGCTAAGTAGATAGTAAACCAAGTATGGGTATACCGGCCGTGGTATGAGAATGTAGTGCCTAAGATATAAAGTCATGAATGTAATTATAAAAAGATACAGATTTTCGGGTCGTCAAATGTACACATTTTGGACAGTTTAATTTTGGCCATTTTAATAGGGTGGCCAAATTGGCCAAAATTAAACAATGGTCAAAATATCACAATTTACGGTATATAAGTTTAATTAATCATTACTAACATATTTCCATAGTGAAACATGTCGTTAGTTGTAATATTTAAATGATTTTAAGTGATTATACCAAACATTAGTCCACATTCTTCAATGTTTTTGACATGATTCTGAAACTAGTACAGTGGAGCCTGTCTTGAAAGACCAACTGTCATTTGAGACCACATTCTGAAAACCAATTGGCTAAGTAATCCTGTTAATAAAACCTCTTTTGAGAGACCACAAAGTCTTAAGACAGGTTCTACAGTAGTAAGAACCGGAATCAGTATAGAATTCATACATGGAATTAATGGTAGATGTAAATCATAATAAATCACTTTATGTTAGTATATTTAACCACTTCAGTGCGTATTATGATGCAGTGTTATCTTTATGACATTGCTTAATCAATGTAAACATGTAAACAAACATTGACACTCCATTGCTAGTCAATACAACAAATAAAAAAAACTGTGCAGTAGGGCTTCTATTTTTTATTTACCAATCAAAAATGCAGACATGATGTTCTGATTTTTGACTTTTTGATGACGGATAGCATTCAAGGAAAGTTAACGTTGCGACGGAAATATCTGTCATATGCACTGAAGTGGTTAAACTTGGTTTTAAACCGTTTATGATATAAAAGAGAATGATGATATTATATTAAAAAAAAAATACATCAATCTGTATACTGTATACTTGGAAACTTTCGTCCCTGTTTTTTTTTTTTTTTTTTTTTTTTTTTTGGCCCATTTACGACAGAAAACATTTTTCACCCCGTCTTAATTTCATCCTAAATCACCGTTATAGTCTCATGGCCGCCATGTATATCTTGCTTCAATTATTTAGCTTGAAAAATTCACATTCATTTTAAATTCGCCCTCTTGTCAAAGGGCAAGAATTATTTAAATCAGCAAGAATATCCAGGTTTACAGTATCTGAATATATGTGATGCTAAACCTGACCTTTAATATTGTACTGTACCGTAAAAGTATGTATAAACTCTTTTGTGGGGTGATGATGAATTAGAATATGAAAAAAGAGAAATTTGAAGAAAATTCTTTCATTCTCATAGTGTCATTATTGTTATTTTTTACAGGGCCACCTGGACCTCCGGCAGGTGTCTACATAGACAGAAGATATCCGATTTCAATAAATCGTGCCGTAAAGATCAAGTGGACAGACGGAGCATTACATGGATCTCCGATCATTTCATATTACATTCTCATAAAGTCAAACTTTTCTTCATCGTGGACAACAAAAATCAGTGAGTTTTCTTTTGTGTCTTTAATATATAAATGGAATCAATGAATTTACTGTGACTTCATTTTTGTTTTTGTTCATTTTACTGACATCATTTTAAAATTTTCAAAGCATATTTAGAGATAATCTATCTTTCATCGATCGGGTTTGGTGTTGCTCTGATAATTTACCATATCAGAAGTAAAGAAAATGGCTGGGAAAACGGCTGAACCTCCCTTGAAATGAGGCATTTTCAGGGGAAATAAATCAATGTACTGTAAATATGTTTTGTTTTTGTTCTGTTAAAATTGATATCAATTCTAGAAATTATTGTTTGGTAACGTATTTTCTCATTTGAGACATCATGGCTGCCCTTGGTACTCCATGACAGCATTTAGTCACTCCCACAACACATTGCTTTAGTCACTCCCACAACACATCGCTAAAACCAATCAAACAATGACGAGGGGTACAAACCAGCCTCTGATTGGTTACAAAACTTTTTTGAAAGCTTGTGTATTGTTTCATGCAGTGGAAATCTTGCGTGTCATTTTTCAAATTTTGGGACATTTATCGTTTTTGGAAGGAAATATTAAAAAGTCGTAGAAAGAAGGGGTTTTTAAAAGAAGGGGTTCGGGAAATGGGGTCAAAATCGGGAATCTCCCATGGAAATCAGGAGAGTTGGCAAGTATGACATTGTCTTAGGTCATTACTTAACAATGCAGAGGGATGCTGGTTGCTGTGGCCTAATTTTGACCCAAATTGTAATGAGCATAAAACAGACAAGCTATATGGTCTGCCTTCATGACCAGGTTTAAAAATTCCTCAACATCACTTAATAATGGGAAAACAGGTAGGGGACATCTCAAAATATTTATGTATATTTTCTGTTACAGATATAAGAGCTTTAGATACGATCATACCAGGTGAAAAAGAAAAAAAGGTGGCCATCATAATGCATCTTGATCCGGGAACATCATTCAAGTTCAAGGTCATGCCAGTAAATAAGTATGGTGTGGGTACACCCAGCTTACCTACAGGTATAGTTATTTTTAACATTGGACGGACATTTTCACAGTATTTAAATTTTTCTGTACTCAGGTCATCTGAATGACTTTGGTGACCATTTATGACTGTTGTCTGTCTTGGAGGGGGGGGGGGGGTTGGGGGGATTGTTTTGTGTTATCATATAAACAGTTCAAATTTCCCCCCAAAACAAGGACCTGGACCCGTTAAAAATTAAGATTTTAATTAAGCCTGAGAATATTCTCAACTTGTCATGCTTAGCCAATCAGGTTTCAGGATTAGCCAGAGTTGAGTAAAATTTTCAGACTGAGTAAAACTTCATGGTGTCAGTCCAAGGAATCCAATACCTAGCATAGAATAAGGGTAGTAAATACTCCGAATTTCATGACTGCTAAACTGGAGTATTATTTGTACGTCACGGGTGCAAACTCTGAAACGGCTTAAACCTGCACTGATCAGAAGTGAGAGACTTCAAGGTTCAAAGTGTGATGTTTTAACGACTTGGCCATTAAGGCCCCAATGTTCATAAAAAAGTGACAACAATTTGAAATGAAGATCTATATTGTACTGTCACGAGAACTCCATGTGAGCATATCCCGACCCACTACTTGAAAGAAAAAGAAATAATAAATATTGTTAAGGCATAAACTGGATTTTTTACTCAAATGAACAGCTTGACCATTGAAATTTTATGTTTTTGATGCTCCTGTTTGTAAACAGAAGTTGTTGTCAACACACAACTGTTTCACTGGTGTTTCTGTGTCTGCCATTTTGAAACTTCTCTAGATACTTGACTAAGTATGACAAAAGAAGTTCATTGGAACAGTTTCAAAAATTACTTTTCTGCACTGATTAATCAAGAATTTCCAAAGGGTAAAAGCATTGGTGTAAAAGTTTGAGGACTCTCACACTTTGAGGAGTTTGGCTTTATATTGAACTTATATTAAAATATTACTATACCATGGCAACTGATGATACACCAAAATCATAAGTTTTTTATCAATATGATAAAAGTATGTGAATGAGGCCTCTACTTTTATGGTTTCTTTTGAACTTAGATCGAACCCAGGTGTCCTATTTTGTTTTTGGACATTCTCTAACAATTTTTAAGTGTTATACTCCACTTCTCTTTGATTCGAACTGTAACCTTTGACCTGTTCAACCCATTGAGCTACTGTAAGCAGGTTCAACAAGTTCATATTTAACTTTACATTTAGATGAGGTGGCTATTCCTGGATCTGCTCCAGAAAAGGCTCTCAGCCGGGCGGGGGGGGCTGGCGGGGGGGCGGGGGGGGGGGGGGGGGGGGGGGGGGGGGGCGGGGGGGCCTGGGGGGGGGGGGGGGGGGGGGGTGGGGGGGCCGAAAAGTCGGAGGTGGTAAAGGGAAAGTCGGGACCCTGACTGTCACATGGGAGGTAAGCCATATTAATGTACATTTAGGTACTGACTGCTAAATGATATCACTTTACTAGTGACTGTCACATGAGAGATAAGCCATATTAATTTACAATTAGGGACTGAGTGCTAAATATTATCACTTTACTAATGACTGTCATATGGCAGGTAAGCCATATTAATTTACATTTAGGGACTTAGTGCTAAATATTATCACTTTACTAATGACTGTCATATGGCAGGTAAGCCATATTAATTTACATTTAGGGACTTAGTGCTAAATATTATCACTTTACTAATGACTGTCATATGGCAGGTAAGCCATATTAATTTACATTAAGGGACTGAGTGCTAAATATTATCACTTTACTAATGACTGTCATATTGCAGGTAAGCCATATTAATTTACATTTAGGGACTGAGTGCTAAATATTATCACTTTACTAATGACTGTCATATGGCAGGTAAGCCATATTAATTTACATTTAGGGACTGAGTGCTTAATAATATTACTGTAAATCTGATTTTATTCGCGAGAATTTTATTAATGTTATTTCATGAGAGATCTCACTAATGAAAATAGAATTCTCGCTGAATTTAAATTACTAAGCTGATATTTAAAGTGGAACTGAAAGACACAATGCAATGGTCTTAGGCTTGATTTTATTGATTAAACCAACAGACATAAAAATATAGGACAAATTTTAGAAAACAATTGACATTTATTGTGAGTTCAAATCGGAACAAAAATGTAAGGCAGACAACTTTTGTAATGAAGTACAATAATGGTATGACAAAATAGGCATTGGAAATTGTGAAGATATGATTTCAGGAATAAATTGAGAACTGGTGTTTCGCAAAAATAGTCTTGTGAAATTTTGGGGGTTTACAGTACTTTACTAGTGACCGATATATAGGAGATGAGGCACCTGTTATTTCTGTTTCTTTGATATTTCTACTTACCAAGTTGGACTTGTCATTTCTTTGCTCAGCTACAATGTTGGAGTAGGGGGTGGAGGGGGGGGGGCTTATGTTATCACCCCAGTGCTGGCATGAGTGTCTGGTTAAGAAGGTTAGTTGAGGTCAGGTTTACCTGCTTATAATGCTCAGACATCAACTTAATGATGTATAGCTGATATGTCTCATGATGTGTAGCATGTACTATACTTCGCTGACTTGAACAAAAGACCCTGTTTTTGGACTAAGTATACACTAAAAACCTTTTTATACTACCACCATTTGTTCAGCCCAAATTTGGCATTATAAAGGGTTTTTTTTATAGGGAAGTTTGAAAAGTGGGCTTTCAAAAATTGTTGCATAAAGCGAGGTAGCAAGTGAAACGGGGGGGCTTTATAAAGTGGTTTTACTCTATATTCAGTGTTGTGGTTAAAAAGGATGGTTGATGTCGGGTTAATGGGTGGGATGTGAAACAGATTGATGTGAGGTGTCAGCTTTGTCATCGTTGATTTACCATTTTATTACAGCCTCTACCACCACGAGATCAGAATGGATGGGGTATAGGATATTTGGTGGAATGGCGGCTGTACAGGAAAACAAGTATTTCACAGTCAGACTGGAGCCAGGTGAAGATATATATGTATAGATTTCTTACAAATAAATAGAGGATATTTGACAATTGTATTCTCCTGCCTCACTCGATGTAATAAACATGTTATTCAAAAACAATTGTCAAACATTCTATTTATTACATTTACCAGTTAAGTTTCATCAGGCCTAGATTTAGGCTACCTGATGTTCTGAACAAGTCTACTGTACGGCTTGTGAAATGTAAAAAATCAGGTTTTGATTGAAATACATCACTTGACTGCAACTATGCATTTGAAGTTTCTGGAAAAGCATAATTTATTGTGTAGATTAATTTTAAGTATCATTCATATACTTTCTATAATACTGAGGCTTGGTGAGTTGGTAGGTTACGACAGAATCTGAAGTTGGCTTTCCTTTTTCCATTGAGAGCTCACACTTTGAGCAACATAAAATACTGGGCAGATCCCGATCCGCTATTAAGATCTAGGGGCAATATCTGAAATCCTTTGCCACAACTGGCCATGAAAATCATCAAGATCCTAAATATCATGCCAAAGTTAGACATGGACAGCAAACTTGCTTCAAATTTCGCCAAAGTCAATGTTCATTTTCTGTACTGTATCTCTTGTGTCACTGAATTTTTTAAAAAACTTTCGAATTGTTGACATAGATAGTGGATACATTAAACATTTCCACTGCCTTTCGATAACTTAAACACACTCCATCTAAACATAATATTGTCTGCTTTTTAGTTGAGACTGAACAAGTCTATGCAGAGCCATTTTATTTAGCTTCGATATGGCGTTATAAATAGCTCGTGAAAATCCCTCATTGATATGTCATATCTACAGTACGTGTTCAAAAGGTTTTTACCATGGCATCACCATTTATTGGCATTTGCTAGCAAATATGATCAGTTTATAATCAAACAATGAATTGACAATTATCATTACATTATAGATGGGATTAATTAATCAGATTTTCATTAGTGGCTTGGCATTGTATTTTGATTGGCTTAATGAAAAATATTGATATTTTTCATTAAGCCAATCAAAATACAGTAAAATCAATGAAAATAACAGTGAAAAATAAAGCTTTTATTTAATTGATAAATTTAAAAAAAAATGTAATAAACTAATTAATTTATTATTACATCTTCAACAAATCTTTCATGTCCAGAATTTTATTTCTTCATCTATGAATCTTTGTCATAAATCTTTTCAAGATGAAAATTTGAAGATTGGAATTGTAGACAGACTAAACTTTAGATTTTGAAAGATATGTCAGATGTTACTGGACTCCCCATAAAGACAAAGTTTTTGGTGAAAAAGTGTTACAACTTTTAGATCAAAATCAAACTGACTGGGCTTACTGGTATATATATATATATATATATATATATATATGTATATAGGGATGTAGGCTATATGGCATCTGTTCAGATATTAGTATTTAAGCTGAAGCTGCTAATATCTGTATATGAATGTTATAGTCTGTGTTAATTGATCTTCTTTTTAGTACAGTGGTCCCTGTATTTGAAGAACACCCCTCCTACCACTAAAATGTGGTCTCCAAAGACAGGTGGTCTCTCATGAAAGGTTATGCTGTAGTAAGTACTCTTGTAATGCTTCTTCAGGTGAAATAAATCTGTTTTGACATATAACTCTTACATTGATAGGTTAGAGTCCAAGGGAATGCTGGGAAATTTGTGACAACAGTTGGAGAGGAAAATTACTATAGAGAGTATGAAACCAGAGTTACAGCTTACAACATTTATGGAACTAGCAATTCATCTATGATGGCCCTTGTGCACTCAGCTGATGCCAGTAAGTATTTATTTCTTTCTGATTGGTTTAAATTTTGATTTTATACCATCTGTCATGGTGGGTGTGTGTGTTTTAAAATTAAAATATGTTTAACTAATTCACCTTTAAAGACACATTTGGACTGGTCTAAGTCATTGATTTAAGAAAGAGTCCGTTGTTTTTCAAGGGTTGATGAATCATTGTACTGCAGGTACAAATCTTTTAAATTTTGGTATGTTTTTTGTTTGTTTGAGTGGTGTTTTACTCAACACTCAACACATTTCAGTTATATGAGGAGACATCCTGGATAAAATGTACTGAAGGAGAAACCACTATGGCCTTCCGCTTGTAAACTAACAAACTTTCTCGCAAAATCACCTTGGGTTCCAGGTTCTCTCAGTCTGTTGTTTCTATTTTTTCAGGCCAGTGTATTCAAAGATCATAATATATGACAGCACTGAATAAAAATTACTAGTCAAGATATTTGGAAACTGTATTACACCTACAAGTACATATACAGTATGCCTAGAAATTCTTGGCCCAGGTTATTTTCATCATTTTTTGACAGAAAACATATTCATCCTGTCTTAAAATCACCCTAATTTCATGGATGACATATATATCCAAGCTTCAGTCATTTAACTTGATAATTTCACTTCCATTTTAAATTCGCCCTCTCATCTAAGGGCAAGAATGGCAAAAGTTAATTGGAGTGAAAATTTCCAGGTTTACAGTATATGGATCTGAGTTTAGGGACCAAATTATTTTGAGCCTGTGTAATTGCACATCATACAATGGTTTGATC
Organism: Atrina japonica; assembly: GCA_030159075.1. Classification (NCBI taxonomy): domain Eukaryota; kingdom Metazoa; phylum Mollusca; class Bivalvia; order Pterioida; family Pinnidae; genus Atrina; species Atrina japonica. Next base: position 179,863 of record BROG01000004.1, read on the forward strand.
ACATTTCCTTTTTTACAGTGCCTATCGGAGTTCCGACAAACATAAGAGCCAGCAGATATAACAGCACAGCTCTGATAGTGAGTTGGAACCCTGTTCCAGACACAAGAATACAAATGAAGGGCAAACTCAGGGGTTATAAGGTCAGGACCGGAAATATACTTAAATGATTAATTAGTGAAATTGATTTGCCTTATTTAGTCTCTCACTATCAAATAAACTAAGAGTGTGAAGCTTTCATAAAATGCTTTTTATACTCCCCGGCCTGAAAGGTCCGCCAGGTGCATCTAGTGTTTGGATCATTCATCTGTCCGTCTGTGCATCGTCTCTTTGTCTGTCCGTAATTCTGTCCCGCTTACATATAAAGTGCAATACTTCAAGTTTGGATTGTGATACAGTAACCAAACTTCATAAGACTTTTAGTTCATCAAAGGGTTGCTCACACGTCACTGACATCACATGCCCCTGGGGGTGGGGTCAAAATTTAGGACATTGCAATATTTCAAGTATACATATTATTTGCCAGCATAGAAATTTGTTTGGACCAGGGGCATTTGTGTTTGACAGTCACATCTTGTTTTGTAGATGCATTTAAGTGGTGAACCAGACTCAAACCAGAAATGTTCCTTAACCATTTGTTTCTGTGTTTTTGTTTACTTTAACTGTTAGGGTTTTTTTTTTATCTTGTCAAAATAATTTGTTAAATCGGAATCTTTTTGATTAATTCAAATTACATTTACATGAAACTATTGATGCAGAATCATTAACCAATAAAATTGCATTTTGCAAACACATTTTTAAATCGATAGAAATATGTACAAGTGTACTTGTTAGTAAATTGCTGTTTCTGATACAGTGGAGTCTCATTATGTCAAAATTCGAAAAGAGTCGAAATTCCGGTTATATCAAAGTAGAATGGCTGGTCCTAATTTTTATGGTTAGATAATTATGTTAAATAAAATTTTGGTTAACTTGAATTCTGGATATCTTGAAATAATTAGGAGTGGTCTTTTGAATTCAAAATAGCGATATTCCACTGTATTTCAATTTGAAAAATGTGAAAACAATAATTCTGATATGATGAACCAGTCAAAATGCATGTAAGGAAAACTTTATTGAGAAAAGTTGCTTGATATTTTCATCCTGACAGATAAATTATTGGAAGAGATACGGTGAAGTGGAGACACAGGCTGTCCAGGCGGTATTTCCTGGACAAAGACAGAGTGGAATCATTATTGGACTGTTACCAAACACGTGGTATTACGTCAATGTTCTGGTGTATAACGAAGCTGGAAATGGACAAAAAAGTGAAAAATTTCCACAGAAAACCGATATGTTGGGTAGGTGATGAGTGTTCACTCTCGCACATTTAAAGTATTTATGTAAAATTTATCAATGTACAGTATAACCTCGTTATTAAGACCGTCTGACTCAAAATGGTCTGATTAGCAAGGTGGTCTCTTAAATGATGGTCTGGACTAAGTCAGGTGATCTTTAGGTAAGGTTTCACTGTGCAGTAGTTGCTTTTATAACATGGTTTACATGACTGAAGTAAATCTTATTTTACTGGATTTCATCCCTATTTATTATCCCAATTATAGCTGTTGTCTCTATTGCCAGAGGGATGTTGCATAAAATGGGTACTCCACACTATTGTATTAAATGCTTATACATTATTCGCTGGATTTTTATATGCCCCTCTTTAGGCGGAATGTATTATGATATGGTAATGTCCGTCCATCCATCCTCTAGTCTGGCCATAACTTCTTTAAGCCTTACCAGAATACATGTATATTCATGCTTCACATAAAAGTTGTTTATGTAAATGCAGTGTGTCATGACCTTTGACTCAAGGTCATACCTCAAAGGTAAAGGACACTGTGGGAGTCCGCCATTTTTATTTGTCTGAAGCATATCTCACACACCACAAAAGGGAAACTTCATACAGCAGTTTTTCTCTATAAAGTGGTATGTCATGACATTGACTCATGGTCATATCATGATGTATTATGATATGGAGATGTCCGTCCATCAGCTTGTCAAACCCATAACTTCTTTATGCCTTATCGGAATATATTCATATTTCAAATAAAAAGTTGTTCATGTAAAGATGATGTGTCATTTCCTTGACTCAAGGTCATATCTCAAAGGTCAAGGTCATCATAACTCATAAACCCCTGAAAAATAATGGACTCTTCTGTAAATCGATGACTAGATGACTAGACCAGTCCAAATGTATCTTTAGGGGTGAATGAGTTAAACACACATGACATTGTCTTCACCTTCAGGTCATTGTGTGTGTTTTATTTTTTGTAGCGCCACAGTTATTTCCTACTGAAGTAATGGTTCATTCACACACCAGTAACTCTGTCAAAGTCACATTCAGGGGTGTCAGTACTCAAGCTGGGGAGGAACCACTTCAAGGATATAAGGTATGATATATAATATGCAGTTATTTTATGGGTTAAAGGGCAACAGTCAAAGAATTGTTCCAAGGCATCAGATAAGTGATGGGAAAAGTGTTACCCAAGGTCACTAGGCTGAAGCTAACAGTTACCCACGACTTCCCTGATGACAAGGGCCAGTTTTTGTTTTTTTTTTACAGTTGCCCACAAATTCACAAAATAACTGTTTAATTACCTAATAATGAAAAGAATGTCAATAGATGTTTTACAGATACTATGACTACAAAATCACACATGTGTATAAGACAGTGCTGGATGTAGTAATTCCTAGAGGTCATTATTGTATAACAGTACCCTGCCATATACAACATCAAAATGTTAAAATTATTGCTGGAAAAATGCATTTCAACTGCGAAAAAAATAAGGAAAACTGTACACCTAGAAATTTTCACTCCCATTTAATAATCGCCTTTTTCGCCCTTATATCAAAGGCCAAATTTAAAATGAAAGTTAAATTTATGCGCTAAATAATTGTAACACGGACATGCATCCAATCCATGAGACTAGGGGTGAATATAAGACTGGGTGAATATGTTTTCTCTCGAAAAAAGGCGAAAATTTCCAGGCATACTGTAAATATTTAGGTCTCGATTGTTACAACATTTACGTGTAAACTAAACTTTTGAAATTTTGTTTTAAACCTTTTAAAACAACTTGGTGGGTCTCTGTGGCCAAGTGCTTAATGTATCATTCTTTAAACCATGACGTCTCTCAAGGCAGTATGGATTCGAACCATTCTGGAAACTAAGCTGATTTTGTGAGAAAACTCGCCGGTTAACTTGTGGAAGGCCGATGGTCTCTCCCTGGGTACATTATGACCAGGTTCTTTCCTTCAACATTAAAATCTGGCCCGCCACCATATAACTGAAAAATTATTGAGTTTGGCATAAACAACATTAAAAAAATAAGACAACCTGGCCAACTTAGTTTTGTGTTACTGCAAAATAGAATAAAAACATGCATTTCATAACCCCAAGGTTGTGTTTTCTGTATATACTGTATACCTGGAAGTTTTCGCCCCAGGTTATTTTCGCCCTTTACGACAGAGGAAATATTCACCCCTTCTTAAATTTTCCTTAAGCCACCATAGCCTCATGGGTGGCATGTACATCTATGCTTCAGTTATTTAGTTTGAAAATATCACTTTCATTTTAGATTTGCCCTTTTATCTGAGGACAAAAATAGCAAAAATTTCCAAGTACACAGTAGTTGGTTCTTATTTTGAATCTTACAACCATGTGTCAAGACTTATATCTACTAGCATCATTTGCTGTTTCTTCTTTTTTCCCGAACAGATAAAAGTGTGGGAAGCCTCAGAAAATATCCGACAAGCTCATATCCTCGATGTTGGTAAGATGAACGAAGGGACGATTAGCGGAATAGAGAGAGGTTATGTTTATAAGCTGAGGGTTCTTGGATATAGCCGAGGAGGAGATGGTGCTATGAGTTCTCCTGTAACAATGTTTACACTTGGTAATATAGACATTACACATCAGATGCATTTATCTGTATCTGCGTAAATCTACAATTTGATTCATTTTTTTGTCGTTGTTTTACACCCTGTCAAGTTTTTCTCGAGGGGTTTATTTTGGGTCTGTGCAGGTCCAGGATATGGCCTCATTCCCAATAGCAAAATGGTAACATTTTCTCCAGTTTCAGGCCAGAAAACTCCAATTCTAACTTCTCTGAGAAAAAAGTGATTAATCATAAAATGAACAAGATAATGATAACAATGTAGTTGAATCTTTTTAGCAAATACGATACAAAGCTAGATTTGAAAATTTGAACAAATGAAACACTGAAATGTATTAGAAAAATTATATTTATATTGATATTTAATGCTGTTAGATTTTTCCCAATTTCTGAAAAAAAATACAGCAAAATTTGAGCTGTACTTTAGTTTATATTTTTATTTAGAGATAAACTATTTCTGTATGACAAGTTTACATATGGTTGTGTTCTATTCAGAGGATGAAATACATAACAAAAATATTATACCAAGTAAATGTAATTTTTCTATCTTCGTCATCAAGATTTATTTTTTCATGATTCAAGTTTTTATGCTCCCCAGAAAAAATTACGGGGGAGCATATAGTCACCGACGTGTCTGTCTGTCTATCCATATGTCTGAAAGGTAAAGGTCACTCCGCATATATCCCAAAAATATTGGGAAAGGCCTTGTATCTTTTAAATCATTCATCAGAATTTATCATATTTCACACAAATGTTCCATGGGACAGGGACTTTCAGACAAATGTCACTCAAGGTCATTCCTGAAAGGTCAAGGTCACTAAGAACATATCCTTAAAATTTTGGGAAGGCCTCAGGGAGCATCAAACAGTTTTACTGATATTCTTGTTCTTCATTAGTTCCAAATGTAGTATTCTGAATGCAGATATTTTTTCTACATATTTACAGGTGGATACGTGTCATATGACAGAGCATCGACTTCCATTTTACCAGCTGGGGCTGCAACATTGTACAATGGAGTCACATGTTTTACCATGGCGATCACTGCTGCAGTATCCATTTTCTTTCAGTTTGGGTTTTTATAGTTAGTTCTTCTAGTCAGATCAGTAACTTTAAAAATGAGATTGTAACTTTTTTTATAATGTGTTATATATATATATATATGTTAGTCAATGTTATTTTTATTCTTTATACAATGCATGTTTGTATATAACAGATTCTTGTTGGATGCATGTATTTCAGCATTAATTTATTTTACATGTTATTTCACTTTTTCTTCACTTTATACATCTTGGTGCCTGTTTATAAAATATGAATACTTGTTTGATACCAGTGTAACAAAGGGAATGATAGCTTGTTTAATACCAGTATTACACAGGGAATGATAGCTTGTTTAATACCAGTATTACACAGGGAATGATAGCTTGTTTATTACCAGTATTACACAGGAAATGATAGCTTGTTTAATACCAGTATTACACAGGAAATGATAGCTTGTTTAATACCAGTATTACACAGGGAATGATAGCTTGTTTAATACCAGTGTCACACAGGGCATGATAGCTTGTTTATTACCAGTATTACACAGGAAATGATAGCTTGTTTATTACCAGTATTACACAGGAAATGATAGCTTGTTTATTACCAGCATTACACAGAGAATGATAACTTGTTTAATACCAGTATTACACGGGGTATGATAGCAGGTGTAATACCAGTGTCACACAGAGGATGATAGCTGGTTTAATACCAGAATTACTTAAATTATGATAGTGTTGTTCGTTTAATACCAGTGTTAATCAGAATATGAAAGATTAATTGATATATAAATTACTCGGTGTAAACATTGTTTAATTCCAGAATTTCTCAAGGTGTGACTGCTTGTTTTATACCAGTGTTTCTCTTTTTGACATTTTGTTTAATACCAGTACTTCTCAGGATATGGTTACTTGTTTAATACCAGTATTTCACAGATGATCTCTGTCAAAATGTTTTTTCGTTGCGAATTGAATTTACATTTTTTATGGAATTTTTATTGGTTATTTTGTAGTATTTATTCAGTGTTATATATTAAATTGCACAAAATAGCAAAGTACTTAAAATTTGCCATCATTTCTTGCCATCACTAGTATATTTCACAAATATTTATATGGAAAACCACAAATCCAATGTCGAAATAAACAATACAATGAGGATTCCATTATCAAGGGTGGAAATGTTAGAAAAAATAAGATAGGCATTGAGAAAATGAGAATAAAATGTGATGGACAGAAGAAATTACGGAACAGAGTAACACATGGGATTTGTTATTGAAATCTCTTCATTGTAGTCGGTGAACATCACAAAATAATTACTTATTCATGTTATTGTGAAATGTTAACCTTTTGAAGATGTTTTCAGATTTTTATGAATTCCATGGTACATTATATTATATGTTAATGTAAGTAATATGAAATCAAAACAAAATGAGAATCAGGGATTTGATATTGTATAATATTTCCATATTCCTCAGAATTACCCCAGTGTAATTATCTACACAGTAACTTTCATTATGATCATTTTATATCACCATAATCTTGTAGTCATACTCCTGTAGTACAATTCCTCTCATGTTTTATTCACCCTCTAGTGACCTCCTCACTTAGTATTACTGTAGTTCCAATTTACTTACCATGTTCGTTCATTTTGTATGCCATTATCTCTTATTATCTGTCTCATGTTCAGTGCCATTATTTGTTACAATCCTCTCTCAATCTATCTATCTTCTTTCTGACAGTAAGTTTTACCTCTGTCATCATCTTTTATCCCCCCCCCCCTTAAATTAGTTGATCTCCCACAGTCAATAATACCTCTGTAGGGTTATTGTCTTAAACGAATACCCTCAAATAAATCATTTAACTGTTCACTCCTAAAGACAAATTTGGACTGGCCTAAATCAATTAATTATAAAAGAGTTCATTGTTTCTCGGTTGTTGATGAGATAGTCTCATTCTTCTTTACCTCATCTACCCCTGAGAAACGCTTGACTCTACTTAAAATCAATGACATGGGTAAGTTCAAATATGTTTTCAGGGGTGAATGGGTTAACCTCAGTCACAAAGTTTCATTTTTTCTTCACTAATCTCTACAAAATAGACAAAATGTTTGTTTTATATTAATATCATGTGGTTGTGCCAATTTTTAAATATACTAACTAGCATAAAAAACATAGAATATGCAAAAAGTATATACAATGCAATACAGTTGAAAAAATGCAATAGATCAATGTACAGTTCATATTTATGTAACTTTCTACTTAATGTTTAGATTACGGTGGCTGATTTGTGCCATCTCTACTTTTCAGCTTTTTGCCCCGAAAACTTGCTAATTAGCGACTTTTCGCTTTGGGAGGTGAAAAGTCAAAAACCCATTAATTAGCAACTTTTCGACCTGAAAACCTGCTAAATTAGCGAGTTTTCAACTCTTCACTTCGCCAAGCAAAAACTCACTAATTAGTCGAGATGGCACAAATCAGCCACCATAATACATGTATTTAATCATCAGTGTTAAAATCACTAATGGTAGAGCTGAATTGAATTTTCGAAATATTGGGAATGAAAAATATACTGTGAATATTTGCATATAAGATTACGATTCCAATATTCAATCACATGTCAAGTACCAGTATATAGTGAAGTGTGGCATAGTGTAAGCTGTATGTCGGAAATATTTTCAGATTGTCGGGTAAAAAGGTCGAATTTTTTTTTTTTTGTGTGTGTATTTGTGTAAAATTATGTTTTGATACTCAGTTAATATATCTTTGATGTTAAATTCTTGATATACTTCCATGAGGAAAATGTTACAGTAACTAACATATAAAATGGCATACCACTTTGAACCATGAATGTTAGGGCAAGTTTGAGCCATGCTGGAACAAAAGGTGATTTTTGTGAGAAAGTTTGCCAGTTCACTTGCAGAAGACTGGTGGTGTCTTCCTAGGTACATTGTAACCAGGTTTTTATTTTCCACCATTACAATTGACTGCCAACATATAACTGAACATTTTCGGCATAAAAAACTATTCAAAATCAAATAAAAAATAAAAAACTAACATATAAATTTTTTTTGAAACACTATAATGAAATGAAAGGAAATACCTCATATAGACAAATAGGGATATTCAAATACCAGTCCAATGGTACAGTGGAACCGGTCTTGAGTGACCACCGTATCAGCCATCCTAATGTGGTCTCTCAAGACAAGTGGTCCAGAGAGAGAGGTCCAGAGGTAATAAAAACATTATTTCAGGATTTTCTGATTATGGTCTTTTAAGACAGGTGGTCTCTTATAACAGTGGTCTCTCAAGACAGTACAGGTAGTCATGTATACATGTATTCGCATACTGATTTTTTTATATTCATTTCAGCTCCAACCATATGTCTTGTACATATAATCACTAGTTTGTTGTTGTTTTTTTTATATCATTTACACTGTTATCTTGTTTTGATCCACACAGTTTTACACTTGAACACTTGTTATCCAACTTTATGCAATATTTTCATATTGAAGCTGTTTGTGATAATGCAGGTTGATAAATTGGTTATAGGGTATCACTTCCTCTCATTTTTATCCAGAGGAAGAAATTTCAGCATTGAATTAATATGAGATTAGATTTTTTTTAGTGAAATAATATATCAAAATCACATTTAACCCATTCACCCCTAAAGACACATTTGGACTGGTCTACGTCATTGATTTACAGAAGAGTCCATTGTTTTTCAGGGGTTGATGAGTTAAGACATTTTTTTTTCTGTATTGTAATTACATTTATCAAGAATAGTTTTGTGTGTGTCACTGTTTGTTTTAGAACTTTTCCTAAAATTTTTGTAAATAGAAATAACTCCAGTTTATTGTTTCTATGCTAACTTATATTGTAATGTTCTACAAAGGGATTTTTATCTATTTGTATATTTCATCTAGTAGATGTTGGTTCACACGCACTCAGTTGTACAAAAAGTCATTTTACAGTGTTATCCCGCTCCGTTATGTCAATTGCTCTACTCGGAGTACTAAATCCACAAATTGTTTGTTTTTTTTACGGAGTAAATCGCAATGCACATCAGTTTTGACCTGTTTTCAGGGACAACTCAAACCTCTAGTCAGATTATCATTATTCTAGTATGGACCTACTGCAGTAAAACTGTTTAATGTTATTAGTAAATTGATTCTGACGACATCTTGAAAACGAATCAATCTTCATGGTACATAATCAAAACATAGGGCCAATATTGTATTCAAGTCATTAATATGATGTGAAATGTGCTTGATTAGTAAAGATTTGTCTGAAATATTATTGTCCTGGGATCAACATTACTTAGTCACATAGCTGTGTTAGTGAAAATAAACTTAATATATTTTGGAAGTACTGTTCAACGGTAACACTGGTCATTTGAGCTTATATAAGAACAATGATAATAATATACTATTTTAAAAAAATTAAATATGTATTGGTCCAGTTTTCTTTTTCACATTGTACTCTATTTTAAAGTTGAAATGATAGAAAATATACTTAAATTTTTGCAGTAAATTCCAGATATGCCATGAGGCTGTTATATTGATCATATATATAAATCCATTTTAGAAATCCATGAATAAAACAATCCAGTATTAATGTATACTGTCTCTGATGATTATATTCCTGTCAGTGCAGGTTTGAGTCCCGCTGGAACCTAAGCTGATTTTTGTGAGAACGTTTGCCAGTTTACTTGCAGACCGCTGTTGGTCTCATCCCAGGTACATTGTAACCGGGTTCTCTCCTCCACCAATAAAATCTGGCTGCCACCATATAACTGAAAAATTGTTCAGTGTGGCATAAAACACCATTCAAAATTTTTAAAATTTCAAATTCTAATGATTAAAACGTAACTGTGTCAGACTTAATAGGGGAGTTTCAGGTTCTCGGATTGTCCATTGTTATTCTAGATTTTTTGTGCTGGTATCACCATTCTGCTTTAGGTTGATTACATAGGGTACCAGAGCAAATGCACAATATCATAAAATAAATCAAAACGTCATATGATTCCATGTCTGGTCAACTGTTCAAATGTTAACGCTTATTGGTTTTTGGCATAAAAGGATTAGTGACGATCATCTGATCTTCAGATATAACTTATCTTTTTGGCATATTCAATATCTTCATAATCATTTGTCATTCAGATGTGCGGTTTGTATAAACTTTCAACCTCCACAAACCATCACACCAATTTTCTTCAAATTTGATATGTAACATTTACAGAATAGAGATAACAACAAGTTTCTTGATACATCGGTTAGATGTCAAGAAAATAAATAGGATGGGGACTTCAGGTAAAGGATAAGGATTTTTTGGCCTCATGTTAAACTTGTTTCAAATGGTGCTATGGGAAGTTATGTCTCAAACAAAGAGTGTTGATGTATTTTTATAGATTTAAACAATTAAGCTGTATTGGTCGGGGACCAGTAGCTGGCTGATACTGGATTTTGGCTTCATAGAACAGCATGATTTTGTGAGATTTCTTTAAATCAATCATCAGCTGTTAGGACAATTTTCTCAACAGCAGGAAAAAAAATATTATTGTGGTACATAAATGACATACTAAAGAAGAAATCACCATAGCCAGATACTTGTCCTAGTCAGCTACTGGTCGTAGTCGGCTACTGGTTCTAGTTGGTTACTGGTCCTAGTTGGCTACTGGTCCTCACCGGATACTTGTCCTAGTTGGCTACTAGTCATAGTTGGCTACTGGTCCTGGCCGGCTACTGGTCCTAGTTGGCTATTGCTCCTAGTCGGGTACTAGACCTAGTCGGCTACTGATCCTAGTCGGCTACTGGTCCTCACCGGATACTTGTCCTAGTGGCTACTAGTCGTAGTTGGCTACTGGTCCTAGTCGGGTACTAGTCCTAGCCGGATACTTGTCCTAGTTGGCTACTGGTTCTAGTCGGCTACTAGTTTTCAAACAGTACAATATTTGTGACTGTGACACACATTTGCCAAAAGTTTTCACCATGTATATTCTGTATATCATGTTGACATTTTTATTACAATATTTTTATGCACAATCACATGAGCTGGAGTACCTCATTGTAAGTTACTTTGTTCAATACCAGGTGTCATATATTTTGTCTTCAACTTTATATTTCTTTTAAAATGTACATATAATAAAAAGGGGAAACAAATATAAAAAGGTATTCTTTTTTTATTGGCAAACTGAATGCAGTTTGCTTTTCATTAAATAATTTGCATTTTCACTTTATATTTTAACTCATCATCTCCTGGGGTCACATTTAGACTCGGAAGAATCAATACATAAAAAGTATCGCCTAATGTCATAATTTGGGACTTCAACAAGTCAATGTTGCATGTAAAATTATTACAAAATTTTCAATCTAATTTATACACCCCTGATTCTGGCAGAGGAATTAAACGTTCTTTGAAATGGACTGGTCCAAATGTGACTTCAGGGGTTGAAGAGTGAACCAAATTTCGTATGTTGCTCTGTATCAATGAGATTTTGAACGAGATTGGTTATGGTAAACATTGGGCAGTACTGTATACCAGGAGTTTCCCTGCGCTCGTTTAACTTTCACCAGTGTCCTTAGATGAGTAGGTAAAATTTAAAATCAAAATGAAATTTTCAAGCCAAATAAGTATGGACATTTTATATATATATATATATGTGTGTGTGTGTATATATATATATATATATATGTGTGTGTGTGTGTGTATATATATATATATATATATATATATATACATACATACCATACATGAGTTTATGGTGATTTAGAGCAAATTTATGATGGGGTGAATATGTTTTCTGTTCCAAAAGGGCAAAAATAAACAGTCACCCATCTCGATGCTGACCATGCATGCCATTGGTTAACTTCACAACATGAATATAAACACCCACCGTCCAGCTACAAAAGCTAGCTATTGGACTAGACAGTTAACCTGCCTATATCCATGACTGTTACACTACCCCCTCTGTCGACATGCTTCACAAGTTCAACCCGAAATCCAAAGCTTACACTATGCCCTTCCTTCAGCTGTACATCATGGATTTCATGCCCAATTGCTGCCACCAAATGTATCATCCAGATGACGACCATGCTCACTGCTGCTGAACTTCAGTACATGAATATAAACACCAACTGTCCAACTACAAAAGCTAGCTATTGGACTATACTGTTTAAAATCTGTGTATATCCATAACACACTAGTTTCTTCAGTATTGTAATCCATGCTGGAAATGCTTTATTACCTACAAAATCAAACTAGCTTCAGTGTTACACACTGCCAAATTTTATTCACACGAAACATTTAATGTGAAATGCATGTAATTTTAACATAACATGTATCAACTCCATCGATTAACACAAAAACTTTCATGTGAAAAAAATTTGCTTATTTTAATAATGGCTTGCAAGCCAAATTTTGATCACTTGAATCAACATTTAATGTATATGGTTTAAAGTGTGATGTTCTAACCACTCGGCCACAAAGGTCCCGATCTGATGGGACCACAGATCCAAAAGCATAGTGTAAACCTGGCTTTACATATTGCAACCAGTTTTAAGAGTAACGATGCTTTAAAACATCACAGAAAAACTTTATTTTATTTGATTTTGAATGGTGTTATACGCTACACTCAATTTTTTCAGTTATATGGTGGCAGCCGGTTTTTAATGGTGGCGGAGAGAACCTGGTTACCCAGGAAGTGACCACAGACCACAGTAATCTGGCACACTTTCTCACAAAAATCATTTTAAGGTTCCATTGTGGCTTGAACCTGCACTGACCAGATGTGAGAGACTTCATGGATCAAAGCGTGATGCTCTAACCACTCAGCCATTGAGGCCCCCTGTAGGAAAACTAACACAAATTTTAATTCATCACTTTATTACTTTCCATCAATCTTATTTATAAGTTAATTTATACATCATAAAAACATTTCATCTGCCTTCCACACATTCACTCAGAAAATATGAACATACTAATCAAGTAATAACAATAAAAAAAAATATCAACATGAAATTATGAAGTGTTCATGTGAAATCGACTGCTTGACTACGTATGATATAATCAAAATGATGATGATGAATGAAACCTAATGAATGTAAACAAACGAGTTCACATGATGAATTTTGACTACATATCAAAAACACGCATCCACCTGCTTGCTACCGATCTTCCCGCTAATGACCACAATGGGTTGTAGAGAAACAAATGACCCAAATTAAATTTCTTGTATACTCCAGGTAAAGGGAAAAAGCAGGTTTATAACGATGGACTCAATGCCTGCTCCACATTATGTAAATGGTTGAAAATCGGTTAAGTTTCATGAGACGTTCGAATTGACTTTCTGCTTGACTTTTTGACCTTTTGTGAATCGCTACTTCCAGCTTTTCATTATGAAGTAGGTTTTGAGGTAAAACAATATAAAAATGAAATTTCTCCGTTTCCTGATTTTAATCAGTGGGAGTTGGGGGGGGGATTGGGAATGATAGTTTAGAAAAAGTAGTTTCTATGATGGCAAGTTAGTCTGATAAAAATGCAGATTAAAACAATTGTATTGTAAAACTGACTCCTTACAACCATGTACACATGTTTAACATCTCTTTACAATTAAATCATGCTTTCAAATCAAGGACGTTTGGTGGCAATTATGTCGAAACAATATGTCTCAATCATATCAAAATTGTCAATTACATTTTTGCTTCTACATGAACATTGGTGCAAAAGTATTATCAATTACATGTACCCCACATCAAGACGTTTACGTACTAAAATGAAACTGGCCACAGTGAAGTAAAACGAATAAAAAACAACACCTTGTCATACACCTTCTCAAGTGTCGAAATTAATTAACTCTGTACTTTAGGATATAACTTTTCATGGTAACTGCGGTCCTGTGACTCTGGAATCTGAATTTTGAATGGAGTCTTACACTACTCAACAATTTTTCAGTTATATGTTGTTTTTAATGGTGGAGGAAAGAACCAGAATACAATTTACCCAGGAAGAGACCACTGGTCTTCTGCAAGTAAACTGGCAAACTTCTTCACAAAAATCAGCTTAGGTTCCAGTGGAGCTCAAACCTGCGCTGACCAGAAGTGAGAGACTCCATGGTTTAAAGCGTGATTCTCTGACCTCTTGGCCATAGAGGACCCCTGTGATTTTTGGAAAGCAAAAAGATACAGATTCCAAGAAATGATGTCATGAAACAACCAGTTACCGTGACGTTCACTGTTACTGCTAGCCAACCAAAGTTAGAGGACAAAAATTTATGTGAAAAGGTCTTGTTTGCCCCTTAAAAACCAGTAGAAAAGAACTTAGCTGTTACTAATGTTTTTTCTTTCGTTTACATCCTACTTTTTATATAAAGAGGATATGGAACTGACTTGTTTAGTAGACCAGGAAACGTCAATGAAATCATATAAAAATTTATTGATAGAGTCTAACCCAGTTATATTGAAATCCCACTTTATCGGAAATAAATTTGATTCCACATTCAAATTTCTTTATTACTCCTATACCCAGTTATTTCGAAATCCTTGTTGATTTGAAAGAAATATTCATTCCCCTTCTATTTCAGTATATCTGGGTTTGACTATACGGTTTTAAGTTTTTATCCATGTTATTTATTTTTATACCGACTGGTTATGAGGTTATTTTTAAGTACTTTGACCTATGAAGAAACTGAAGTAGTCACATAATACTTTTTTTATAGAAAGCATTGTGCAAACACAAAGAATCTGAACAACTCTTAAGCTTCATAAGAAAATGCAAAGGTGTTTTGGTATATGTTTCAAAAATTTCTGGACCTTTGATTTGTAGTACAAGATAGTTACAACTGGAGTAATTATAACACCTGTTTGATTTAATGGTGATTTGAGAAAGTCAACAGTTTTTTTTTCAGATATCATGGCAGTGGCCAGTTTTTACTAATGGAAAAGAAAATCGAGTAATAGTGTACCCTGGACCAGAAATATGCACCCCATCCCCTCTATCCTTCCACAAGGAACCTGACAAACTTCCTCAGATAACAAGCTTAGGTTCGAAATGAGATCAAACCCACACTGAATACTTCCTGGTTTAAAGTGTGATGCTTTATCCATTTGGCCACAGAGGCCCTAGCAGTAATACAAACAGCATTCCCTGACCCAGCCAGGAATGAAAAACATTTCATTTTGCTATGTTTGAGCAAATTGTAATTCTAAGAAATATAACCAAGAATGTCTTGTAACATTAACCATCCTTAAATTCTCAACCCCTGAAGTCATATTTGGACCTGTCCATTTCAAAGAATTTTTAAGTCCATTGTCAGAATTCAGGGGTGGATGATTTAAAATCATAATTTTATGATAATTTTACATGTAATATAAACGTGTTCAATCCTGATTTATGATGAAAGACCTTACTATTTATAGATCTGGGCAAGTCTAAACGTTATATCATTCTTCAATTTAAAACTAGTAGAGTTTATATCAAAAACAGAGATAATTTCTCTAATTGGTGTGACTTGTTTTCAATATTCCAAACAGAATCATCCCTAAATATGAAAAGTCCTACTTTAATACAAACAATGTCTTAACTACAACTGCAAAATCAATTTCTGTCAAGAAAAAATCCCAAAATAATTCAATTAAACAAAGAATAATTAAACGTAACACCAAACATAACTATAGATCTTTTTTTTTCAAAAGTAAGAGTGTTTGCGTTATAAGTTCACAAAAAAAAAAAAAAAAAAAAAGTAAAAAGAAAAAAATTGATGTGAATGGCAGACAGTTTCAGTTCATGAGATCAAAAACATCTGAAAGTGATTTCTCACATCTCCAAATTAATGAACATATTCAAGACACCGATATCAAGGACAGCAAAATTATAACATGTTAAACAATCGTCCTGGAAACAATAAAAAAAAGAATCCGACTTACAACAAGTTAGCATGATGCCAACATACATAATTTGACTGAACAACATTTTATGTTTTACTTCATCAACATCAAGATTAAAGCCAGTTAATACACATTTAATCATATTCTAGATGTTCAGTTTCACTGTGTTCCATTGAAATCTCACACTCAACAAAACAATCCCACGATGGCATATCAACAAAATGTTAACTACTTTCCAATTTTAATTTGTTTAATGTGGTCAACATATAACCCACAATCACCACGTATTTCAAATTGTATCTGTAAAAAGCCAGTATTCATCACAGTGACGGGCGTGGACATTTGTGCAACAAATGACCGAAAACGTTGAATCAAGATTCACCATCTTCATCATTGTTTAGATGGATGATAAATATCAACATTTTCATAGGCAGAATACTAGATGGTGAAAAATTGTCACTGACAATGAGTTTATCTAACAATCTTTTTTTTCTGTTGAAAATAAAGGGAAGTCCTTAGAATATATAAATGGTGTATATTAGTTCTGAAAGTTCTCTCAACCCCCGCCCCTCTCCCACTTACTTTTTTACTTGTGAACATAAGATTGATAATTGATAATATGGAGTTTTAATTGCCCGTTTCTACCTGAGAATATGAAATGGTCTAAAATTATGGGCCTTACCCATTACGTTTCATTTCATGAGAACTTTAGAATTTACTGCCAAGGACAGGACTGTCCATTCTGCATCTATAGTACCAGGAGAAGAATTAGCAGGTCATGTCATTTCAGTTTTGAGGTATGGATTTAGCTTGCCTTTTTTATCCTGAGAATTTTAAATAATGAATCACTATTATGTGAAAAGGTTTTTTTTTTTTGTTTTTTTTTTTTTGAATTTTTTTTTTTTTGATTTTTTTTTTTGATTTGTTGTGTTTGTTTTTTTTTGTTTTTTTTTTGTGTGTTGTTTTTTTTATCTTTTTTGTTTTGTTTTGTTTTTGTTTTTTGTTTTGTTTGGTTTTTTTTTTTTTTTTTTTTTTTTTTTTTTTTTTTTTTTTTTTTTTGTATTTTTGTTTTTGATTTTTTTTTGTTTTTTTTTTTTTTTTTTTTTTGTTCTTTTTGTTTTTTTTGTTTTGTTTTGTTTTTGATTTGTGTTTTTGTTTTTTTTTTTTTGTGTTTTTTTTTTATTTTTTTTTTCTTTTTTTTTTTTTTTTTTTGTTTTTTTTTTATTTGTTGTTTTTTTTTGTTTGTTTTTTTTGTTTTCTTGTTTTTTTTTTGTTTTTGTGTTTTTTTTTATTTTGGTTTTTTTTCTTGTTGTTTTTTGATTTTTTGTTTTGTTTTTTTGTTTTTTTTTTTTTTTTTTTTTTTTTTTTGTTTTTTTCTTTTTTTTGTTTTTTTTTTTTTTTTTGTTTTTTATTACTTTTTTTTTTCTTTTTTTTTGTGATTTTTGTTTGTTTTGTTTTTTTTGTTTTCTGTGTTTGTTTTGTTTTTTTTTGATTTGTTTTTGATTTTGTTTTTTTTTTTTTGTGTGTTTTTTTTTTTTTTTTTATTTGTTTTTGTTTTTTGTTTTTTTTTTTTGTGTTTTTTTTTTTTTTTTGATTTTTTTTTTTTTTGTTTTTTTTTTGTTTTTTTTGTTTTTTTGTGTTTTTTTTTGTTTTGTTGTTTTGGTTTTTTGATTTTTTGTTTTTGTTTTTTTTTTTTTTTTTTGTTTTTTTTTTTGAATTTTTTGTTTTTTTTGTTTGATTTTGTTGTTTTTTTTTGTTTTTTTGTTGTTTGAATTTTTTTTTTTTTTTTTTTTTTTTTTGTTTTTTTGTTGTTTCTGTGAATTTTTTTTTTGTTTTTTGTTTTTTTTTTTTTTTTTTTTTTTTGTTTTTTTTTTTTTTGTTTTTTGTTTTTTGTTTTTTTTTTTTTTTTTTTGTTTTTGTGTGTTTTGTTTGTGGTTTTTTTTTTTTTTTTGTTTTTTGTTTTGTTTTGTGTTGTTTTTTTGTTTTTTTTGTTATTTTTTTTTTTTTTTGTGATTTTTTTTGTTTTTTTTTTTTTTTTTTTTTTTTATTTTTGAATTTTTTTTTTTTTTTTTTTGTGAATTTTTTTTTTTTTTTTTTTTTTCTTTGTTTTGTTTTTTGTTGGTTTGATTGTTTTTTTTTGTTTTTTTGTTTGTTTTTTGTTTTGTTGTGTTTTTTGGTTTGTTCTTCATTTTGCGCTTTATGGCAGAAAAGTAAATTCCAGTATTTCAAGCAAGGAAATGAAAATTACTTAACAAAAAATAGTTACGATGAAATTAGAAAAATCCCCAAAAATTATTATGATATAAAGGAAACAAAGTATGTGTGAAAAATTAAGATTTATGTTCAACAGTGTGTTTTCACCTTTAAAAATAAATGAAATATCTCATCAAGAAAAAACCATAATTAGAGAAATATACAAAATATGGACAAGTCTGTTATAAGACTCATTACAGAGCAAAAAACAGCACAAATATAACTAAATGGATTACCCCAATTTTTACTTTAGGCTTACTTTGAAGTAAAAATTGGGGTAATTTTTTTCATGATGCATTAAGTTTTTCCCAGTTTTAGTATAAGCAAAATTAAGTGGCAAAATGTTATTTGAGTTTGTTCACCAGCAGCTTAACCAAAATCAGGCCAAATTTTAAAATAGATTTGTTTGATGTGACCCGACTGACCCATCTACAATGTCCGAACCAATTTTTCTAGGCAGTCTCTTATCAAAACGAAATCTTGTTTAATTCACATTACAAGATTCATAGTGGCAAAGGAAGCAAATAGAAAGTGAAGGGGGGTGTGGGGTTAGGGCAAGAATTTTTTTTATATACAATTACATTTGAAACAATTTGCTTACAAGTTGATAATATAAGAATTTTGCTTCTACATGAGAAAAAGTGGGGAGGGGGGGCAGATGAGTGAAAAAAGAAATAATAATACCATAGTAATAATAATTGCTTGCTAACCGACTTCTAAAACTACTAGATGGGAGACATCAAACAATTAATTTTTTAATGATGGCCTCAGGAAAAATACCACATCATACTCCATACAACCCCGTTTAAAGGTGCTTTATTAAATCATGAATAAGATAAAAAAAAAAACACTTAAGTACCGTACTAAATTAATAACAGTACAACCTGAGTCAACCTTTATCACCTAACTGCCACGATTGGGGTTTTCTTATTCATCAAAAAAAAATAAAATAAAATAAAAAAATAAAAAAAAATAAAAAGGGCAAGAAAAGGGAATGAAATTCTGTGATCTGTTGTCTTTGAGTTTGAAATTTTAACCACCAACAGCATAAACTTTGAAAGTACCCCTCATCTCACAACAAAAACAGAAATGAACCAGCCAAGTACAGCTAATATTTGATATTCTCTAATTTTGACCAACGGACAGACATCTGAGGGGAAAATTCCACATTATATATGGTAAATAAAAACACTTTTTGTCTTAGACAACCTAAAAATCAATCTTCTTCCATTGGTGTCTCTTCACTTTCTCTCTCACTTGTGACCATCTCGTTTTCAGAGCTGTTTTCAATGTCTTTAGTGGTGCTGTCTACACTAGTCATCGCTATATCCGTGTCGACACTCAAATGATTGGAGTCGCTACAAGTACTTTCTGAGGCGTCAGTAATTTTTGTTGCCTCTTGCAATTGTTGATCATTTGAATTGTCTGTGCACTTACTTTCCTCCTCCGATGACGATGATGACGACGACGACGGTGGTGGTGGAGGTGGTGATTTGCTGTTTTCACTAGTATCATTCTGTTCAACTACACTTTGGTTAATCTGTTGGTCTGTATGTTCACTTTGTTCTGTTTCAGCACTTGATGTAACCTCAGTACCTTCCTTATCATTTTCTGGTTCTTTTTGTAAATCAGGTTCACCTGTAACAGGTTCTTTAGAATCTGAAGTATCAGAAGTCTGACTATCACTTGAACACTCGGAGTCAGAGCTTAGCGGATCTCGAGGGTCTGAATCTTCAACTTTGCCTTCCGATATTAGATTTGCAGATATATCACCCTGTTCTTCCTTGTTTTGAACACTTTCCTGAGATGAGATTCCTTGTGAAGAAACTTGTACTCCATCTGACGTTTCGGCACACGACTTTGATGTAACATCTAGATAAGAGATGAAAAAAAAAACATAAGGAAAAAGATTTAACTTAAACTTCGATTTTCTTGTAAATTTCTTGATATAATTTTTCCCTTCTCTCAATTATTTTGCACAGAGCTGAAATTGGCACACAAAAGATATCTACTGGTATATTTGGGGGAAAAGACAGGAAAGGAGCAATATTTTATCTGAAACTACTCTGACTCAGAGAAATATTACTGTTAATGACATCGATCAAATAATATTAGAATTCTCAAAGTATTTAATGGAAACATCTTGACAGTAAATGAGACTGGCCAATTTGAGTACTGTTACAATAGATGTCACAAAATTTAGGTGAAGTGTCATAAGTTTTACCCATGCTATGGACTGATGCCAATGCAGCGTGGGTCCTTTATGTGCCACGCCTTCAGTGACATGGGACCTCAGTCTTAAGTCTCAACCGAAAGACTCATGACTTTTACCTCATATGACGAGCGCTTGGTGATGGTACAGTGAGTTGAAACTGTGACCTTTTGCTTGCAAAATGAATGCTCAATCACCAGACTGTCACAAGCATTTCAACACACGGTACATAAACATAAACATCATGGGTATGGCACCATAAAACTTGCTTCTAGCAAATCAGATTTCAAGATTCGACAAAATTGATTCAATTTTGAATCATGTTTTATATCACACTCAACAATTTTTCAGTTATATAGTGGCTGCCAGTTTTAAATGGTGGAGGAGAGAACCTTGTTTTAATGTACCCAAGAAGATACCACTGACCTTCCGCAAGTAAAATTGCAAACTTTTTCACAAAATCAGCTGATTTCCAGCAGGAATCAAACCTGCACTGACAAGAAGTGAAAGACTTTATGGTTTAAAGCAAATTGCTCTAACCACTCGGCCACAGAGGCCCAGACAAAGTTGAAAAATATTCTCAGTAAATTCTGCAGTTTTACAGTCCTGGGTCCCAGGGTATTTCCCAGATCATAATTTTAAAATTTTCTATGTCTCTCACCTGTTTCCCCACTCTTTATTACACTGTCTGTATTGCTTTCTGGTGTCACTTCACTATCGCAAGTGTCTTTCACAAAGCGTGTATGATTTTCCTCATCTGAATTTATATTAAAATCATCTATAGTGTTTTCTTTTTGAACACTGATGCTCGGTTGTGCAGTTTTATTCAGCGGTATACCCAATTCATTCTGTGTCGGGCTGCCATTAAAGTCCTCCTCCTTCTTGGGAACCATCTTATTGTGGGTCTCCCCCCTGTTTTGGTTGTCGCCATCTGCAGCAACGCCTGCCCAACTATCAGTTGGCCAGTTAGCCGGCTGTGATACTGGAAAACTTGAATACTGTCCAGGCTGTAATGAGGTAAATTGACTTCCGTTCAAAGAAGGTGAATCCAATCCATTTACTAAGTTTCTGGACTCTGAGACTATTTTGCTGAAAAAGATGAAGATTTAAAAGATAATCTCAACAAATTAATATTTGAATGCACAGATCTATCCGTGTATGTACGGGGAATAAAATTGGCTGCAGGATCCAGGGGCCAGCCGGGCCCCTAGAAAAACATATCTAGGAGCCCAGCTATTTCTTCAGATGCTTTCATACAGAAAAGTGAAAAAGCCCAAATTTTCTCAATTTTATTCAGATTTTATTTCTCTTTCTATATCACTTTTTTAAATCGTGTTGCATGCAATATGTCTCTTGAATCTACATGTACCAACCAATAAAAAAATTCCATTCATTTTATTGAGGAGTGGTTCTTGTGAATTTTTTTGTACTCTTTGGTGTATTCTAGGGCTGGTGTCTTGCTGGGGTTTTCAACAATGTAACACCATATAACGTGACTTACGAGTCCAAGGAATGGTTACAAGTCAAATCAAACCACATCCCCTAATGATTTTGGCATTTTGGAACTTAGTACAGTTAAATAGGCATCTGGAAGTATTCTTTTTCAGCATTTGGAAATATTTATCAAGGTAACGAAATGGTATTAAAAAATTATGTTTATCTCAGAAGAAAAGTTTCATTTTCAAAAATAATTTGTGAGTATAACATGCTCTCTTGATAATTATAAATCACAAATTCACGTCAGTGAAAAAAAAACATAGTTTGCATACATCTCCAAATTATCTGTTTTAATTTAAATATATCATTTGCTATCAAAACATTTTTTTGATCAAGCAGTCATTCGAAAGGAACAAAGAATTCAAAGTGGAGCCAATTGTTGTGTAATTAAGGCGATAAATTACGAGATCCTAATGTTGAACAATTAACGTAATCTGCTGAAAAAAGGCCTACCTCTCGATAGGCCCGAGTGCCAATATTGAAATAATTTGCAAGCAACTGTCGAAAATTCAGTTAAAGAGAAACAAGTCATGAAATCACTAGGTGTCGATGTGCATGAACTAAGTACTGATTTCACCATGTGCCAACCTAACTAGGATTAAAAAAATCACGAAACTTTCTCGAAAGCTGATCACCTTATCAACATGTACACATCGGTGTGTATCAGTAATATGCTTCAGCACAACATTGTGACACATGAAGCATTTAAACATCTCACAAACCTAGATTTACATGAAAAAATTGTTGCGGACTAGACGAAAAGAGAAGAGAAAAACGGAAACAGACATTTACGGATACAGTTGTACTCGCCATCTGGGCGATCGGCGGTGCAAATTTTGATCGCCTAGTCATAATCAAAGTACTGATACGAGTTGGCAATCTTAAGTTTTAATGTGGTATAATACACTCGGTATACTGAATACTTTTTAATTCAGCAAAATTACGTTTTACAAAAAAAGTAATTAAAAATCGGGTCACACCTTTGGCCAAATGTGAGTACTGATGACTTATTTATTATGCAACAAACTACATAGGTCAGCAATATGATTATAAAATCTTGTGCTTATAAACATCGTTTCATCGATATAAAATTTCTATGCGACAATGCAGTATTATATCCTAACGCTATATTTCCTATCAGTAGTCTTAAATCTCTAGGTCAATATGTGTACGTGTAAAACATTTTACCAACTTCAAAGACTGCCGCGAGTTTCTCATCAGTTAAGACACAATTTCTATGTCCAACTTCACAGACAGATCTTGCCAATACACAGTAAGGGAAACTTAACCAAAACTCATTTGCATATTAATCCTGCGCAAGAATTGTTAACAGTCCGGTCTATCGCTTTTAATGTCAATTCTATCACAAGAACATAATGGTAGAAAATAATTGAAAACTAAAATTCTAAAGCAAATTTTTAATATCATAAAGGACGCCGAACTGACCTTTAATAGCATATATTTCAACAAGGCTTGACCTATATTTTTCAGCGAATTGTTACTATATTTTCGTCATTTTTAAAAGCAAAAATATACGAATAAAAGTGTGATTTGGAAATTTCAATCTTGAAGTTGAGTTTATGTTGCTGAAATGCACATACATGTGTAATTTTGCCTCAATATAATGGGTCATTAACCCCATACTGGAAAATGTACTTTGGCTTTTTTAACAATAAACAACTTAGCATAACATTGCTGCGTTGATGTTCCATCAACTCGTAAAAATGGTCGCAAATGCGACTGGGTGAGTGCTAATTTTACTCCCTAATGTAAAATTTTTTATTTTTTACAAAGACATAAAATTGACAGGACTCCAAGGAGATAGACTCTTTCTCTATGTGCACACATGTTAACCCTTTCAATACCACAGTGTCCTACAACACTAAATTTATTGTTCACTACTCACGATAATGTCCACGGCCGCCCGTTAGAAGTACAACCGCTGATTACGAGAACGCTGTTAACCGCCTCGTGTTTCTCCTAAAATGGCTTCACTTTCAGTTTATGACCGGAAATCACGATTACAACGAGAGTTAGATGAGACTTTAGTCTGTATTATCACATGTACATGTAATGGATGCCAGCGAAAATAATCAAGTTCTGACAAATGTAAAAGTGCTATTAATTTGAAATCAGTGACTGAAGGCGTTGAAAAATGGCTGCCGCTTATGCATTCTAGATTTCCCCAAGATGTTTTAGATATTTCCAACTATGATTCTGGCTCTAAAAATGACTTTTTAGTACCTGATTTGAATGATGATTCTGCAGGTGAACAACATGTAAACCCTATTTCTACGGAAACAGAATCCAAGATAGATATCGATTCCAAATAAGATGTTAGCGGTGATGATGATTTTACGGATAAGTTAAATGCAGATAATCTCCTTCGATTAACATTTGTTGACAAATAATTTAAATCAAAGCATTAAATTTAACACATTTATAGCTGAAAATGTTGGTCCAACTTACAAATTGGATATTTTATCAAGTCACAAGTGAGTAAGCATATATTTATCTCCTTTTTCCTGATGAGTATACATGCATTTTTTTATATGAAATGCAAAGGAAAATTGTGTATACAATAAAATCTATACATGCATTTAGAATGTATTGATTTATTCAAGTTTTTCAATCAAATGTTCTATTTGTACATTATTAAAATAAGATCATTTTCTTAAATTTCTCTCACAAATTTATTCATTCCATACCCATAAATTAAAAATCAGACTCCACAGCAAAACAACACCATGATGAAAATATGCTACAGACTGCAGAAAATGTAAACTGCTACAGTGTATAACATCTCTCTCTATGCAGCTGTGATGTTGCAGTATTGAAAGGGTTAATGTATGCGTGCACATGTCTGTGTGTGAGCATGTGTCTATGTTTCTTTCTCTGCATTTGTGTGTGTGTGTGTGTGTGCGCGTAGTCTGTCTCTGTGTGGTGTTGTGTGTGTGCACATGCCTGTAATAGTTATTTTTAACCAAGAAAAAAATTACAATTGCTACTGATAAACTAAAGATTAATTCTATGAATTATCTGAGCAGTACTTACTTTCCAAATGGATCAACAGTGCTAATGACCAAAACATTCTGAAATGGAGAATATTATTACAAAATTGTATCAATATTGCTCATACTAATATAAGACTAACAATGCAAACAAAATTAACAAATAAATACGAAAAGAAATATTGCAAATACACACAAGACTATATTGAAGCCTCAATAACCACACTTGGTTGGTACATATACCAGTTCACTTTTAAGTCAGATCAGTAATATTTACTGAGCACCTGTCAGATGGGACAAGTAAATTTAGAAGACTGATTTCAAGGAAGAAAATTTTAAAAGTGAATTTTTTCCCCCATCACTTTTTCTCAACGTTATAAACTTAAATCTATAGTTTTTTGATAGGCTTATAAATCTGTACTTAAACAATGGCTACACATTACTACATAAAACATTCAATTACTCATACAAGTGACAAATGCATATGACAGTATGGGCAGACAGATAGATAGATTTTCAGGGTACCATACTCACCCTGCATGACAAGTGACAAACATATGTTTACGATATCATGCCATGGGTAGATACCGTATTCGGCCGTGTATAATCCGCACTCTTTTCACTCTAAAATTTGTCTCAGGCAGGGGGGTGCGGATAATAGAGTACTACAGAATCTTAGTACTGCACGAGATTCGATGTGGGTGGTAAGCCTGACAAAGTTTTGTCGTAATAACGATGTACGAGTCAATGTATATCATCATTTATGTCTACAGTGACGGTGAATAAATCAATAAATGAATCTTGTTGTCTTTTATTTTTGTGTGTTTCAGTTTAGAAATAGGCTAGACTACACATGCACTTGTGTAATGCAATCCTTTGATTGAGGGTGTTGTGATCGGTGGATTGCATAACGCAAGTGCCTGTGCAAGGCTAGCCTAGTTGCGATGTTTGGCGAGGAAACAGAATAGTACAGTACCTGTTGCTTATCTTCATCATGAAGTTTTGTTATTATTGAAAAATAGAACAATCTCAACAAGAATTCTAATAATTATTTCACGCTGGTGAACGACGAAGCGAACAGCCATGTTGTAACTGTAAATGAGGGGGCTAAATGGAAGAGCAAATATGTAGTATCTTGTAGTTTCGTATTTTCCCATTTATATCATATTATGTAGTTTTGCGTTGTTTGTTTTGAGACGATGACTATACATTAATAAATAAAACAATGTTTTCTGGGTGTTTTGTTCTGTGGAGGAATGTTATTTTACACATTTCGTACAAAAGGTATATACCAGTAACTCTCTTACTACAGTACATCTACAGTGTAGTACTAAGTTATGGAACATGCCAATTATACAGGTAAGTACGATGAGTTAATTTTAAATTGAAAATATGATAAAAGGTGTAAAATAACACAATGCCACACCAAGGTAATTAATGTTTGTAGTATATGTCTCCATTCATAATCAATGATGCGTGTAACAGACAACAGTATACTTGGATCTGTATATATATCCCTTTGTTTCAATAATTACGCTATACACGCGTATTCTGGATATATAGATCGCTTGTGTACAAGTGCTCTCCGTTAATTAAAATTGTTACAAACTTTTATGTCGCCGATTTCCGCAAATATAATATCTATTTCAAATGTTGTTCTAATACATACTATTAATTAAATATATAGGCTACCACGTCAGCAAAAGCAAATGATTGTGCAAGTGACAAAAACTGATGTTTTGATATGTGTTAATTATTTCAAATCATTAATTTGCTTATCATATCCCTTATCTAATACGATATCAAATGATCCGAATTTTGAAAATATTTCCGATCGGGTAGATAGAAAGATTTTCAGACTAAACGGATTGATTATACACGGCCGACTCGCCTGTACTCGCCGTGCAGGACAGTGACAAATGCATACAATAGTATGGGTAGATAGATAAATTTTCAGGCTACCATACTCACCCGTAGGACAAGTGAATATTTTGAAGTTTGCTAATCCCTGTAATTTCAGACCCATATCCTGTTTCATGGTTCATACAGCCACAAAACAAAATTCAAACACTTTCAATGGGTGTGTTGGAAGTTATCTAGACCCTGTAGGACAAACCCAAGTTGAAATACAAGCCTCTGTTTTAAGTCTTAGTTTAAAGACCCATGACTTTGGGTCATGGTTCACAGATTTTTCCATCTTTTTTATGGGGAATAATTTCCTTGTCAAGCCCCTAGAGTGTTGAAAAACTACAAGCTTTATGACACCACAAAACATTTTGATGACAGAGAGTTTCTAGGGCTTCTATGTAATGAGAGTACAATGCACTAATAGATATGTCAAACTTCATCTGCAAACATAAACATGTACATCACTCATGAGGAAAAAATAATTAAACACAGGTTTGTTGTGCAGAAATGAAAATCTCAACCCTGGATGTAAAAATCTGAAAGTCCAATCATCTTGAGACCCTTCATGTAAGATTCTATTATTCTAGTTATGGTATGCTAATTACTTGGCAAAAAGACTTGTGTTAGAAGTAGTATATATAGTTACATTAAATTATACCATTATTTACAAAAATTGGAACTGTTATCCAAGCAAAACTGTATTTTTTTTTTATTCTAAATAAAATTTTTTGATATAAGTAAAACAAAATCAAAATAATGCATCTCTATTAAATTTACATTACATAAAGCAACTTTGGGTGAAAATGTTCGTACAGACACTTATTTAAATATCTCATAAAACTACTTTTAAAACAATAACTTGAGCACAAAGACAAAACAGGTACTTCTATTTTGTTATAATTGTGTTTTACACCACACTCAACATTTTTTCAGTTATATGGTGGCGACCTAATTTTAATGTTAGGGAGAAAGCCTGGTTACAATGTATCTGTGAAGAGACCGCCAACTTTCTGCAAGTAAACTGACAAACTTTCTCATAAAAGCAGCTTAGGTTCTAGCAGGGCTCGAACCCACGTTGAACAAAGGTTAGAGACTTCATGGTTTATAGTGCGATGCTCTAACCACTGGACCATGGAGACCCCCATAAGTACTTCTAAAGCTGATGATCAAGCTTAACACATACAAAATACATCTAAACTTGTTAATGATATGAACTGTCAAATATATATATGTCCTATCCGAATTAAACAAGAATTGTCAAAATACAACATACCCTGTTAGTGCAGCATTAAATCTTAGATAGTGAAATTTTTACCAAGAAGTAGGTCAAATGACATTATCTAGGTCACAAGTTCAAATATCATGGTACCATCTGAAAAAGCTGATCATAAGGATTGCATATTATCAAAGCTCTTCCAGTTATATTTCAAAAGAAAAGGTCCAGGTTTAAGTTTTAATCTACAGATGCTGAGGACACTAACTCTCCAGACATATGTTGTTAACTCATTCACCCCTATAGACACATTTGAAATGACCTAAATAATTGATTTACAGAAGAGTCCATTGTTTTTCAGGGGGTAGATAGGTTAAGGAAAGGACAGGAATTCTTAAAAACAAATGACAAGTCTTACTTTTTCAATACCACGGAGAAACTTGTCACATCTTTTGTAGTGTTTCTCAGGCTCTGTTAGAAGTTCACATAACCGCTGAATAGTAAATGGAGCTCTGGAAGGAGAGAGAACAAAAGACATGTTATACATCATGTAACATAATTACAATGGTTGAAGATAAACATCTTTTTGCCATACTGAAAACCCTGTAAACAAATCTAGTTGCAAACATTTTTTAAATTAGAGGGTAGAATTAAACTAGTTTTAATTATTCACATCCATATAAAGAAAAATCAGTTGAGGTATAAAAAATATACCGTAACTAAAAAGCATGTAATTCAACATTATTCCTGTGCTGGTGTTGTTATTTATATTAATAAGAACTCAAAACATACAACTCACCCCCTCCCCCAGTCTTAATGGATGCAATTTTTAAAACAATAGAATAAATGATATTTCAAAACCTAAAAAGAGATGTTTAAGATGAACAAAATTATAAAATTTTACGAAACAGCATCTGCAAGAACACTAACTCTCAAGTGTAATGTCTCAGATAAGAGTTCCTTCTTAGGGCAATTTCACTATTTTTTCCTTGAAATTATTTCATTGAAAATGTTATTACATTTTTATCATTTCTAATAAACTGAATTGGTAAGAAGTCATACTTAACTCATTGACACCTAAAGACACATTTGGGCTGGGAATGATTTACAGAAGAGTCCATTGTTTTTCTGGGTGTGATGGGTTAAATAAATCCTTTTAAGAATCTTTTTTAAAATAAGATTCAAGAATGTATGGGTGGGGTCTATAAAGAACTATTTTGGTATGATTAAAACTAGTAAAACTGAATCAAACGAAACTCAAACAGCTCAAGAATGTCACAGGGATATGAAGACACTTAATGAATATAAATTAAATTTCAAATGCAGGTACTTCAGGCAAACACCAGAGCTAACATATAATTTATTTTCTGAGATGTCAAGAGTCTGTAAATATTAGATGGGATTTATCATGTTTAGTTGCCAAAGAACAAAAACCATTACCCTAATTTTGTGTGTTACCCCTATTAGTCAGTTAAAACAAACAAACTCCATCAAGCTATCTATTTCATATAGCTTCCTCCTGAAGTACTGTTGGGTTACATGTTCATCTACAGTTAAACTTGTCTATAAAGGCCACTCAAGGGAACAAGCAAAAGTAGCCATTACAGACAGGTGACCATTATAAAGAGGTTCATTCATTTAAAAGAAGTTAACAAAGGTTATGCATGAATGGCCTTTATAGGCAGATGCCCTTTATGCAGAGGTGGCCTTTAAAACAAGTTGGACTGTAGTTGATTTGGTTAATATCGTAAATATCCTCATTGAAAATAAAAATCCTGATGTGTATGTCCAATATCACTTTTGGGAAGTTGTAAAATAATATTTTTAAGTCAGAATTTTCTCGTCTCAAACATATCTGCTTTGATACGAAACATTTGAAAATTTGCATAATCTGGACCATGGAACAAGAATCCCTAAGAGTATTAACTGTCTTCCGAAACAGAGTACTGGTATGTAATATGTGTCCTATTGTAAAGCATATGTGAAGAGTGTGGATACAAACACTTGATAATAATTTCATAATCAATTCAGTTTAGCATCAGTTTCACAAGTCAAAATCATCAAAGAAATATATATTCACATCAATTTCTAATAACATGACCTTGGGGTTTTCTACCTCCTAAATTCTGAGTCCAGGATCCCCAAAATTGGGAAAATATACAACATTTTAACAAAAACAGAAAAACTTTTTTAAAGACATTTGTTTGAAAATTCTTCATTCTTTATTCTGAGATTCCAAATAGACCTTTTCATATGATTCAAATACCCGCAAAACATAGACATCGTTATAGTAACTGATTGTTCCTTGATGTCATTTTCTGGGAATCTGTAGCATTTTGCCACTCAAAGTAACAGGACCACAGTTATCGTGAAAGAGTCTTTTGGTAAGAGTTGCATGATTTGAGGGAAATTTTTTGTATTGTGAATGTGTCCTGACCCCAAAAAACCCTAGGAAAATCACTGTGACCAACTACAGGCGTTATCATGACATAAACTAAAATTAGAATTATCCATGAAAATAACTAGAAAACTGAGACAATCCTTTTAAGTCACATATATTTTTAAAGTACCGTTGTCTAATAAGTCAAAGGCTGATCGTAATACAGGTGTTTAAGTCATTGACAACAATGTGACACAACAAGAAATTTGTGAGATTTTTCAATTTTGTTAGATTTTTCTATTTACCAAAAATCTAAATACAATGTATATATATATATATATATATATACATTTACAACTTACCCAGGAAAGTCATTCACGGCTTTCACGATTCTTTGCTGCATTTCATCATATTTAACATTTTCAACATTAGGACAAGACAAAAGGTGATCCGCAGGTAGCTCTTGGTTAAACTTGGTCATCACTTGTTCCAGTTTGTTGATGAATAAAGGTTTTAATCGGTGCCATGGGAACCTGAAATTGTGAATATATGTTCTTTATCAGATAAGAATTGCATCCAAATTATCACATTTTGGGCAAAACAAAGCTTCACCAGTGTTAGTAAGATTTTTTTTTTAATACACATTACAATTTACAGTACACACATCCTTATATTATTTATCATAAAGGTGTACAAAAGATGTCTGATGAGTAATTTACATTGAGTCAAGAGTGAATATTACAGTGTAATACACATGCACATTGTAAACAATTCAAGACTTTGGTGGTGAATACCATGCAATATGAACACAAAGAAATTGTTTTGATGTGTCAGCCGAGGTCAATATAAAACTTATACAGGTTCTCATCACATCATATCAATCCTACATTAATGAAGTCAGATAGAATCCTAGTTTAACTAAGAATAGTAAGACGCCATACATGTATATCTACATGTACATACAGCATATTCACAAGCTAAGTCAGATATGTGATTTCCAAAAACTATTTTCTGAAAGTTGATATTCATCGGCTAGCTGGTGTACAATATGGTACATAAGTTTTTGATAACTAATCACATGTACATATATGTACAGGGCTTAATATCATCAACATGTGGGTCCAGTAAAAGGACCCATTCCTAATGCAAAATCAGCTATATTTCCCCCAATTTTGAGCAAAATTTTCCCAATTACATGTATGTTCATCATGTACCCAACTTTTGATATTCAACATAAAAAACTGCTGAACTGATACCTTCATCATCATGTCTTCTGATGAAATCCATGTTGTCAGTTTAATAAAAAGAGATAATGAAGCACAAGTTTTGTATTTTTACTTTTAGTAGTAAAATTACCATAAAACCATTATTTTTACCAAATTTATCCCAGTGTGACATAAAATTGAAAGGATACAGGACCCTTTCCCTAAAATGGTCTATTAACTCTTGATGTACATAAAGGATCTAACCAAAAGAAGTGTCTATATTTATAAACATACATGTTATGATGTAATACTAATAACAATACACTTTTTCAGTACCAGTTGAAGTTACTTGTCAATAATCTGATGCAACAAGTTAACATTAACATACAAAATATAATCCATTATGAAAAATACAGAATGTAAGAAAGAAAATTCCTAAAATGAAAGATTCTATCAGTTAACCCTCCTAAATGTTAAGTTAAATAAAATGTTCTGATTCCACAAATCTCAGATATTTCATATATACAGTTGAACAAGTCATGACAATACACATATTTTTACACCCCCCCCCCCCCCCCCCCCCCCCCCCCCCCCCCCCCCCCCCCCCCCCCCCCCCCCCCCCCCCCCCCCCCCCCCCCCCCCCCCCCCCCCCCCCCCCCCCCCCCCCCCCCCCCCCCCCCCCCCCCCCCCCCCCCCCCCCCCCCCCCCCCCCCCCCCCCCCCCCCCCCCCCCCCCCCCCCCCCCCCCCCCCCCCTGACACGTTACATTTGGATGATTTCCATCTATAATCTGCCCTGCAGGGCAAGTGAAATTTTTTTATGACTCTTGACCCCTGGCTAGTATAATGTAGTCTACAAATTTCATTTACATAAATGTATAATATTTACATGTTATAGTACATGATGTAGATATGTGTAAATTGTTTATTTTATGTGTGTGACTAAATAATGGGGTATACATAATCAATCTTTCAAATATGTTTACTTTTGTGAGAAATCAAAACACATAACAAAATAATGTATTAAATTATACATCTACAATGAAAATTGAGGTTGCACATTTCAAGTTCATTTAAATTTGCAAGAGCCAAAGGTAAAGTAAAAATTTATAACACACAATAAACACAACTTCAATTGATATAGTGCTAAGTAAGTGATATTTTAAGTCATTCACCCTCATAGACCCATTTGGACTGGCCTGAGTCATTGATTTTCAGAGAGTCCGTTGTTTTTCAGGGGATGATGAGTTCCGGGAATGGGAGTTGACAAATACAGAACCGATGTCTCTATAAACATGTCAATGTAAGGAGGGACGAGGGTGTCAAATCCTGGTCAGACCCAAGACAGCTAGATCTGATTATGTTGACTCCATATCAAAGTAAAAATTTCTTGGCAAGTTGTAACAAACAACATTGAATCAGACATCCATAGTATACAAAGACTGTCACATCAATTCTAGCACACAAAGCTTAGGACTGGCCAAAAAATTTCACCACTTATCTTTACTTAGTTTTAACTTGTTTATTGATGGACATTTTGTGTGATCATGTTCATACATAAATACATAAAGCATGTGGCTTGTTGAAGATACTATTACTTCAGAGTGTTAATGTTATTTTAGCATAGGAGGGGTAAGTTTGGTAAGTCCAAATGTGTCTTTAGAGGGTGAATGAGTTAACAATAATATACCATACGTCACACCTTACTTTGTTTACAGAAAGATATTGGATACAGGATTTAAGCTGAATTGAAAGAATGATGAGTGACTGATGTGTGTTACAGACAGTAGTGATTATAGATCCGACATCAACTGTGGACCGACAGCCTTACTTAGGGACAATGTCCCTGTCTGATAGGATGTTGGGTGTGGAATCAAAGTAACCCCTCTCTAGAAATTCTACCATTAGCAGATTGTCTCACAGTATCATATTACCCCTAGATAAATATATGTGTATGTACGTACTAAAAGTACAGGCATGTTTAGTGGTGTTTCAGCTTCCATTATTTGTCAGTCTATTAAATGAACTAAATACACTATGGAATTGATCAGTAGCTTATTCAATAGTATTCATCGAGAAAATGGTTATTACTGCTTTTGTAAATTATGTTGATTGTAATTTACAGAATGACAATTTTCTGTGAAGCAGAACGTAACATTTTCTTAAAAATTTGTCATTTTAAAGGTATAATTTCCAGTAATTATGCAAGTTTCTTCAGTCATGACATGAATGAATTACAAAATTATTTTTATAGAAGACCCCAAGGAAGATTATTTTGGTAAATTTGTTATACCTTCTTTAAATGAAGTATTATCATTAACAATGACATTTTGGGCTATTTCATAGTACCAAATAATAAAGAAGTAAGTTTTCCCCCAAATGCACTTTTCCCCTTTGTTTCATATAACAAATTGTAACCCATACTGCTAATGGAACTGAGCATTTTGTTCAATTTAAAATTTCAAGTCCGTAAAATCCATATCTATAAAATGTAAACAACACACCGACACAAACTACTGCTGTTATGCATTTTGTACCTGTACAGGTTTGGCAGGAATCCAGGTTGGCAACAAATATAAACTATACACAAATATTTAGTTTGCTACCAGTGGCAGTAATAATTCTAATTCCATCAACAACCTTAAACTTTTAGTGTTTTTCACGCTGAATTTATATCACACTCCTATGAAAGTTTATACTGACAAGGGAAAGTCGTCGGTATCGGGGTCATCAAACTCGTTTACACCCATTGCAAATATAAACAACCCAAAATGACATCACATGGCCGTCTTTTGTTCTCATTATTTACGATACGGTATCGATCGATACAATACAACTTAACTAATTACCGTCATCAAACTCCGATTAGTAAACAGATAATAATTTCAATTAAAATGAGAAACATTTGTTTCAATACACATTAAAAACTCACAATGTTTTCCCGGTTTTGGCAATACGACCTAAATATTGTTCCAGAAGAGGGGGTATGTCGACGCATGGCTTCTTTTCAAAATCTGAAATGGAAATATTGCATTGGAATGAAACAGATAATTTTTATACGTCTAGTGAATACGTTGATTATAAATGCACCAAGATATTGATTATAAAACGAATCTTACCGTTTAAAGCGTCTAAGATTTCCTCTTGATTTTCCATGGTCACTTGCCAGTACACCATGGAGGTCAAGCGATGGCGGTGCGGATGTGACGTCAAATTAGACGATTCTATTATTATTAAAGGGTTGAAACTGTAGTTTTGTGTACTGCTTTATCGTGTCCTTTTTCGAAACAAAACGAAATAAAAAAATTACGAAGAAAGAAATGCAAAAGGTTGTTAAAATATGAAAGAATACACTTTAATTATGACAGTCGGGGCGATTTATCAATATATCAACAACATTATTTATATTGTTTTGAATCATTCCATTTTCATCAAGTTCCCGTTTGCACCTGTGCCACAAACCCGTAAATTTGTAAATATGAGGCGGTAAAAGAACTGAAACAAACAGTACAAGGACAGTCACACATACAACATATGTAAGGTAAATATAAATAGAATTTGCATGTTTTGTAACATTTACATAAGACCCAGTTTTATCCCGGTTAAACTTTTTAATTCATCAAACTTACACAGTCAGCGGTTACCTGTGCTGTAAAGGACACTGCCCACCTGAGCAGTATGGGTGTATCAGAACGGTCAGAGCTGGACCACAGAGAACGGTCATTGCAAAGGTTTTTAGAGTGGTGTGTTCTTTACGACATACACACGCATTCTGACTATGTTTATTAATTAAGACTGAATACTTGTCAATGATTGGACAAATTGCTACAGTACATGTACGTGTAATAATGTATTACTCACTGCAGTAGGACTTCTGTCAACAGTTGCACCTGTCCATGAGTTTTCTTTCAGGACTGTCCAAAGGACTTCCACACCTGTGTAATAAAGATACCCAGTTCTGGACCAGAACAGACGTGCCAAACTTGAGTTGATAAATTTTCATGGGGGAGGTTTTTCAATCTCATGGGGGAGACTCTAAATTTTAGTAAGTATTAATAGGAAAATGAATTTTTTCATGGGGGAGATATGCATTTTTCTTGAAGAAATTATCAAAATTTTACATAAAAATAGGGAGTCTCCCTATTTATGGGGGAGACTTGGCAAGTATGCCAGAAGTCCCCAGTTTTACTGAAATCTCAAGCTCAATTTTCATTTTGACTCGATCTATGTCATTGTTTTTTGTAAAACATTGGATGTACCAGAATAAGAAACAAATGTTTATTTTTTCATAATTAATGGGTCAAATTTATGATTTTCACATGAAAAATGAAAAATACATTGAATATGATACTCACCATTTGAATATGTACTCAAATTATTTTTGATATTTCGGAAGTTTTTATTTTTAAATGAGCAATAATTTGCATATTACAATATTGTATATGTCATGAATGTACAAAATTGCTCAGCTGCAACATAAATTATGTATGTTTCCATCGTTACCTGCTCAGAAAGTTAGTTGAGGTTGACTTTTAAGTCAATTTGGTGATTTTGATCCCTGATCATTTAAACTACATGAATAAATGATAAGTACAAAATTCATGTATATATCATTATTGTAAGGTATAGTAAAATCCATATAACCTGGCTGGATTGGAGTCTCACGAACCCTTTTTTGACCTGGACGAGCTTAAAATTTAGGTGATACATTAAAACAACACTGACAAGAGTATTCGTTCCTACTTGACATCATAGGTACAGTTATCCAGTTGGTAATAAAACTATTATAAATCTGTGAAGCCCGTCATAATCGATAAGTGAGTAGAATCAAAAGGTTTCTCCGCCCCGCCATCTTATGTGAACCGGACAGTAATACAACTTGAGGGCCAACGAAGGAACTCGTAGTATTTAATATGGGCTGATTTGTCAGAGACAATGGGAGCGAGTTAGTTATTTGAGGGGAAAGTTGTCCATCATTCTAATCCATGTATATCTACATGTAACAATGTATACAATACAAACTGTTATCAAGTTTACTGTATATCCTTTTGATTCTTATATGATTTTGCAATATATTCTATCAAAAACAGTATTGACTGATTCTAATAACTTGGCAGGACAGAGTAACCTTTTAATTATCATATTGATAATTCTACCCGTTTTTCGGTTATGACATGTTTCACAGGAATTGAGTTTTATTACCAACGGGATAACCGTACATATGATGGCAAGTAGGGACAATTACTCCCGCCAGTGTAATTCAAATGTACAATGTATAATTATCTAAAATTTAAACTCACGGTCAAGGTCAAGGAAGGGTTCACAAGACTCCACCACACCTGGTTACATGTATATATGGTTTTTACTATATGTGTATAGGCTATTTCTAAGTAAATGGTGAGGGGAAATTGTGTTCTATCTAGAAATTTGAAATGACAAGTGTTTTCGAGGATAAAAAGGTACAATGTACACCATGTACTTTCATCAAAAGGGAACTAAAAAAATGCAGCACATTTGTCTGCACTCCCAGTACATTCATCAAAAAAGGGACATGGAATTTTACTGCATCAGTTAAATTTCATAAATATTTTATAGTCCTAACCTTAACAGAGAACACAATAATGGCACAGTGATTCATTGAATAAAAATAGGGAGGGCTAGGCCTACAGAAAAGTCACAACTGCTCCATGACTTTTTCTGCTGTGTTTACTAGTAACGGACAGGGGAGACAACAAGGGACAGGGATATCTGTAACTGGGAGATTGAATGAGATATAAGTTGAATCGCTTGCCTTTTTTTGTACCGTAAATCCTTTAACATTGATGTCACTGTAGTGAGAGCCTAAGAATGAATCAAAATGTAATATGAGAGCTTTGAGAGTAGGCCTGCTGATATTTGAGAGCCATGAAATGGTCTCTGTGTGAGAATCTGAGTAACAGTAAAAATGTCTGGACATTGACTAGTCTGTGTATATAAACATTTTGTCACTCAAAATACAGAGCCGGCCTGGCTCAGTTGGTAGCGCGCTCGACTCTGGATCGTGAGGTCGTGAGTTCGAGTCCCGCCGGCAACAGGTTGGTTTCCTGTCTTTCGGTCGAGCATAGGCCAAAATTTGAAGCCCTTCACCGGCATTTGGTGACGTCTCCATATGAGTGAAATATTATTGAGTGAGACGTTAAACAACAATAAACAAACAAACAAACACTCAAAATACAAATGATAATATAATTACTCAGTTCCCTCCCCTTGCATGGCTTACCAGTACTGTAATTATAATTTCTATTTACAGTCATTGTCAAATCTCTTGAACTCAAAATTCAATAGAGGATCCTTATTACTTTAAGATATCTGGAATTCAAGATAATTTTTTTTTCTAAAATGTATACTGGTACAAATGTAGGCCTACATGTTTATATGTAACTGGCTACTGACTACATGTACATGTACTTAGTACTACACGTAGTGAATGATAAACAGTATCAAATCAGATACTAATCATTTTCATTTTACAGATACTGTAATTAATATCTTTGAATATATTTCTAATAATCATCAGGTTCAATACATGTTTGACAGTGTGATGATGGGAACTTGAAAAAAAAAATATTCATATTTCCAGACTTTGTGTCTCATGTGCTACAACTCTTCATATATATATATATATATGGTACAGTATACATGTAGATCTATATGTAATTGGGGATCCATGAATTTCAATTGATATACATGTACCATTTCTTATTAAGGAAAATGAAGAGATGGAGTGCTTGTTGGATTAATGTCATTTTTAATTACCTTCTCTAGTCTCATCTACCATGTAAATGTTAGAATGGTCCCATGTTTTTACTTGCAAATGGGTAATTAATATGTGTGTTCTTGTTTAAAAAGTAATTTTTTTTTATTATTTAATGTCTCACCAATAATTTTGTTTCAAATTCCATTTGGTTTTAATGGCATTTTAATGATTTGGAATAAATCCTGACTCTTTTTTTTACAAAACTACACAACAGCCAATTGTCCTTTATCTGTGATATAATGAAAACAAGGTTTATGTAGATATATTGGGAAGTTGAGAGCCCAAACTACATGTACTGGTAGCTAGCTTTGTCTTGATGTAATGAGCAGCGTGACTACTTATAGCCTTTGCCACTCGTCTCTGTGAGGCAGGGAGAGATGTTTAGTGTGTGTGTATGCCCTTGGTCTGTATTTCCAACACTTTTTAAGTGCCACTACACTTGTACAGTCTGACAAAGGTAATCAAAGTGCACATTCTAGACCGTTTACCCTCAATCTAGGCATAGAGCTGTGAGAACAGGAGATGAAAAACTCACCTATGAAAATCAGGCATAAGCGGGGATCGAACCAGGGACCTTCTTGTTGAAGATCTGGCACTCTACCAACTGAACTACTTTGTCCAAATTTGAGAGCCCAACAGTTTGGGTCCCACACATATATATATATACATAGAGTACGGCATATGGGATAACCTGGATTTTATTAAGATGTCAGTGGGTAAACCCAACATTCATTTGACTTTCAATGAACAACACACATTGAGTATATAATCTTAATGGTCAACAGACAATACATGGATTATTTAGCTTACAAGTGGTCAGTAGATACTAAGTTGAGAGAGCTTAACTGTAATATCCCATCATGGATACATGGCACTGTGAAGTGTCTTTGAGTAGAACACTTCATCTCAATGTACCCGACCATGAATATACAAGTATATACTCCAGCTTTTGTAGGGACAGGGATTTTCTACTCTCTTTTAGGAATGGGACCTGGAATAGGGCCTTTTGAATTAGGAATTGTAGCGACATTTTATTGAAATTGGGAAATCTCGAAATACACAAACTATGTGAAAATACAAGAATCTCTTCAAATCCATTGTCATTTGACTTTAGTCTTCATTCAGATGGGAAATTTTTACCACAAAGTGGGAAAAAATGCAATGTTTTTGCATTGGGAATGGGGCCTTATTTTGGCCCCATATGATAGGGCAGAAAATCCCTGAGGGAGCATACCTGTGATCCAGAGATGACCTAGTACATGTAATGGACAGGTAGAACTGATATTCCTCGTATCACTATTAAATATGTACAGTGGAACCTGTTTTGAGAGACCTCCACATCTGCCACTGAAATGTGAGGCAAGTGGTTTCTCAAGACAGGTGGTCTCTCAAAAGAG
The DNA here is from genome assembly GCA_030159075.1 of Atrina japonica. Taxonomy (NCBI): domain Eukaryota; kingdom Metazoa; phylum Mollusca; class Bivalvia; order Pterioida; family Pinnidae; genus Atrina; species Atrina japonica. Next base: position 219,581 of record BROG01000004.1, read on the forward strand.
TTTTTTTCTAAAGGATTATTGAAACAAGTGGTTTGGGGAAGTAAGCATCTGTTGCACTTGCCAGCGAAGCTTCGAATACCATATATTCGTTACTAAAATTCAGGTAATATACCTGGTCACGATTTTCATGCTTTTAATTCCGCTACCCTTAATAAACAAAAATAACCAATCACCATGCGATAAACAACAATAGAAACAACATAACATGTGTTTACTGTAAACACATACACGTGTAGATGTAACTATTATAAATACATACATGTATATGTTTAAATTGTAATACTAGTGATTTTGAAGACGAGTATCACTGTACTCTTGTCAAGTTGTGTGTCAATGTATATAATCTTCTCACCTCAATGTTCACTCCATGGATTATTTATTTCATTTTTGTGTGCTGACCGAAAGGCTAATACGCAATTGAACTCTAAAGACAAATACAGTGGAATTGAAATGTGGTCTCTGAAGACAGGTGGTCTTTAAAAAGAGGTTTTATTTAAACTTAATTTTCATTGAGCAAGTGGTTTTCAGATTGTGAACTTCACAGGCCACAAAATAACAGAAGATATTGTAACCCATTTGCAGGTTACGCTAAAAGGAATGACAGTAACCTGCAGGTTACGATAGCAATAATGAAGACTTAAAAATGAAATTCATCAAGAACGAAAAGGAGGTTACGTGATTTGTATTTGTCATAACCTCCATGTAACCTGAATGATCGCTCCCGTGTTATTTTGTAGTCTGGTCTCATAAGACAGGCAGTCTTTTATAAAAGTGGTCTTTCAAGACAGGTTCCATCATACTTCTTTTTAATTGACATCACATGTAGGAAATCAAAATTTATGTACAGGTATGATAATTAATTATTATATTGTAATCATAATTTCGGTCAGTATTTTTGAAATACAAAAAAAATATGTGATCCTTTTCTGATTTCATTCAAATAAATAAATCAATTTCCACAAATAGTTATGAAGAAAGTTATATACATCTGTATGTTTATCAGTATTACTCATATATACATATTTGAACAAACTTCACTATATAGTGATATATAGATATTTATAGAATCTGACCTCTTTCGTTACATTTTAATTTTATCACCTCATGATATTGCGTTATTTACCTAAATGTATCACCAGACGGTAGGTCAACGTTACTGATATATAAACAAGACCGGTATACAGTACAAATGATCTGTTGATTTACCTGTTGTTAGTGGACAGGTAAACAATCTTAACCTTTCAAATCCACCATATGCTTCTGTATCTTGACAGGAATGTTTGGTTTTAAGTAGGCTTATACAGTGGAAACTTGCCTGAAGTCCACCTCGTTTAGGACACCACCTTACATTTAAGACAATTCTTAAATTATTGCCATACAATTCATCGCCATTCTCACAATAACGCCACATTTTTTCAGGAATGTTTTTCCTGCTACATGTACATAAAATTCTCTTTATAACACCAAATTCATTATCGCCATCTGCCATTCTATTTTTCAAACACATTTCCATTTCAAAATGTCAGTTAATTTGGTATATTGATCATTGGTAATGGAGTGGCTTAAATTCCGGGTCACTGGTGAAAAGCCAGGTAGATGTAGAAAGACCAAGTAAAAGACCCTTTAGAAGTAACTGCATAGTAACATAGTAGAACAACCAACCACCTTAATATTAAATAAAATATGTTTAAACTAACTGCGGTCCTGTGACTTTGCCAGTCTTTCGGTTGGCAAAATGATAAGAGATACCCACAAAAACATAGATGTCATTATAGTAACTGATTGTTTCTTGATGTTTCCTGACGTCATTTTTCCGGGAATCTGTATCATTTTGCCAACTGGAAGACTGGCAAAGTCACAGGACTGCAGTTACTTCCAAAGGGTCTATTGAATAACTAAAGGGGCATTAGCTGTGTTAAGCACCAAAAATTATTATTTTAATTTTTTCTTTTTTTACTACTTGTACTTGCTTGTATCACCAAACCACAGTGATATAACTGAAAAATTATTGAGTGTGGCATAAAACACTTCAAAATCAAGTAAAAAGTTCAAAGGTGAATGACTAACAGGACTATAGAAATTAAGAACAGACTTTAATTTTTTTTTCTTTCAAAAATGCATAAAACCTTTATTTATAGGCTTGCTGTGATTCTTTTCACACGAGAATCACTGATTCTATATATAAAACAACAAAGAGAAGTAATTGGTCCGTGACTGCAGTTTGATGTTTATAATTGGTAATATTTGTATAAACATAGACCTTATACAAATATTGTAGCAAATTTTTATAATCCTTTAATATCTATTGTTGGGTTTCTAGGTTATCACAGAGTCTGTTACATATATTCCTAACTAGGGCAATAAAATCATAGCATATTATGATCTAATCAGTGTGCTGTGATGTCTGGTAATTGTTATGCATGTATTATGTCTGCAGATTGCTGATAGAGATTACAATACATTTTTGTGTACCAGGACATTTTCACCCTTGTTTAATTTTCACCATTTTTACCCTTAGATGAGAGGGCAAATTTAAAATGAAGGCAAAATTTTCAAACTAAATAATTGAAGTATGAACCATTATACCATCCATAATACCAATGTTGATTAAAGGCGAATTAAGATGAAATGAATATGTTTTCTGTTATAAAGGAGTGAAAATAACCAGAGGCTAAAATAACCAGAGGCGAAAATAACCAGAAGCAGATTTTCCAGGCATACAGTATGTGCTATTCTTTCTAATTTTTAATGCTTTTTGACCTCTTTTTAGACTTTGTTATTTTCATTCCTTTTTGTATGATTTCTTTGATTTTTCTCATCATTTATTCATTATGATGCATTCATTTTATGTGCTTTATCTGTAATTAGGTATGCTTTGAAAGAATTCTTGAAAGAATTTTGCTGAAAACTAATTTGTTGAATTTGTTTATTTACTGCAAAAATGAAGAGGTGGAAGGGGATGTAGCTTTTCACACTATCAGCCTTTCTTCAAAAGGAAATTTAATAACATTTTACAGGAAGGATGTACTCTAGGTCCCATACCAAGTTTGTGAGGTTTTGGTCATATTGGCTCAGGGATGGATCCAGAGTGAGGCACATAGGCCTCAGGGGGTATCCCTCTTTGAAAATCTTCTTTTCCAGAACTGCTGCATGGATTGAAAAAACAAATTGCATCTGAGTGATCTACATAGGTGTATGATTCAAGTTTGTTAATTTCATAGTAATTGGAAAATAAATTTTTGACATCCTTTTAGACATTGTCATTTACTTTTGTATAATTTCTTTGATTTTATCCCCTTATTCATTCTAATGCATTCATTTTATGTGTTTACCTGTATTTAGGTAAAGAAATGCATTTTTGAAAGAATTGTGCTAAAATTAAATTTTTTAGTAATTTTTTTTAAAACTTCAAATGTGAAGTGCTGGGGTCATTTTTTCACGCTCTCAGATTGTTCTTCAAAACTGCTGAAGAGATTTGACAAAACTTTACAGGTAGCAAATACCCAATGTCCCCTATCAAGTTTGTGTATCTTGGTCAGATTGACTCAATGGATCCAGGGTGGGGGCTGAAGGATTTTGACAAAACTTTACAGGAAGCAAGTACCCAAAGTCCCCTGTCAAGTTTGTGTTTCTTGGGCCATATTGACTCAGGGATGGATCCAGATTGGGGCAAAATAGGTCTCAGGGTGTACCCGTCTTTGAAAATCTTCTTCAGAGCAACAGCATGGATTGAAAAACTAATTGCATATGACTGATTTACATGGATGTATGATTCAATTTTGTGAATTTTAAATAAACTGGAAAATTAATTTTTGACGTCTTTCCTGCCCTTGTCATTTTCATTCATTTTAAGTCTCCTCCACTATCTTGAGAGACCACATTTCAGTGGTAGATGGGGTGATCTCTCAAGACAGGTTCCACTATATGGCTAACTAAAAAGCATCACATGGGATTATGCGACCAAAGAGTTAAAGGATATTGTCACAGGACATGTACAGGTATAAAGTGTACATGTATATATACACATGTACATGTATGATGCCTTGGGACAGCGCTCTAAAAAAACAGTCATCACATCCGGCTATAGTTTATGTCCCGAGTTAGATTGTTTATCTAACACAAAAGGTATTTCGTTTTCAGAATACCCTAGTGCATGGACAAAGCCTGTCATATATACATGTATATAATGCTTGGTATATTTCAAGGGTCACATCTCACTGTTGCCAGTGAATGTTATGATATAAGCTTCCCATATTATACTGGAAAGGGATATGAAGGCAAATACTTTGATTTCTCGTACATGTTAAGAACTGGGTATTTAGCTGGTAATTAGTAATTTGAGAGATATCATTTTTGTAACTGTCAAAAAACATTCATGATAATTTCATTAAATTGCAGAAAATACATTTGAAGAAAGAAAAAAGTTTTCAAAAAAAAAACCTTTAAAATAAAACACCATACGTAGAGTCAAACTTGAATTAAAGGACACCTCTGTATAAAGGGCATCTGCTTATAAAGGCCATTAAAACAACCTTTTTTTTTTACGTTTTTATAATGAATAAACCTCTTTATAAAGGGCACCTGTCTATATCAGCTACTTTTTGCCTGTTCCCTTGAGTGGCCTGTATTTATAAACAAGTTTTACTGTACATACAAAAATTCATTTGATTATGTGCTGAAGTGCTAAAAATAAAAGAGACAATGGATGTAAATGAAGCTTTAAAATTGAACCTCAGCATACATTGTTGCATTACACAGGAAGTGTAAATAGGACTTAGTGCATTGTACTTAGGACATTTAAAATGGGGAATTTTACCAAAAAATTGTCAGTTTTAGGGTATTTTGATTTGGAATTTGGCCAAAATTCTGTTCCAATTACAAATCATTTTCTTTTGAAAACCAACTGCATGTGTTTTCTATGGGTAGTACTTGTATAGGCTATCTTTACTGCATTTTTTGGCAAATACCAGCCTATGAATTGACAACGTCCATCTGACCTTTAGTTTTTACCGTGTCCTTCACCTTTGATCTTGAAATTCTAAGTCCAGATGTATTTCTTCACAATTCTGCTATACCACCTTTAGTAGTTTCCTGATAAAGCACTCTCCTGTCACTACTCCATGTGTATTTGCATACATGTATTTACTGGGTCCAATGTCGCCAAATTTAGTACTCAAGCTCAACTAAATGTTTGTGATTTTAAGGTAAAAACACACAAAACTTATCCTTTAACTGCCCATCTTGGTGAGCTTGAATTGGACAATGACTCTTAGATTTGACTTACTGTAAATTTGTGTGGTTAAATGTTTAAAAAAAATTGTTTATGGGGTTGTGTTTTATGTTCTTGGCTAATACTTTTAGATGAAGAAATAGTTACAATTGTTAAATATTTCCCAGGTGACTTTGTGAAATAATGCACCAAATATATTTTGATTTGAATAAATCTTTTACATCACTTCCAGTTGAGGAATAGAATAAAATAGCAATTGAGGCAAAAAAAAAGGCAACACTTTATTTTTAGCTGTGATAAAGAGAAAATTGGGGAAAATAATCAACAAATAAAATGAATTTGTAAATGGATTTCATTTTGGAAATCTGTTATATGAAGTTGGGCTTTTATGAAAAATAAGTATGAATATATTACAGTAAAACCTATCTTAAGAAACCACTGTCATGAAAGACCACCTGACTTTTGAGATAACATTTTCATTGAAAACCATTCAGTTATGATAAATATACATGTACATGTATCTGTTTATAAGAACTCTTTTGAAAGACCACTTATCTTGAGAGACCACATTTCAGTGGCAGACGGGGTGATCTCTCAAGAAAGGTTTGATTGTAGAAAACTTCATATTCCATATCCCTTCATTTAGTGATGATTGCAATTGGTCAGTTCACAATAATCAGTTGATTTAAAAACAAGGGGATATAACTCTAATGTCATTACACTTCTCTGGTTATAAATCATTTTTATGTCACAGTTCAATTTTCAAAAGCAAAATTACAACAACAAAAATCCATAAAAAAATCCATATCATACTGGTCAAGGACCGGTAGCCGGCTAGGACCAGCTGCTGCCTATGGTGTGATTTCATCTTTAGTTCTGTGTACCAAAACAATACTTTTTTTCCTTCTGTTTGAGAAAAATGTCCCACAGCAGATGATTGATCTAATCAAATGTCACAAAATTGTGTTCTATATATAGCCGAAATCATGCAATAGCCGGCTACTGGTACTTGACCAGTATAGCTATCAAGTGCTCTATTTTCTTTGATTTAGCAGTGGATTGCTGTAGATCGATTGAGTGCTGGGTCACAAATGAATGATCTGGTTTCAAAATAGAACCTGGTCAAACATTAGGCTTTGAGTTTGGTTGTAAATGCACAAACTATTATCCATTTATGATTCGAATTTAGAGTCACAAATATTTGGAAGGTATTTTGATATCACGATCCAATGTTGTGGTAGGCAAGGCACATGTCAGGAATGCACTGCTTTGCGGCACTTTGCTGATAGATGGTGACATGTCTATAAGTGTCGGGGCCTCCCTGGTCGAGTGGTTAGAACATCATGCTTTGAAAAATGAAGTCTCTCACTTCTGGTCAGCACAGGCTTGAGTCCCTGCCGGAACCTAAGCTGATTTTTGTGAGATTTGTAAGTTTACTTGCAGAAGGTCAGTGGTTTCTTCCCAGGTACATTGTAATCGGATTACTTCCTCCATCACTAAAAACTGGCCACCACCATAAAACTGAAACATTGTTTAGTATGGTGTAAAACAACTTTCAAAATAAAATATCAAACTAAAAGTGTAAAATATTCTTTTTGTTAAGTTAAATAATCCAGTTTGCAGATTTTAAAATCTAAAAAAATAAATAATTAAAAGTTAATATCAGTATTTTTTTGGATGGAACAGACTTCTGAAATACAGTGGAAACTCGCTATTAAGACCACCTAACTGACTGGCTCAAAGTGGTTGGATTAGTGAGGTGGTCTCTTAAGTGAGGTTCTGTATTTATTAGATGTTTATCAAGAGACTGAAAATTTTGGGCCTGAAATGTGAGGTGGTTCTTTCAGCGATGTTCCACTGTATCCAGAGGTGGGATCAGGTGTCTCGGATGAACTATTCTGCCGACTGTTCCCAGCGGCATCGTGTCTGCTGTTAAACCCAACTAAAATCAAATGAGGAATAACTCTTGGTCATTGGCATTAACTGATTCACCCCTAAAGACACATTTGGACGGGCCTAAGTCATTGATTTACAGAAGAGTCCACTGTGTTCCAGGCATTGAAAAGTCATTGATTACATAAGAGTGATGCTATATCTTTTCCTGCGCATTTTGTACATTGCAGTGCCATCCATCATAGATCTCGTGTTTTATGTTTCATGTTAGTTTTTGTTTAATACTATTCAATACATATATATACCATACCCACTTAACTCCTTGTACTTTTTCACCCATTCTGTATTCATTTCTTTCTGCTCGGTCACACATGCGATATTTACTTATCGTATATACAGATAAAATCATTTGTCTCTCTGAATTTACACATAAACGGTTAGATAAATGTCACAGTTGATGTGTATGTGCTCACTGAGTCCAAGAACAAAAGGATTTTGTGCTAAAAACCAAGATTTTTTGATTGGGATTTTTTTTTTTCTGAATGGATATACTTCAATGATCTTGAGGGATACTGTCACACTTTATTTTCTTAATTGCTTTGTCGAATAATGAATGACAGGTGTGGTGAAGATGTGTATATCGGGAAACATTTATTACCTAGATAAATCGTAAATACCTTTGGAAGGTTAATGAGAAGTCTTTCAAGGTAAGTGATATAGAAATCAGTGCCGATGATATGTAAACATTGAAGACCTGTATGGCATGTGATCGCTGTTCAGATTTAAATATTTGGAGTTTATGGAATGAATTACTTTGAAGGTGTTTTTTTACATGTTGTCGTACAAGTAATTTTTTTTGTCTGTAGTACAATGTTCTATGAACAGACAGGAAAGATGTGTTTACTTTGTTACATAGTAAACGTATACCAGTAGTAAAATACAGTAAGGTGTAAATAAACAAATATAAACATAAATGCTTGTAAATTTTAGACTTGTCCTACAGCTATGGATAATTCATATCTAAGTAGTAGGCATTCAAACATGAGTAATTGGATTTTAATAGTAAATAGGTTTGTATGTCATCTAGCATTCAGAAAGTGTGTACTTCTATTGTCAGTAACAGTGATAGTCAAATTGTTGTAGGAAAAAGTTATCACATCATGAAAAGGAATCATGACAGAAGATCATACCGGAGACACTTAACTCATCAACCCCTGAAAAACAATGGACCTTTCTGTCAATCAATGACTTAGAATGGTCCAAATGTGTCTTTAGGGGTCAATGAATTAAGGTATGGAAGGTAACTGGCAGGATTGCTGGCATAATGTAGACATGGAGACATTATTTTCAACCAATGTTCATTTTTAGTTCATCTCAACAAGGTTCAGGAGAGCTTGTAGGCCTTTTTCTATACTTTCCATTCCAGGGTCGATATTCGGCCCAATTCCTAATTTAAAATCTATGTGCTTTTCCCCCAACATGATGACAAAACTCCAAAATTGGTGTAAAGACTGCACGACAGTTATATGGTGGTGGCCAGAGAGAACCCAATTACAATATACCCGCTAAGAGACCAATGACCTTCCACAAGTAAACTGGCAAACTTTCTCACAAGAATCAGCTTAGGTTCCAGCAGGGCTTGAACCTGCACTGACCAGGAGTGAGTGACTTCCTGGTTCAAAGCATGATGCTCAAGCCACTTGGCCACAGAGGCCCTGTTGGCGATTATAAAAGCTTTTTGTCGTAGGCTACATGCAACACATAAAACTTCTATCTACTAACCAACCAAGGATTCTTCACACTCTTTTGGGAATGGGCCTGGGCCTATTGACTTGAGAATTTTAGCAACATTTTATTGAAATTGGGAAGTCAAAAAATACACAAAACTATGTGAAACTACAAGAATCTCTTCAATTTCATTGTCACTTGACTTCAGTTGGGAAATTGTTACTGCAAATTGGGGAAAAATGCTTTGCTTTTGCATTGGGAATGGAGCCTTATATATATATATCAGAATATTATAATTCTTCTATTTAAAACTTTATCAGGGCCAGACCTGAAATAGAACATAAAGGTAGTTTTACTTCATATGTAACAAAGGCTCAGCATACAATGATGTACCACCCCTCACACAAATATGCAAATCAGTACACAAAAGTTTGCAGTGCATAAATGTATAAAATTCATGATATTTGGTTAGGCAATGGCAACAGCAAAGTTTCACTAATCATACACTATTGGTCTTTTTGTTTTTTACAACACTGCAGTGTACAGTGCTTTGAAAATCCATATATATAACATTAGCTTCAGGGACTTCACCTCCCAGAAGCCCCTGCCAGCTCTCTCTCTCAAACCTGTTGGGGCCGTCAAGATGGCCCTCTGACCCCTCACAATTTTGAATACACATAAATGGAATAGCTACATATACAATACTGGCATAAGGGTGTCAGTCTCATTTCATTGGCATAACAAGTCTACTACACAGAATACAACTTGTGGCAATTTATATATAGCTAGTCACATCTCCAATAAAGTACATTGTATTAGGACATAAATGAGTTTCCAAAAATGACTTTCACTATATAATCTTAGTAATTCTGCCTTGATTTTGTCCTCTGAATTTAGTAAATATCCTAAAGAAATGAAAAATGGAACTTTTTACCCTGGAAGTCTGGGCCTAATTTTGATAATATTTTCATTAGGTCACATCCATAAATTACTTAAAAGGATGGATGGTTTTATTTTGGTGTTTATGAATTACGTCATAGATCCATTCATTGACTTTGTAATAAACACCGAAATGACATCATAGAATTTTACTCCTAGGAAGAATAGTGTATTCCTCCTAAAATAACAAATATATATAGATTGCAATGGATTTTGGCATATGAGTACCACAACCTCACCTTCCTGTGAATCAAGTTTTGTTAAATTGGATAAACCACGAATTCTAGAGTTAATGAAAAAAAACACGAATTTACTAAAAATATATAGTGAAAATATATTTTGCAAACTCATTTATGTCATACGACTGTACATGTATGTGTAATGAGGTTTAAACCCACCTATTTTGAAGCAGACCCAATGTCCATTTATTTTGGATTTTCCACATGTAAATTTGCATAAATGTGAAAAATTAAAAGATAAAGAGATTATGTATAGTTCATGATAATTTTATCACAAGAAATTAGAAACTGTTATGCCTTTAACAGACTTACAATCAGGTCACTCCATTTTTGTCCCTTAACCCAAATATCCCTGAAGACACATTTGGACTGGTCTTAATCATTGATTTACAGAAGAATACATTGTTTTTCAGAGGTTGATGAGTTAGGATATTAAAAATAATTTTAGCATAGGCTCTGACAAAATACATAAGATACACGTACATTTTGAGGGAACAAGATTAGGAACTTGGGAATAGAAAATTGGGAAAATATTACCAATTTTGCAATATGTTTTGCATTGGGAATGGGTCCTATAACACAGCCCAAAAATCCCTAATGTAGATGTAAGAAATTCTTGACAGAACATAAAACCACAAGAAAACCAAACATCCAAGATCAGCAGTTTATACTCCATTGTAGATTCAGTTTTATTGTTATTGCCAGTAAAATGGCAGTACATGTACATGTTGTCTTTACACAGTCATGTGACTTGCTAATGTATGTTTTATGCACAGACATGTATGTTGAACAAAGATTTACAGTATTCTGACTAATGTATGTACAAAATAACAAATACCTGGGATATATAGTCTATAGTAATCAGGTAGGGCTGTTTACTGAAAGTGATCTCCATAATTTAATCTGTATGTACCAGGTAATGGGCATAGATACCATCTTAATACTGAGGGCTTAGGTGTGTGGATCTTAATTTATGTTGATTTTACTGCTGTTGGGCATGGCACTGAAGGAAAACATTGTCTACTTATACTAGATGTTTATAGATATTTATAAAAGTTTAAAAAGGGACCTCTGTGGCCAAGTGATTAGAGCATGGTGCTTTAAACCATGAAGTCTTTCACCTTTAGTCAGCTAGGAACTCAAGTTCCGCTTGAACCTTATCCAATTTTGTGAGAAATTTTGCCAATTTATATTTGGAAGGCTGGTGGTCTCCTCCTGTTTGTGTTGTAACCAGGTTCTCTTCTCCACCATTAGAACCTCCGTTACCTGGCCACCACCACAAATGTCACATACGGCATAATACAGCATTCAGACAAATTGAACTAAAACAAAAGTTTAGAAAAATAGATTAAGGATTGGATGTAAACTTGTAGACAGAGAAATGCTTGCAGGTACTGTATATCTGAAAATTTTTGCTCCTGGTTATTTTGGCCCTTTAACGTCAGGAAAAATTCAGTCCATCTTAAAATCACCTTAAATCACCACAGTCTCCTGAATGAATGTCCATGCTTCAGTTATTTAACTTGAAATTTCGCCTTCGTTATAAATTTGCCTTTTGAACTAAGGGCGAAAAGGGGCAAAAATTAAACAGGAGTAAAAATTTCCAGGTATACAGTAGTTTTAGAAGTGGGTGGGTTGCTCGGCAACTTATTTTCTTAATTGTCATTTAAAAATTTTCAGATTTTTTATAAGAAAATTAATAAGTTAGCAAAAAAATGTTATGGGTCAGGGATTTTTTGGTAGGTCAGGGGTTTTTAGGTGGGTCAGGGTTCTTTAGGTTGATCAGAGCTTTTTAGATGGGTGGGTTGGGTCACATCAAACATTAATTTTGGCCTTGCAAATGTATAATATAGCACTTACGGTATACATTGTATAAAAGGTCAAAATTTGATGCTAGGTACGTCTCATGACCAGATATAAAGGTTTTAGAAGGACAAATATTGCATAACAATGTTGTCAAACACTTATCTCCAAGGTAATTTCGAGGATAGATATAAAATATATTCGTTGTAATTGTTTGAGGATTCCTGTACAATAATCATTAAAAATATTTCATTGATATCAAACATAAGTCTTTCATCCAAAGAAAACTTATGTTACCATATTTCGATGAAATTTACTTTTTATTTTTTTGGAATTTACCAAGAGTGCAATGGAAATATCCAATTCTAACATACTGAATTATATAACAGATACCTTTAATTACTATTGACAAGAACAAGAGAAATTTACAAAATTTTGTAATGGCCTAACCCTTCATCTGGACACATATAACAGGGAGCTACATAAGATAAAACCTAAACAAAATGTGGTTTACAACACAGATGTCTTCAAACAGTCATATATTCAAACGGAGTTCCCAATACTTTGTTTGAATTCTGTTTTCTGCCTCACTCCGCAATATTTCAGTTCGATGGTGGTGACCTGTTTTTAATGGTCACGGCTTTTTTTTTAATAGTGTTTCATGCGAGACAATGATTTTTCAATTATACAACGGTGCCTGGGAAGAGACCACTGGCAAGTTCCACAAGTAAACTGACCAACTTTCTCCTAAAATCAACTTAGGTTAGAGTTCTTTGTACATGTATAAGATATGTAAAACATGTGCAAAAATTTGATTAACAGACTATATTTGAAAAAACAAATTTTTTGTAAAAAAAAAATAAGATTTCTTATATTAATGTCAGTATGTTCAAATCATCAAATATTAAGGCCATATACAACTGTTAGTGTATAAAATGTTTATCCTAAAGCATGACAATCTGTGTACAATCAGTATTTAAAGGTCAAGGTTAATAGCATCATTTAGAGATGGATTAATAACAATATGTCTTCCAATCTTCAGTCTGGGGGGGGGGGGGGGACATAGAAATCAATGCCAAGACGATAATAGAATTCAGAATGGCAAAACAAACAAAAACAAATGTTAGCAAAAGAAATAGTAAGTATTATGAACATGATACCAAAGTTATAGTTTTGTCCAAAAAAAAAGATAAAAAAAAGGCCAAAAACAAATGCTCAAGACAATCTTTTTGTCAATAATACTTCATCATTTGAGCTTGAATTTAAACTAGAAATAGACTTTTCGTATTTGCTTAACTCACCGACCCCTAAAAAACAATGACCTCTTCCATAATTCAATGAGTTAGACCAGTTCAAATGTGTCTTTAGGGGTGAATGGGTCAAATTGTGTTGATATTTTCCTCATGCAAAATGACATTTTTCTCATATGGTCAATTATTATTTTCTTAATTCTAACAGTTTCAAATCTAAAATGATAATTAATACAGGTATAAAGTTTTAGAGACTTGAAATTAATTATTTAACAATGTATTTATGAACTGTAAAATTCAATTACATTTAATAGGTAAAATTCTAAAGAAGAGAAAATGGCGTTAATTACCTTGAGAATTAATATCAAAACAAGCAAAAATGGCGTTAATTACCTTGAGAATTAATATCAAAACAAGCATTCTGAAATCATTTATTAAAGGGATATATGTCCCCTACCTGTGAACACATCAATTAGGGAAAAGTGAGCTATTACAAAACATAAACCCAAATCTTAACCTGATGGATTTTGTTTAAATGGTGTTTTACATCACACTCAACATTTTTGGTGGCGGCCAGTTTTTAATGGTGGAGGAAAGAACCAACGGCCTACCACAAGTGAACTGGCAAACAATATCAGGTAGGTTCCAGCGGGTTCGATCCTGCACTGGCTAGAGGTGAGAGACTTCATGTTTTAAAGCGCAGTGATCTAACCACTCAGCTACGGAAGCACAGACAAAACCTCAGCTGTATTGAAGTCTTTGGTCTAACATATACTGGGAATCAAACCTGTTGCTGAGGTAAACACTTATTGTTTGCTGAAAGGAAGTCTGGCATCTCAGCAGCCAGACTGGTAATTAGACTCAAGACTGCCTGGTTGTGAGGTGAACAGTCACCATCAACCATCTACTGTCTGCATGTGAAGTGAACACTTACAATGTACCAGTTTTGTCTATTATAAAGAAGTCTTGGGTCTCAGCCAGGCTGGTAATCAGACTCAGTGCTTTCTACTCCAGAGGTGAAAAATCACCATGTACTATAAAGAATTCTGTTGTTTTAATCAAAGTGGTTTTTGTTGTTGTTTGTTGTCATTTATTTTATTGTCTGATGGGGGAAAGACCCTGTTAGAGTTTACCCAGAGAGATTACACCAGCTTCCCAGAAGTAAAGCAATAATCTTTCTCCTCAAATTGGCATAGGTGCCAGGTGACTTGAACTCAAGCTAACTCATGATGAAATGTCATGGTTTAAAGTGCAATGCTTTAACATCTCGGTCATGGAGGCCCAAGCAGACCCAGCTCTGTCTGATTATAATGTCTCCAACCACAGAGCGAGCCATCACTAGTGATATTTTATAACAAAAGAATTCAACACATGAATATGTGTATTACTTCTGAAGACAAACTTGTAATATCTGCAAAGGAGGATATAAATAAAAACATGACTATCTGTATCATAAATAATAAATATTTGTATGTGAACACCTGACTTGGTATGGCTGTGCATGAAATATGAAGACTTCGGGGAAAGAAAGTCATAATTATGCTACATAAATTGTAAATTGGTAATTTAGTGTTGTATCATGTGTGGTGTAATGTATAGTATGGTGAACCAGATGCTAACCAATTATAAACACCAAGTATATCATCTTATTATGATTCATGATAACAAGTTGATTCCTTGATAACAAATTTGTATTAGGTGTACGCAGGTTGTAAGATGTGAATTTGAGTACTTGTTGATTGGCATTAAAAAGGAATGTGATAGACGTACATGTAACATACGATGTGAACATGTTTACAAAATTTTTTAAAAAATTTATGCACCTGAGATTGAAGTTGGTAGAGAAGGAAAGAGAGGCATATTGATTCTTGAGTATTTTTGTTTGTCTGTAGGCGATCTTCGTTTCTGTCATAAAATTTTAATGTCTTTCCTAAAAAACCTTTCTTTTTTTTTCCAAATTTTGTATGCTGTTTTATATATGATAAAAGAGGTTGTAGAGAAATTAAATTGAAGTCAACATTTGGAAATATATGATAATTGATATACACCACTAAAGACACATTTGGACTTGCCTGAGTCATTGGTTTATAGAAGAGTTCATTGTTTCTTAGGGGTTGATGTCAGTTAACGAGACTTTAATATATTCATATATGACTTATCAGTAATTGTCATGTGGGAATAGCATTTTTTGAAATTTCTTGTTACCATGGAAATTACCAAAATCAGAGATTTTCATTTAGAGATCAAGATGAAGAGATCATGAAATTTCTCACAACTAGATTCTTACAATGGAAACAAAAACATAGAAAAAATACATGTGGTATATCTTTGTAAATATTTATATGTCAACATGTACTGGTAAATGAAAGTCATTGCATTCATGCTGCTTTTACATATTTCCCCAAGGACTGTATGCACCTAAATGTAACTGACAAATTTCCCCAATGGTTATGTATTATATATATCCACCATCATCATATAAGCCCCCCTCCCCTATAGTTCAGATTTACTCACTTTTTTCTTTTTAACACATGATCAAGAATCTTTTCTAGCCAGTTAGTGAGGAGATGTGGACCAGAAAAACATTGTTTCTGGTATCTATACATTTTACCTGGTGTATCAACATCACACCTGCTATCTCAACATTGTATCTGATGTCTCAGTATTGTTCCTGGTATACCGTGACAGTATACCTTGTATATATATTTTGTTCCCGGTGTACTTTAGTATTATACCTTGTGTATAAACATTGTTCCTGGAGTACCTAAACATCTTACCTTGTGTATAAACATTGTTCCTGGTGTACCTAAACATCTTACCTGGTGTATAAACATTGTTCCTGGTGTACCTAAACATCATACCTGGTGTATAAACATTGTTCCTGGTGTGTCTCAATATTGTATTGGTGTCCTATTATTTTACTCTGTATTTAAACCTTACCTTATTCTATACCTTGTTCACTTGTATCTTTTGTCATAGAAATATTATTTTTTATTGCAACATGTTTCAGAGAACAGGGGTCATATTTACCTGTAAGTGCAATGTTATGTGTGTTATCTGTATTAATAACATCTTACTACTACCTTTTGTACCTGTCAACTTCTGTGTTTTAACTACTGTTAGGTCTCTTGACATCTAACACCGACTTACTCCTGTGTACAAATTACTGAGGGATCTCTGTTACATCTTACACTGTAGAAATGAATTTTATTTGCAGATGACAGCCTCAGGGGCCACCATGAAGGCGAATGAGCTGTTAAAGTGCAGTGACCCAGATTTTGACATGGGTATCAAAGAAATGAGTTTGAAGGTGAGTTGAAGGAGAAATGTGATGTTATGGTACAATACATTGTAGTTGCGGGTCCACCATCATCATTGATTTATCAACAGCTAGCACTGTTCTAGTTTATATATCTTTGGACTGTAAATCCTGTAGTAGTAACTTCTTCCCACAAAGTGCATAAAGGCAAACATTGCACTGATCAAGGTTGTCACCATGTACCCAGAATGCAGTCACCATCTTCAGGTAGGAATAAATATTTTCATGATTCAGATAAAGATCTGAAAATGAAATTATACACACAAAAAATGTTTTATTATTTGTGTTAAGAATACTTGTAAAAACTTTATAATTGCAGGAAGTGTTGCCATGCAGAAAATTTGGATATTTTTTAGAAGATGTAGTGTATGATCTGCATTTTCAAAAACTAAGTTTTTTTGTTTTGTTTTATTGTTTGTTGTTTTACATCCTGTCAAGAATTTTTCACTTATATTGAGATGTCAACTGCTCTAGGTGAAGTGTCACAAATTTTGACCTGTGCTATGGACAGATGATAATGCAGTGAGGGTTCTTTTACATGCCATGCCTTTCGTGACGTGGGACCTCAGCTTTAAGTCTCATGTAAGAGACTAAGCGTCAACAATAATGAATATTTCCACTTGTCCGACAGGACTAGTAGTATTTAGATATACTTGTCCAAATGCGAAAATGACTTGTCGAAAAATCAGGTGTAACATTCAAATATATAATTTAGTGTTTAAACAAGAATAATTTTTAATGAATGAATTTTTATATTCAACAATTTCAATTGTCCTTTCGGACATCAACTTGTACGAATGCAAAGTGGACTTATCCCGGACAACTGAATAAACCTTATTAATGTTGAACCCTGGTAACCCATGTTCTTTTGATAGTGCATGTACAGGGATTCAGGGGATCAATAAAGACCCTTTTGCCCTTTTGTTTAGAAAAAATCTCTTCTACCACCCTTTATGACCCCAGTCAGTAGAATAGAAACTGACAGTCTACAATATGACATATTATTTTACAGTACAGCGATTTTCCTTGTCAATATTTACAAGTGCCCTGGCCTTTTGAATTGGGGAAATTTCATATCACAATTAATGAGTATATACACTTCCAGCAGAGTTGGATTATAGACTTAAATTTGAAGAGTAGGTGAGGCCAATAGAATCTTACCTTGGGTATGTGGAGTGGATAAGGAAATTTCCACCCGAGTGATAAGAATCTGGTTGTCCTATCCGATGGTGTTACAAAGATTGGTTTTTTCAGATTCTTATCACGAGGGTTGAGATTTCCCTTTCCACCCAAAACACCCATTTGATTATTTTTGTCCCCTGCTTTCAAATACATGTTTATGCACATAGATAAAATTAATCTGATGCAACTTTTATTACACTGCACTCTCAATAAATAGAACCCCAATGTCATAATATTATATTCTGACGTCATAGCGTATGTGGCTTGTCTACACCCCAGGGTTTGGACAGAGAAATTCTGACTTGGCAAAATGACAGATATGCCTGATCAAGGTGGGAGAAATATTTTTTTGGGGGAGAGTAAACAATCTGTAAATAGATGTAAATTTTATCTAAGAATTACTACAGTAATACAGTGTGCTTGATTACATTGTGGACCGTTACTGTATGTCTCTATATCTTGTTTTGTAACCAAGCATATTTGTCATCAAGTAACAAGAAATTAAAAACATATGATAGTCAGAGAGGACTGTCCAAGTATTGTCATATTGCAGTAAATGTCAGTATTCTGCTTGTCTATAGCACTTGTCATTGATATATGTGTTGTTGTCATATATACCAGAGTTGATTTAGTATTGCCAATGAAATTTTGTTGCCTTAAAGTTTTGCTATACTTTTTTCTGTATTTAACTGATGGTTTAACCAAAGTTAAATTTAATCAATTATTGAGCAACAGAATTTAACCAAAGGATTGTAATCCTTGGTTATGATATTTAACCGAGGGTTATGAACAACTGGGTCCTGAAGATTTCCGATCAAGGGCGTTAATCATTCACATTAGGCTCTCCATGTGCTCTTTTGATAACATTCGATTGTGATGTCATAATCACACAAATGTTTGACCGGCCATTTTATTTTGACGTCATAATGAAAAAAATTGCCAAAAGGTGCCGTGTCAAGCATTTGGCGATGGGTCAGTTGTTAGTGTGCGGGTTGTGGTACAGAGTTGTCCTTCTGTATGTCAGTCTATTTGTCCACAACTTTGAAGAAAATTATTTGTAGGCAAGGAACAGACCAAAGCATTGTATCTAGGATTTTCAATCTCAGTACACATATTCCTTATGGAGAGAGGAAAACCCATATTGCTTATCAAGTCAGAGGTTAAGGGTCAAGGTCACAAGGCAACATTAAAGGAAAAAGTACAGATCAAACCCTTGTACCTGGGATTCTCAAATTTGGTAAAAAAGAAAAAAAACTCATGTTGAGAGGAAGTAGCCTGTAGTTTTCAAGGTCAATGGTGAAGGTCATGACCCAATTTTGAAGGAAATAACTTACAAGCAAGACATAGTAAAATCCATATAACTTGGCAGGATGGAGTCGCGTGAAGCTTTACTCAACCTGGACGAGTTTAAATTTTAGGCAATACATCATAACAACATTAGAATTACACTGACAAGAGTAATTGTTCTTGTCACCATATGAAAGAGTATTCAGAGTGGAATAAAATGCTTTTGCCATGAAGCTTGTCTTTTCCGAAAAGTGATAATCGAAAAAGTGTTACTCCAACCCACTAAATCATGCGAATTGGACTTTACACAACCAAAGCATTGTACCTATGATTCTCCTTATGGCACTAGCAAGACACCTATTTCAATGCCCCTGGCCTGAAAAAGTCTGCTGGGGACATCTAATGTTTCGATTGTCTATCTATCCATAATTCCATCGTGCTTATATATATAAAGTCCAATATTTCAAGTTTGGATTGTGATACAGTAACCAATCTTAAACTGTAAGTTCATCAAAGGGTTGCTCACACTTCACTAACATCATAGGGGGGTGGGATGAAAATGTAGGATATTGCAATATTTTAAAAAATTTGGATTGTGATACAGTTGGGACTGGGGGCATCTGTGTTCCACAAACACATCTTGTTTCTGGTCAAATGTCAAAGGTTAAGGCCATGTATTGATTCATAATCTCAGTGCCTGTTTTATTTTCAGGAGCTCTTGGACACAATATCTTTGCTGCAAAAAGAAATGTCTAGAGAACAGGAGAACTTCAACTCATTGAATTCTGAACTAGCTACACTGAACAAGAATTCCCGACAGTACAAACAGATACAGCGGGAGATGTCAGAATCCCAGAACAAGTTAACAGCGCTTATGAACAGAAGTATGAGGTGTTTTCAGCAGGTACTTGCTTAACAATATTTTGATGTAATTTGTTATATATTTAGGGACTTTGGTGGCTCAGTTATGTAAAAGCAGTAACAAGCATAAGTACAATGAAATCATGTTAAACTTTCTACACTACACAATAATAATGTAAGACCATAACAAACACCAGTCCTTACAAACATAGGCACAAATACACACAAGCACACACACACACACACACACACGGGCACAAATACACACAGGCACACACACACATGTAGACACACATACAGACACACATAAATTCACACAACATACATACATATACTCACACAACATACATACTCAGACTCACACAGATACATACAAAAACTCACACACAGACATATGCATGCACACATAATATACATACACAATTTAAACACACACACAGACAGACACACACAAACAAACACATACAACATACATACACAAACTCAGACACAGTCATGTGCATACACACACATGCATACACATATATGCACACACACAACATATATAAACAAACTCAAACACACAACATACATACACAAACTCACACACACAAAATAATATGTCAAAATGGAAATTTGTTGTGGGTGATAAGTGAGTGGGAACTGGCTTACATATACTTGATTATCATACATGATAATCTTATCATTAGGATGAGGGGGACTCATTACTGTTTCGTATGCATCTGGTCAGCTTACAATGATGGTGTCCTCTGAAGTCAACAATTCAAAGGGACATTAGCTGTGTTTTTTAAAATATATTTCCCATTTTTGTACTACTTAGATTGATATACAATAACTAAAAAGAGATATACACACCCATAAAAATTAATCATCACTAGACATAATTCAAGAAATATCTTTAGATTTATTTAAAAACATTTAAAAATTCTAAAGGGCCTCTCTGGCTGAGTGATTAGAGCAGCGTGCTTTAAACCATGATGTCTCTTCAGGTCAGGCTGGGTTCGAGCTCTGCTGTAACCTGAACTGATTTTGTGCGAAAGTTTGCCAGGTTGTCTCTTCCTGGGTACATTGTAACCGCGTTCTCTCCACCACCATAAAAAACTGGCCACCGCCATATATCAGTTGAGTTGTTGAGTGTAGTGTAAAACCTAAATGACCATAGTCTCATAGATGACATATATGTCTGTGCTGTGTCATGGATGGTTTGTTTGTCCCAGCTTTAAATATTTATTTTTAAAATTTCATTTTCATTTTAAAAATCGCCCTTATAATCCAAAAATGAAAAATGACTAAAATTAAACCGGAATGAAAATTTCCAGGTATAAAGTAATTCTGATACAGAATTCTAGTGTTGACTTTATTCCAAGATTGCCTTGTGGTCCCTGGACTTTGACCTGGGACCATAAAACTTGAAAATTACTGAAGTAAAAAATGTTTATTCATTTTTAGTTCGCCAGAACGAAAGTCTGGAGAGCTAATGCCATACCCCTGGCGTCATCGTTGTCATCATCGTCTGTGGACAAAAACTTGAACCTGGCCTTTAACATTTTAATCACAAAGGACAGGGCTCTGATATTTCACAGATAGATTCCTTATGACAATAGCTTTCATTTGGTACCTTGACTTTTGACCTAGTGACCTTGACCATGAACTTTGACCTACTTTTCAAAAACTTTTAACTCTGGCTGTATCTTTTAAACCATGAAGGATAGGGCTATGATATTTCACATATAGATTTCTTATGACCAGAGCTTTCATTTGGTACCTTGACTTTTGACCTAGTGACCTTGAACTTGGACTTTGACCTACTTTTCAAAAATTTTTACATGAGCTGGAGGAATCAAAATTTTACCAGTCCTTTGGCCTTAAAACCTGTCAGCTATGGGTCAAATATCTATTTTGAAACTTTACACTTATTTCAGCAAGCTTTGTTGTCTTCTGACAACTCTTGTTGGCTAATCCTGAAATCTTATTGGCTGAGCAAGCAAATTTGAGAATATTCTCAGACTTGTTTTATGGTGCTAGCATAAGATTGATAAAGTTTTATAATTAGGACCTATCTGGGTCATAGCCCAGCCTACATTTGTTTGTACATCTAAAATGTGAGAATACTGTATACCTGGAAATTAATTCCCCCCCCCCCCCCCCGCTATTTTTCCCTTTTATGTAAGAAAACTTATTCTATCCATCTTAAATTTGCCCTACATCACCATTCTCTCATGGATGGCATGAATGTCCATGCTTCATTTATTTAGCTTGAATATCTTGCCTACGTTTTAAATTGCTCCCCTCAGCTAAGGGCGAAAAAGGTGAAAATATCCTGGTATACAGTATTTTTAATTTCTCAAATTCTTAGATACGATAAAAAGTAATTCAAATGTTTTCAGACTGAACATTTTTTCAGTTTGATGGTGTTTGACTAAGGTACTGTAAAAGTGTATATTTCCATGTTGTTACATGTAATTACGCAACTATACGTGTGGTTTTTTTTTTCTGTGATGTCACAACTCTCTGTGAGCAGTCTTGTATTAAAGGATAATTCTTAGCACAGCTTAGGGATTGATACAGGGGAGTGGGGTAATTTACACCAAAAGCTCTTCATCGCATGTTTAGTGTAAATTACCCCCAGACGTAAATTTCCATGTTTACAGAAATCTGTTTAGCCAGTAGATATTAAAGTGAGGGTAACCTTCTCAACTACACATAACACATTATTAGTTTTAATAACTACATGTAGTAATGTGTAAAGGTATCAGGTGCATCTTAAAATTGCACAGCAATTTTCATTTCAATGGATTTCAATTTTCATTCTTCATTTATTGATTTTAAAAAACCTAGGTATAATTCCAGTTTCTCATTCCTATAATTGATTTTGTTTTTACTGCAATTTATTTCCTAATACAATGTTCGTTGAAATTGCTGATTCATATGACACTGGTTTTTTGGTGATTTCAGCAAGGAAACCAGCACATCAGCAAACCAGGTAACCCTGTGCAGAGACGAAACTCGGGCCGAGAAAGAGCAGGAAGTGCTGATTCAAATGTTCAGAGACGGCATTCTGCTAAACTGTCTGGAGAAGAGGTTGTGCTCATAACATCCTCGCTAGAAAATCCAACTGCCAAATCTAATCCAGATTTATTGAATGAAGTTTCCTCGAAACCAGTTTTGTTGAAACCTCTAAACGATTTGGATAATTCTAAACTTTTTGTTAAAAAGCAGAACATCATCCATACCTCAACAGTGGCAGTCAAACCACAACAGTTCAAACAGCCAGAAAATAATGTTGAGCCAAATAAAAATGATAAAGAAAATACCAGTGTAGTTAATGTCCAGAGTAGCGTGAGAGCAAGTAATTCACAGAATGGTTTTAAACCTGCTGTACCTGTGAACCAGGTTAGTGTGAAATCAAGCGTGAAACAACCAGTTGTTGTTAATAAGGCAGTTGTGAACTCAACTACTAAAATTAATGTGAAAAATCCACAAAATGATCAAATCTCAAATATAACAGTGAACAAAAAAGAACTAGGGCAAGTGTATTCATCTAATGTGGTTGTCAAACCATCAGACAGCAATGTAAATGGGGAACTCCAAAAACCTGATACTGTGACAAAAACTGCGGACCAACCAATCAACAAGCAGAAGTCGTGGACTCCACCAGTAGTTTTACAGGGAAGTCGGCCTCTTATTACAGATTCAAGTGTCGGAGCAAATCGGGATAAATTATTTGATGAAATTAAAAACTTTAAAAGGAAATCTAATAAAGTTCCGAATGCTGTAAAACCAGAGGATAAAAGTGGGAAAGAAATATTTATCAGTAATAAGACAGACACTTCATTAAACAAAACTAAAGAGAGTACGGAGAGTGGAACAAAACGGAATGTGGAAAAGACAGAGTCGGAAGAAGCAGACAGTGGAACGGAGGATGCTAATGTGGATACAGGTCAGGAACAAGAGAAATTTGTTAGCAAGTATAGCTTCCCTCAGAAGCCAAAGAGAGATGCAGCAAAATTGGAGGAAAAGAAGCAGAGTGCTGCACCAGCACCACCTGTACCGTGTAGCGGAGTCCAGAGGCAGATATCTGCTTCAAAAGAGGAACCATTGTCGTCTGCTGTGAAAGGTAAGTTGCCTTGTTAATACTAAGCTGAAAATCAAGCATTTGAAGATAAGATTTCCTAACATTGAAAAAAGAATGAATGAAATGAATATGGTGTGTTTTCCTTCAAATGCCTGAGGTAAGCACAGAGGTGCATGTAATCCCTATGGGATTCTGTCGAGGCTGTTTCATCGTATTGCCCTGCCAGAATCCCTTGTCAAGCCTTCATATTTTCATTTGGGAAAATCTGGGCTTCGGTGACCTACTCGCTTCAAGAGGAATTTAAATAATAAATACCTGGGTGGCAGTCAATTGGTGGGTCATCTATCGTTTCTAGAAACGATAGATGACCTACTGATTGAATGCCATCCAGGTATTTATTATTTAAAATTTTCTTCAAGCGAGCCGGTCACAGAAGCCCAGATTTTCCCCAATAAAACTATGAAGGCCTGACAAGGGATTCTGGCAGGGCAATACAATAAAACAGCCACGACAGAATCTCCAAAGGGATTAAGGTGCATGTAGTCTTCAAAGAATACTGTACAGGGATTTACCCTGTATTTCCATGGCATGTAATTTTCACATTTTTCAATCTCCTGAAACTATCATGGTTTTTTTAATTTCCGGATCTGGTGCAGCTTAGAATCACACCAGGTTTATCAACACCTTGAAAGTAGTGAATATTAACACTGTGAGTTATTTTCCATATGTATAGTATTCAGTAATTTTCATTTGTATTTTAATCCATTCACCCCTAAATACATATTTGGGATAGACTGTTATTGATTTTAAGCAGAGTCCATTATTGTTCAGGTGGAAATGTGTCAAGCAGTACCCAAATGAGGACATACAATCACCATATGAACAATATGTGACGGACATTGATGCATGTTGACAAATACCTGATTAATTTGTAGTCTGAATCATTAACTTTATTTATTTTATAAAGATGAACAAACAAGTTAAATCAAATTACATAAATGTCACTCATTGCCTCTGATATTGCAACGATAGTGTGGTTGCTGTGGGATAAAACCCAATTTGAGGTCTCGGAGAAGAGAGTGTGATAATGGCTGTGCTACCTAGACACCACCATTAAATTTTACAAAATGCAATCAGATTTTATTCGTAGGTTTTCCTCATTTTCTTGTTTTTACTAATTCAGTGTGATACACACTAGTAAAGAGGGGTAATTAATTGTCCATCCTCATTGTTAGAGGATACAAACAGTGAAACCAACAACTAACACATCAAAATATACCGGACATTATTTCATACTCAGAACCTTCCACACAACATACATCTTGTAGTCTTACACTGCCATAGAGAAGTCACAAAATTGCTTGCCCTAGATTGGTCACCTGCTGAAGAAAGCCTGTTGTAAATTAATACCAAATGATAATGATACTCATGATCAAAATGATGGTGGGTTATGGATTGTTACTAAATACAGTCAAACCTGATTTAGTGTATAAAGACAACCTGTTCATAAAGACTGTGTTTTGCTGTTCCCATTAGTATTAGTCAACCTCTATATAAAGACCACCTCCCTATTAAGACTGGTTTTGTAACTAGTAAAGTAGGTCCAGGGTTGTATGCATACCGCATACAAAAAGTAAGATCGAACTAATGCAGTTTACCATATTCATCTATAGGTGAATATTCAGACCAGTGTATTCAAAGATAGCTTACTCTAATAATACCCGACACAGTTAAATGTTGTAGGAGTTATCTCCCTTCATTGTCTCTGCAATTATAACTTTCACTGCTTTAATATGTTAAGTATAACAGCTTAACCTACAGAACAAAAAAAAATTGAGGGAAAAAATGAAAAGATAATTAGATAACAGTAATCAATGATAATTGTTTTGGAAATGATTTGCAAATTGTAAATGGTACAGGGGTGAAAAAATAGGTTACTCATAATCGTATACATTATCTTGTGTGTTTAAAAATATGCCTAACATTGTTTATATCAATGTCTGTTCAGTCTGTCCGCCTTTTAGAAATCATTTCATTTACCTCTTGCAGAAATTGAATACTTATGTAGCTATATTATGCAGGATAATGCATTTTGTACACAAGTGTGGCAGGATGGTGTTTGAAATGCAGTTGTCATTTGATTATGCTGCAGCAGTTTATATAGAATTTCAATTTTATTTATGATAATTCATCAACAAAAGAATCGATGGTTGTTGTGATAAAGTTGCATTTTCAAATCTATTTTACTCCGAAATATACAATAGAAATGTTGAAACATCTGTGTCATACAGTCGTCATGTTACATAATTTACATCGACATGTAGAGAATTAGTCAGGCGTATTTATCACACCTACAAT
The DNA here is from genome assembly GCA_030159075.1 of Atrina japonica. Taxonomy (NCBI): domain Eukaryota; kingdom Metazoa; phylum Mollusca; class Bivalvia; order Pterioida; family Pinnidae; genus Atrina; species Atrina japonica. The sequence goes on from BROG01000004.1 coordinate 245,745, forward strand.
GTACATAAATAAAGTTGTTTATACATCTCTCTTCGTTCAACTGTTACAAATCTGATAAGAATTATCATTCATTGCCAAACGACCCATGCTCCTTATTTTACACAAAAGAAAAGACATTATTTTCTGTCTGCGTCATAGTCTAACGTACATTTTTATTTTTAAGTAATACTTTTGTTTATCAAATAAGGCATTATTTTCTTGTTTGGGCACAGTCTAACGTACATTTTTATTTTTAAGTAATACTTTTGTTTATCAAATAAGGCATTATTTTCTTGTCTGGGCACAGTCTAACATCTTATTATTGGGTAACATATTTATTTATCAAGTTATTTACATCCACATATTTGGAATAACATAGAATGCTAAAAGTCTTGTTTTTGCTAGCATAGAACTTTGCCGAGTGTTGAAAAAAAATCTTGAAGTTTTAGGGAAAACATGCAATATCATTCACACATTGTAAAATGTTAGTACAGAGACATAAGTTGTGCTGCTGTGTAAAAAGTAAGGCACAAATACATTATAAGTTGTGCTGCTGTGTAAAAAGTAAGGCACAAATACATCATAAGTTGTGCTGCTGTGTAAAAAGTAAGGCACAAATACATCATAAGTTGTGCTGCTGTGTAAAAAGTAAGGCGCAAATACATCATAAGTTGTGCTGCTGTGTAAAAAGTAAGGCGCAAATACATAAGTTGTGCTGCTGTGTAAAAAGTAAGGCGCAAATACATCATAAGTTGTGCTGCTGTGTAAAAAGTAAGGCGCAAATACATCATAAGTTGTGCTGCTGTGTAAAAAGTAAGGCGCAAATACATCATAAGTTGTGCTGCTGTGTAAAAAGTAAGGCACAAATACATTATAAGTTGTGCTGCTGTGTAAAAAGTAAGGCGCAAATACATCATAAGTTGTGCTGCTGTGTAAAAAGTAAGTTGTTGTGCTGCTGTGTAAAAAGTAAGGCACAAATACATTATAAGTTGTGCTGCTGTGTAAAAAGTAAGGCACAAATACATTATAAGTTGTGCTGCTGTGTAAAAAGTAAGCGCAAATACATCATAAGTTGTGCAGCTGTGTAAAAAGTAAGCCACAAAGACATAAGTTGTGTCTCATTGTTAAATGGAAGCCACAAAAACATAAGTCATATCACAGTGTTAACTCGCCTGTTTGAAGAACAGAAGAGCTATTGCTGTTACTGCTTCAGCATCGGTGTTGGTGTCGGCGTTGTCCTTTTTCTGTGTTAAGCTTTTTGTTTCAGTCCATTGTGGCCAGAGTACTGCAGCTACAGCCATGAAACTTCACACGCACATTGTCTAGGCTCATTACCCAACAGTACAGATTGTTAAATGTCAGCCACAGAGACATGAGTTATGTCTCATTGTAAAATGTAAATCACAAAGACATAAGTTGTGTCTTATTGTTAAATGTACGCTACAAAGACATGAGTTATATCTCATTGTAAAGTGTAAGCCACAAAGACATGAGTTATATCTCATTGTAAAGTGTAAGCCACAAAGACATCAGTTATATCTCATTGTAAAGTGTAAGCCACAAAGACATCAGTTATATCTCATTGTAAAGTGTAAGTCACAAAGACATGAGTTATGTCTCATTGTTAAATGTAAGACACAAAGACATGAGTTATGTCTCATTGTAAAGTGTAAGCCACAAAGACATGAGTTGTGTCTCATTGTAAAGTGTAAGCCACAAAGACATCAGTTATATCTCATGTTAAATGTAAAGACACAAAGACATGAGTTATGTCTCATTGTAAAGTGATAGCCACAAAGACATGAGTTGTGTCTCATTGTAAAATGTTTGATGCAAAGACATACATGTAAGTTGTGCCACATTATGAAATGTAAGCCACAAAGACATCAGTTATATCTCATTGTTAAATGTAAGACACAAAGACATGAGTTATGTCTCATTGTTAAATGTAAGACACAAAGACATGAGTTGTGTCTCATTGTAAAGTGTAAGCCACAAAGACATCAGTTATATCTCATTGTTAAATGTAAGACACAAAGACATGAGTTATGTCTCATTGTAAAGTGATAGCCACAAAGACATGAGTTGTGTCTCATTGTAAAATGTTTGATGCAAAGACATACATGTAAGTTGTGCCACATTATGAAATGTAAGCCACAAAGACATAAGACATGTCTCATTACAAAATTTAAGCTGCAAAGACACAAAACCATAGGATGTGTTGTAAATTTTAAACAAAAATCGATATATGTGTTAAATAATAGTTGAACCTACTGACTATTTTGCTTTATATAAAAGTATGCATGATCAATTCATGAGATTAATAATATATATACAAAAAGAGTTAGTGGGCACTGATACTGTAGACTTTATATCGAAAATATAAAAGGTGACTATTATTTTATATTAAGAAAGTCTGATTATATGTGCAGCATCTTTTACACTAACCCTTCCATAAATACAATTATCTTTTACACCAACCCTGATATATTTGCAACATCATTCACACCATCCAGACACATACTATGCATTATAATTCTCATTTACCTTTATATATAGAGCTGGCCTGGTTCAGTCAGTAGGGTGCTCGACTATTGATCGTGATGTCGTGAGTTCGAGTTCAGTCGGGGGCAGGATAGATTCCTGTAGTTCGGATGAGAGAGTAAAAACTGAGGTCCTGTTTCATAGTAGGTGTCTGCACTTTATATTAAAGAACCCTCAGTGATCAAGGCCGTAAGTGCCGAGCATAGGCCAAACTTTGAAGTCCTTCATCGGCATTGGTGATGTCTCCATATGAGTGAAAGATTCAAGAGTAGGACGCAACAACAACCTTTACATATATACAATACTTGATTCACATCCACCCTTGCTGGCAACACCATTCAACCCACTATCGGGATTTGGATTAATTTTGAAGATGTATGATAAGGTTATTAAGTTATTTAACCAAAAGTACTATTGAAATTATTGATTTTCCAGATTTTCAGTTATTATGTCTACATACTGGGTTTAATTTTTTTGTGTTTAATTCTGTAGTACATATACTTTTCTGAACCTAAAATGCAAACTTGTTAATGATGAACTTTTAAACAATTAACATATTAATTAATTAATGTACTAAACAGGCATTCCTACATAGCTGATTAGTCTACACTGGTAAAATAAGTCTTTTATTCAAATAGAAAATAATTATTCAAAATTTGAACTGAATCTTCAATCTTTGAGTCTGGTTTCCTGTCCTATGGATCAGCCTGGTTTCCCATCTTAAGATTAATACAAAATTCCCTTCAGTGTGCCTCTCAATGTCATAGGACAGACTTTCTTCTCTATTGTCATACAGTCATTCTGTAGAAATTCCTGTTCACTTAATTATTAAACTCTAGATATTTCGACTATGGGACAAGTCTAGTCAGTTTTATCCTTCCATCTATACACAACTGTAAAATCAATAAGTAAGACTATGAGTGACATTGTCACATGATATCTGATTTTTTAAAGATTATCACAGAATGCTGTCATTATAACGACTTACTGTCGTCTGATGCACCGACTGCTGTGTTACGAGATAGTTTTATGCTTTGTACACCTGTAGAACGATTAAATCTTTAACTTTTGTACAGGTAATGCAGTTTTAATTTGCACTGAAGTGAATCATACCTACATAAAATACCTATACAGGACAACCTTGGTTTACAATCAGTCTTACATTGACAAGAAAAACACCATATTTAAATAGTAGTTTAAGAACATCAGTAGATTTTCGAACATTTTCATGGCTGAGTAGTTCAATTTAAAGGTAATTCATTCCATTCTCTACACTAGCGTTATTATGTAGCTTGATAAGCACAGGTGAATCAGGAACAGGTATTAAATAGAGCCATTGGATCACTATCTAAATAGATTTGACCTTGTGGAACCCCCATGTCTGTTAACATACATGTGTATATGTGCAGGACGGAGTAGGAGTCATTTATGGACAATATAAAGAAAAGTGTTTAAAATCTGTTCCGAGGAAATTAAATATGGCTGACATAAATGTCATGTGACTTATTCGTCTGTTCAGCTGTTTGAAATTTAACACAGGGCAAAAATAAAGTGGATAATATATAGTTGCAATAACATTGCAGTAAGAGGTACTGGATCAATATTAAGCATAGCTGTTGTACATGTGTTTTTCCTATAGCAGACTGAACAAGGGAACTGAAAGATAGGACTAAATGTGTACAATTGTATACAAACAGGATTGGTTAAAGACATCTATATTGCTCTATAAAGGTTAAAGGGTGTTATTTAAATTAAGTAATCATTTCCGGACTGATTTTCAAAACGGAGTGGTGTTTGTGATTCTGCTTTTGTATTGGAGGTTTTTTTATATTGTGCTGATGTAGTTGACTGTATGTGATATCGTGCTGATATAGTCATTATATGAGATATTGTTTTGATATCGGAGAGATGTGTATTGGATACTGATCAGATTATACTCTTGGGATCATTGTGATTTCAAAAATGAGTCAGGAAAAATCCAGGTATTACGATCTGTTAAATGTTTGGCCTCCACCGAATGAGGCAACAAGAGCAAGATTGCAGAGGCTCCAGGAGTTAGAGGAAAAGAGGCAAACCTCGAATCAAGAGCGAACACGAAGTTCTAGCTTAGACAGAAGTACCGGTAGTACCTCCTCTGCTAGAGAAAATCTGGGTGGATACAAAGGTTTAAGCAGGACATCTAGTTTTAGGACTTATGGGAGAAGAATTGGAGGTAGTTCCTCAGTTTTGGAAAATGCTAATTCCATCAGAGAATCCAGAGCTCTTAGAAGGAGTAACAGTGCAGCTGCACGAAGCACACATCCTACTGCGGGAAGTAAACTTGATAGTGGTGTCACTTCCGTAGCTGAACCAGATAAAAGCTCTGAGAGTAGTGTTGATAGAAAACAGCCTGAGCAAGCTAATACTGAGAATACAGAAGCATCTCAGATTTCAGCCGAGACTGAAAAAGTCTGCGAATCTTCTAAATCAGCTGATGCTGAATCCGGAAAAACAGTTACAGGAGGTTCTGCTGATAAAAAATTAGATACCGAAAAAGACGTACCCTCGAGACTCTCAGGAATACGGACATTATCAGTGGAAGGTGAAAAAAGGCTGGATCAAATAGTAGGAAATACTCAAGCTCGACTTGATAAATTGAAGGAAATGCAAGAAATGAGATTACGTGCAAGAAAACCAGAGGAACAAATTGACTCCTCTCTGTCTGCCAGAGAGAGATTTAATTTGAACCCTACCCAAATTGCTCGGCCATCAAGACAACTGTCCGTGCAGCAACAAATACGAAATTCTAGAAAGGCCAGAAGGCATTCAGACTTGCAGTTGTCGTCTACATCAACATTTGGAACCGAAAATGCCAGTAGTGAATCTTCACCGCAGTCAAGTGATACACTGAGCATTCATAGGTCTGAAAGGTCAAGAGTCGTAAACACAGATTCTTGGGACAGTGCTTTAGACGATACAAGTGAGAGATTGAAAAGACTTGATCAACTTAAAATCCTGAGGGAAAAAGGTCGCAATGCAATGGCAGACATGGATCCAAACATTTTTACCTCAAGTGAATCATTGGTCCCGACTTATGACACATCGTCCAATAGAATTTTCCCATTATCTACTGCAAGTAGAAGTGGCAGTGTGCCGTCATTAGTATCGGGTGGGAGAATGTATGAAACTGCCTCCCATTTCCCAAGTATTGCTGAACAGAGAGAGCCATTGTCATACGTGTCCACCCCAACAATTTCTTCACACACACTTTCAAGTGAGTTAAGCATAAATACAGACACCTCATCTATTTTTATGGAGCCTGAAGGGTTACAAGAATATACCGATAATGTGGCAGTGCCACTTTCTGTGGATAGAACAGATTCAGTACCTTCAACCTCTTCTAGATTTAATGACTTTGTGAGGCACACCGAATTTACAGGAGTCTTAACTCGGCAAAGCAGTGCACCGCTTTTAAGAAATACAGTTGTAACATCCCATGCAGCTAGATTGAAAAAAAAGCATAAAGGTTTGCCGGAGGAGTTACAGGACCTTTATCTAGCGGAATGTTTTGACCCAAAGTACACATTAAAAGAGAGAGTTGTCTTGATCAGAAAGAAACTTTGGGGTGATCCGCCAAAGTTCATATCTAACGAGAGAGGTAAACCGGATGGTGCTTCACAGTCAGAAAATAACAGTGCTGATAATGAAAGTGGTAGCACCGAGGTCACCACTGCTGTCAACGGTAACTCGGAAAATACTAAAAGCATCTAAAGGTCATGGACTCTGGTGTGTGTCGCTTTCCAGTTCAAAGCTGTAGCTTTTTATCATATGATGACCAATAAGATAAGGGACTTATATGCTAAATTTGCCTCTTTTTGACAATAATGATCATGTAAAGAAATCTGTAATTATATGAAAGTGATGAAAATCTAATTATTTAATGTCAAGTTACAGCTTCTGTAAATGAAATATCCATTGAAATCATTGAGTCCCAGACTATCTTTACTTTGAATCTCAGTTAAACATGAGGATTTGTCAGATTTTGTTAACAGGGTATAAGCTAAGCAATGTACTATCATACATTCATTGACATCATGGTACAGTCTAGTTTCTTTCAGCAAGGGATGGGGCTGACATAGCCACTTACCATAGTGTCTCAGCATTAAGATGTAACCACTTTCCATAATGTCTCAGGAGGTTGTATCCAGTTATTATAATGTCTAACCATGATGATGTAACCACTTACCATAGCGTCCTGTTATATAGGGTCATAATCATTTAGCAATTATGTCTCATTGTGTGTATTTAACCATTTCACCATGGTGTCTCATTTTGTGGACTTGACTACCTAGCCATGGTGTCTCACCATGAAGGCTTAACTACCATAATACATATCTCATGATGAGGACTATACCACTTAACCATAGCAACCTATCATATTGTGTGTTAACAACATTTTCATACCATCTCACATAGTCTGTAGTTTTCAAGACAGCAAATAATATAGTCAAACTTGTATTAAAGGCCACCTCTGTATAAAGGGCACCTGTCTATAAAGGCCATTCAGACATAATCTTTGTCACCTTTTTTTAATTGTGAATAAAGGTCACCTGTCTATAATAGCTACTGTTGCCTGTTCCCTTGAGTGGCCTGTTTAGACAACTTTGACTGTACATTGATAGATACACATGATATAGAATGTTTGCCGTTTTGTTAAGGCTCTGTAAGCATAATAATCTTATCTATAGCATACCTATGTATGTTAATATTTTTATCAGAATTCATTGTTTTTCTATGTTGTATATTTTTGTTATTTATTACTAAGGACATATAAGCAGTCTTGTGTCTCTTCTCTGATTGTCAGACATACATACGTCTATCAAGATCAAATGTGGCACACCCAGGTTCTGTAAAAACAAAAACAATACTGTCTATTTACCAAAAGAGGGGTGTACAGGTTGAATGTGACTCCATGCATCACTGTAAGTCTTATATTTGTTGTGCTGACAAGTAGCTTGTCACCCCTGTTATGATCTAATTAGCCTATGATTCAGCAAAACAATTCCATGAACAAGAGTGATATACAATATAGCAATAATCTGTTGTTAATGCAATGGGAAGTCTTTGAGTCTTTCAGTGGGGACCTAAATTTTCAGTTTAATCCAAAGGATCCATTATATCCTTCTGTTCTGTGCAAATTACATGACAATAAATGGTCTATGCCAAGTGCATCATAATAAAACCATTACTAGTGTTATATGGTATGACATGTCAGGGGAACGATCTGTCTCTGAGACACTTAAGTGCTTGGTCAGCAGTACATGGAGCTGTATCATCTTCATCTGAGGAGAATGATCTGTCTCTGAGACACTTAAGTACTTAGTCAGCAGTATATGGAGCTTTACCGTCTTCTTCTGAGGAGAATGATCTGTCTCTGAGACACTTAAGTACTTGGTCAGCAGTATATGGAGCTTTACCATCTTCATCTGAGGAGAATGATCTGTCTCTGAGACACTTAAGTACTTAGTCAGCAGTATATGGAGCTTTACCATCTTCATCTGAGGAGAATGATCTGTCTCTGAGACACTTAAGTACTTGGTCAGCAGTACTGTCTCTGGACACTTAAGTACTGTCACCATCTTCCATCTTCTGAGGAGAATGATCTGTCTCTGAGACACTTAAGTGCTTGGTCAGCAGTACATGGAGCTTTCTGTCTCTGACCATCTTGGTCATACTGAGCTTTACCATCTTCTTCTGAGGAGAATGATCTGTCTCTGAGACACTTAAGTGCTTTCTTCTGGGAGAGATCTGTCTCTGAGACAGTACATGGAGCAGTACCATCTTCTTCTGTGATCTGTCTGACTTATGTACTTAGTCAGCAGTATATGGAGCTGTACCATCTTCGTCTGAGGAAAATGATCTGTCTCTGAGATAATAAATTCTTGGACGACAGGATTTATGGGTATATGTAAACAAATGTTTTTCAGAATTTTTGTCAAAAAGTTTTCACTGTAATTACAACTAGTTATAAGTGATATTGGAGTCTGAACATTCTACATAAAAAGAGAAAAAATCTATCACTGATATATAACGACAAGTTGGTTGTCTGGCAGGGGAGAACTTATAGATTTTGTCTGTATCTGTCCATCTCTTCCTTTAACTTATCAACCCCTGTGGTCACATTTAGACTTGCCCAGATCAATAAATAGTATGATCTACTGTCATAATTCAGGGGTGAACAAATTCATATTGCATGCTAAATCATCATAAAAGTTTTGGGTAAGATTTAAAGTTTTGTTTTTGCTCAACAGTCACTTAAAGGTTTTGTATGGTAGCCAGGGAAATGTATTGATTTGTCAGTTCTCTCAGAAAGCTCGAGCTCATTTTATATGAGAGTAACAACAGAGTTATGACATTGTGATTGAGATTTTATTATTTTCCTAATGAACTGTACAGATTGGGATCTGGTTAATAACGTGTAACACTTTCTAATTATTGTAACATACCTGTAAATATTGATATGGTTTAGAAAGTTGACGTCTGCTGTTGCCATTGTTTGTGGCCATTTAATTTGCAGAAGCTACTGTATGTTAACACTTATATATGTATGTGATTTAAGAAAACATACTACAGTGGAACCTTTCTTGAGAGACCACCCTTTTTGCCACTGAAATGTGGTCTCTCTAAAGAGATTTTATTTACAGAGATATTTAACTGAATGGTTTTCAAATTGTGGTCTCAAAAGACAGGTGGTCTTTCACAGCAGTGGTCTCTCAGACAGGTTCTGCTGTACGTAAATCAAATATTACGGAAGATTTTGAAAAAGTTTTTCTGGATAAGTGTACTCAGTATTTTAGTTCATAAAAAGTATATAAAATGATGTAAAATTCTTTATGTGTTTAAATAGTGATTACTTTCTTGCCGAAACACACACACACACACACACACACACACACACACACACACATGTATTGATATATATAACTTGTGACTTGATCTTTTGTGATATATATAATTATGCAGAATGTTATGATTTGCTGATGAAGTATGATAAATAAAATGTTAGAAATAAGTGTACTTTGTTATTTTAGATTTATGAAAAATAATGCAGGTATATGGTAGAAACTAGGAGTCAACAATCAAAAAAATTTACAATTGCCCTGCTGTACAAGTACATATAGTATTAAAATATACACATTTAAAAATATTATTTTGTGTTAAGATAAGTATAATCTTTACCGAATTAATTTTTGTCTTCAACAAAAACTGAAAAATGACATCTATTTGTCCAACGACAAAATGGACTTGTCCGAAACAAGCAGACAAATGTGATTGTTGAGTCCTGGAAACATTGATTTAATTATCTACAAACTTATGTAATGGTATGACCTATCACAGACTGTGGGGAGAGGTTAGACAACCAGCTTGTTATCTGCCAGTGAGTGGGTCACTGTGGCCGAGTGGTCAGAGCATTACGATATGAACCATGGAGTCTCTCACTTCTGGTCAGCACATGTTCCAGACCTCACTAGAACCTAAGCTGATTTTTGTGAGAAAGTTTGGCAGTTTACTTGTGGAAGGCCGGTGGTTTCTTTCTGGGTACATTGTAACCGGGTTCTCTTCTCCACCATTGAAAAAAATGGCCGCCATCATATAACTGAAAAATTGTTGAGTGTGGCATAAAACACTATTCAAAATTTAAGTCTGCCAGTGAGTCAGGACAGATGTAATATGACCATTGTCTATGATTTTTTGTCACTTAGTGTAGATTTATAGAATCTTACGTGAATGTGTGGAGTGGATAATTCCTGGTGGTGAAACTTCATTTGTAACAGGAGAATCGCAGATGTCAGTTTTTGTAAAACAGTCACAGGGTATTCCCTAAATACAATGCATTTCAACAAACTATGGAGAGTAACACCTGATGTCTTTCAAAACAGATAATTCCCATTCCACAATATTATAGATGATTTAATTTCTTCAGATTCTAATACATTTGTGTAAACAAATATTTACTAAATCAAAGACAATTTTGATAAAGTTTTGTACTTGCCGTGATCTTTTTTTTTGTTTTTTTGTTTTCATTTGCATGGACTGGTTGGACATTATCTTTTGTTTATTTTTTAGTGATTCGTACAAAAATTTCAGTCACTAATTTCAATTCCAGGAAAAATATGTATATTAATCATAATATGTATCTAAACTAAGAATGATTATGGGATTTTTCAGTTTGAATAAGAATGACGGGCACCTAGTTCAATTCCTTTCCTACACAGTGCAGGTATTGTATTCTGTTACGTAGCCTCACCTTGTTGGGCCATTCAGAAACCTAGCATGTCTTACTTATTGGTGATATGACAGAATTAATTATGATCAAACGACAGAATTAATTATAATCATGGTAATAAGCTTGTCATCTGGATTAATTAGCAAAATTATAAACAATGATTCAATTGTCGCTGCACATTTGTCATAGATACGGAGATAATTGAAGAACTGACTGCGCAGTGACGACCTAGTCTAGTTGTTCTAACGACATTGTCACTCAGTAAATCAGTGAAGTGAATCATGAGGTAAAATGATGTATTTATTTGAAAGGTTTGCACATACATGTACACAGATGTGCAAAAAGAATTCAGATACTAATATTTTAACTATATACATGTATTTCATATAAAACCACATGTTTCCAAACAAAATATTGTGAAGCCATTTCTTATCATATTTCAATAGAGTTTTCACTTCTAAACAAAGAATTAAATATAATTTCATTACATATTTTTATTTTCAGTTTTCTGAATTAGAAATTAAAAGATGCATTTATGTAAACAGAGTATATTTTTTGTGAGGAAAACTCCCTATATATGGAAAAGTAAAATTATGACATCTAATCTTTACTTTTTGTTTAAAATGTCAAATCTTTGAAATTACAAACTTTCAAATTTCAGTTTAAATGTAAATTTCAGATTCTCTTGATATCAGCAGTGCATACAATATATTGCAAGCTGTTAAAGAATTTCAAGGAATGTCTTAATTTTACTGCATCAGAGTCAGAATGGTTATACAGTGGAAACCATTTTGAGAGACCACCCCATCTGCCACTGAAATGTAGTCTCTTAAGACAGGTGGTCTCTCAAAAGAGGTTTTATTGATAGATATATTTAGTGAGTGATTTCAAAATGTGGTCTCAAAAGACAGGTGGTCCTTCATGAGAGTGGTCTCTCTGGACAGGTTCCACTGTCAGATTTTAAGACAATATGAAATATCAACGTATATTACGTTTATTTAAATAAATAAAATATTGTACATTTGATTAACATGTGATTAATAATACAAAAATTAACTTGCTGACTCAGTCACATTAGGTAATAGATCGAGAAGAAGTGTGATTTATAGCTCGATTTTTAGACAAATAAAATACCTACATTTTCAGGTGAGCTGTTGGTATTTCATTATGTCATCAATTTCACCTGCTTGACGAGCTTTATTTTGAATTCCCAGGGTGAGAACACATCGTAACATCTGCACATGTAAAACAAAATTACAATCAAACTTGACATCGTCTTCATGTTTTACTTGGTTTTCTTTTGTTGCCTCTGGCCCCGTCTTAGTTACAGGCAGGGCGGACTGTGATCATGAGAAATATATTCCATTTGACTAGAGTAAAGCGCAAAATATCTGTGAAGCATCCAGTCAATTTATTACAACTAGTGGTATTGGCCCTGAGGTTCATGTCCGAAACAAAGATATCTTTCTAATTACTAATCTTACTGAATACATATACTAGACGAAGGTATTAAAATTTTGATAGTATGTTCAGATATTGTGGTGTTCCTTTGGCTTTGTTCTTTCATTACGGTCGACATTGTCGACACTTGCAAAGTTTATGTAAAAAATTTGTTGTTTAGTCTGTTTTAATTTATTTTAATGTAACTGTAAGTGATAAGAATTATTGATAAAAATCTGTGCTAGGATTGATAAGTGAGAAAGAAGATTTGTGACAAAAATGTCAGAGTGGACTTACGAAGAAATCACTGACTCGGATGATGATGGTTGTTGTACTGATGCCAATCATGAATATATCGTAGGTAAGGGCATTGCATGTATGTTTAAATTGTAAATAATGGAGGAGTATGAGTTGATGTAAAATATTTGACAACTAAAGAGTGATCTTTTTTGTCATCAAATTATGGACCTGTTTAGACATTTGATCACTTTTGTTCATGGGGTCTCCGTGGTTGAGTGGTTAAACCATAAAGTCTATCACCTCTTGTAAACACAGGTTCGAGCCCCCTAGAACCTAAGCTGATTTTGGTGGGGAAATTTGCCAGATTACTTGCAGAAGGCCAGTGGTCTCTTCCCAGGTATATTGTAATCAGGTTCTTTCTAACCACTAAACTGTTCGCCATCACATAACATTTCATATACAGATGTAAACTACTCACTGACAAATTATTGACACAGGGATATCAAAAAACAAATTTGATGTCAATGTTCTGCAAATTTTACAGTCGGTATAATAGTCTTGTTTGCAATTACTCTGTTTCACTACGTGAAATGTTCAGTTGCCATTTCATTGGCAAATGTTGAGATGTCTGTACGAATTGTGACAAGGATTCATTCCTTATGTATTTTATTTGGGTTTGACAGTGGACTCACAGTGGGTGTGACCTGTCAACAGGGGATGCTTACTCCTCCATGGCACCTGATCCCACCTCTTGGCTTTCAGAGGTCCGTGTCTGTCCATTTTTACCAAATTTGTATCTATACCCTGGACATCCTAAAGATTTATACTATGGTATCTCAGATTTTTTATATGTAATTATTCTAGAGTATGCAGAGATATACATGTAGCGGTGTTGTCACCTTGACATAACTCCTGTCGCCAAGCTCCGCCTCTGTATACTTACTGTGCTTGTGCTATGGTTTGAAGTAATAGTGAATTGTACTGACATTTCACAATTACTTGTGCTACAGCATTTAGTGATATAGCAATGTTTTCAGACTCTAAACATCTGCAACAGTCAAGTGAAATATACACAGTGGAACCTGTCTTTTAAAGACCAACCTTGTGTCACTGAAATAAGGTCTATCAAGACATGATTATATACCTGTAACTAAGCAATATACTAATGTAACCTCTCCCCCCCCCCCCTCCTCCTATTTCATTTGCCACCTTGCTTACTGTCACAAATTTTGAAAGTCCACTTTTCCAATTCCCCATATAATATCATTTAAGGTTTCCTTTAACCTATCACCGAACCCCTTTATAACACTAAACTCTGGCTAAACAAATGGTGGTAGTGAAATGAGGTTTTTCTGTGTATTGTTTGTAGCCTTTGTGAACACCTACCAAAAATACCTGAAAAATCTATCAGATAAATACAGAAAAATTGTGAAATGACATCTTTGTAGGTCTGTAATTTGCAGATAATTTGTGTACAGGTAGTCATTTTTACAACCACTTTATAAATCATAAATATGTATCCCGAACAATAACAAGCTGCTACAAGGAATATCTACAATGCAGACACAGTGTTATTTTTTATCTACAATGCAGACACAGTGTCATTTTTATATTATTTTGTACTATTTTAACATTTGTTTGTTCAGCAAGAAATAGCTGTATATTTTATGGCAGCTTTCAACATCACAACATTGTTCACATAATTTAGGAATATTTAGAGCTATAAAAAAGTAATAATGTGTATATGCATAGGTGATGATGAGTGAAAAAACAGGAGTTTTGTCAATTCAACGCAAATTTGTGAAAAATTCAAGTATGAAATGGAGTCCACACCTTGTCTTACTTTTGGATTTGAAGGTGTTTTTAAGGGCGATATGATGAGTGGGAAGGAACACCAACACACACTTCAGGAAAATTATACATTAAGCATTTACCTAGGATAAATACCTGAATCACCTTGTTTAAACTTTTATCATTTTTTGGGGATGTGCGGGGGCGACAGAAAGGTAGGACTTGATTACATTCAATTTCTTGCTGACAACATATATATCTGTCTTCTGTTGATCTGAGGTAAATCTATGCAGTGGTATATGGAGTTCATGATTTATGATTATGGAACACATGTAGATTTTAAGACAGAAAACAATAAATTGGGTTAGACAACTGAAACATATAATTATATTTGCATATTTAAATTATGCACATAGTTTGTCTTTCATGAAGTATATCTGATTGTCTAAGGGCAACAAGTTGAATAATCTGTCGTCTAGATCATACACTGATATACACATTTTACTAAATACATGTACATTTCTTCCTTTTTGTATGATGTCAGGAATGTCAGTATACAAAATCAAGATTTTAATCTTACATGACATTTTGTAAGGACAGTGTTCAAAACCACTGACAGATGATCCTCCAGATGATGCATGTAGCTTAAAATTTGATCATTGTGAAATTGATTTAAAATGTGTCACCTAGTTTTAAAATGAAAAAACTTATGTATTCATGCGCGCACATCACACATATATACACATATATACACAGATATGCATTTTACCACTTTAAAACATAACTATTTTTAATTTTAATTCAAAGGACTTCTAGAATGTTTTATATTATCTCGAACAGGAAGTAAGTACCATTTTTTGTCAGTGTCTACACACAGAATAATGCTGGTTAATTCAACTTAACCATGCAGATGTACAATTAAATTACCCTCGGTAGTACAGGAGTGGGAAAGAGTAGCTGCAAGCTTATTCATTTTTGTTGGCATTTGAGTGACATATTTTAAATTAATGCTTTTCCAATAAAGCAGTGAAGTGGAACTAGAAATTTATAACATGTCCCGCTTCATGGTATTTCAGATTATTTCACGCCCGAAGGAACACAAACACATTTGTTGACAATATGTGATTGCCTGTGTAATAAAACAAGTTTGAGTGAAGGCAGTGTTGTGTTGGCAAAGCACATTTGATAGATTGTGTGTTATATAACAGTAGCTTGTAAAATAGCCATAATGTGGAACACTGGAGTAACCGAATAGGGTATTGTATTACCTGGGATTATTTTTAGGACCAAACTTTATAATCTTGTGTGAGTGATCCCCATGATAGAATCTAGCGTACATGCATGAACAATAGGGAATATACTTATGTTTAAATCGGCTGCCAATTAACTCTTTTTCTGAAGGAATTCTATTAAAGGGAAACACCGAGTAACCTTGGATTAATTATTATTCCACCTGTACAGGAATAAATTTTAAAGTTCAGCCATTAGTTGTATTCCTGAATTGCTTGTTATGTGAAATTATAAAAGTGGAGAACACTTTTAAACGGATCGACAGCTTATGGAAGGATTTTAAAGGAAAGGTATGCTAACTTGATCATTGATAAAACTATCACATCAGGTAACTTTCTGTACAGCGAAGAGAGAGTCTCGTTATATGCTGTCGAGTTATATCCCTGTGTTTGCATAAATTGGTTGCGCAGTATTTGATGTGATCATCGCTTACTACCGGGGAATCGCTTTACTGTAATATGCACGTGGGCCCAAGTTTATGTAGTCGATCGATCAATGGCATGACTTATATCTGAAATGAGTGAAGAATTCTGTTTTGAATCTATATCATACTTATGGATTTACTATTGATTATAGGATTTTGATACAAGAAATGTTTTTAGTGGTACATGTGTTCAGTGTCCTACACAATCAAACATTTCAACAGCTCTGGATAAATGTCTCCTAATGAATTAAAACATTCCAGTACATCATGATGAATATATTTCTTAATGAAAATTGACCTTGTAAAGAAGCCATTGTTGTAAAACAACCATGTCAAATTCGTACAGTTCGTTGTTAAATGTTTGGCCACCACCATCAGAGGATACATTGGACAGGCTACAGAGATTACAAGAATTGCAAGATTTGCGAAAAGAGAGGGAAACGAAATTGTCAAGTGAGGGGTTGCAACATGCTGCAACAACTCGTATTGATCGTAGACAGGGACTTGGTATAACTCGTTCTTCTATCAGTCGTCAAAGTGACAGATCTCGATACTCGATCGGGAGAATTAATAGAGATGACACGAGAAAATCGTATGATAGTGAACATACCAGTTATGGAGGAGCTAGGCCAAAAATGTCGGGATATTTTGCGAACAGTAATGAAAGTAATGGATTCGGGGATTCACAATATCGTACACGAGCTGGAAATCAAGGATTTTATGCAAGTCTTTCAAGACACAACCGCGATCGAACTGTGTCAGTCGATAGTAATACTTCAGATGAACAAGACTCGACTGTCTCACAACAACAAACTTCCACATATACTTCCAATTTACCACGATTTCAGGACCCCCAAGGGGATGTCACAGAAAGCTCGGAGGTCAAAGAGAGTGAACATAACATTAGTGATGACTTCCAACATAACGATGAGGACATTGAGCACTTTAAGAAAAGTTTATATGGATCTAATCATAACCGATACCAGATGACATCAACGGGGAGAAGATTGACACCATTCAAATACACAGATACCGTGTCTCAAGCGTTTTCTGAAATCCCAGAAATTAGTGCACAGGAAAGTAGTTTAAGTTCTAGGTCTTCATATTCTGCTAGCAAACCAAAGAAAATAGCTTTTGATGTTAGTGATACTTTAAAACGCATGGATGATTTTTTCGATAAAGGCTGGGGGGTTGAAAATAAAACAACAACTACTGTGTCGACCAGACCAGCACGGATATCTCAAACACGACAAGAAATATTAAAAAGTGTCAGAGAAACTCAACGGAATGATTCAGATAGGACTAACATTGTACAAGGTAGGCATTTGCCTGTATCTTATACAGGCTTTGTAGGTGATAGCAGAGCTTATAGTGGCAGTGTTGGTGATAAAACTCGGGTTGTGGATAGCACTAGCTTTGTAGGTGAAAAATCAGAGACAGTACCGGTAATTGGTTCTGATTCCTCAGGAGAAAATATTCAAACTGCAGCTAATAGTGATACACTTGGTGATAAAAACGAGACTGTGATCGTTGCCGACACTGATGGTGCTGAAACACAGAAAGTGGCTAAAAATGAAACTATTAATGCTGATAAAAGTCAAACTACATTTAGAACTGATGGTGATAAAATCCACACTACAGTTAGCACTGATACTGATACTGTAGATGCCAAAGTTCAGTCTATTGCTAGTACAGATACAGATGCTATTGGTGATGAAATCCAGACTATTGCTAGCCCTGATATTGTGGGTGATAAAACCCAGACTACATCCAGTACTGATACTGTTGATACCAAAGTTCAGTCTACATCCAGTACTGATACAGATGCTGTTGATACCAATTGTGGGTGATAAAACCCAGACTCATCCAGTACTGTTGCTGGTACTGTCTGTTGGTACTGATACAGATGCTATTGGTGATGAAATCCAGACTATTGCTAGCCCTGATATTGTGGGTGATAAAACCCAGACTACATCCAGTACTGATACTGTTGACACCAAAGTTCAATCTGTTGCTGGTACTGATACAGATGCTATTGGTGATGAAATCCAGACTATTGCTAGTGCTGATACTGTGGGTGATGAAACCCAGACTACATCCAGTACTGATACTGTTGATACCAAAGTTCAATCTGTTGCTGGTACTGATACAGATGCTATTGGTGATGAAATCCAGACTATTGCTAGTGCTGATACTGTGGGTGATAAAACCCAGATTTTGGATAACACAGAGACTGTTAGTGGTGTACTAACCAGTGCCAACTCTGTAAGTGGTTATACAGATATAACGTTAGATAAAAATCACACTGTCACAGAACAAACACAGTATGTTCAAGTGAACACAGATGAACATGTAAATGAAATGAACAATACTACTGCTTTACAGTCTCATCAACTTTACGACATTGACACACCTGATGTAATTACTACACAGGAAGTAGTTGTGAACAATTCAGTCAGCAACTCAAATCGTAATTCTGAACAACTGACAGAATCACAGTCAGTCTATTTGTCTAATGGAAAAAATGCTGAAGTTGGTTTGAGGGAAAATGAACAGTTTCTTTCCTCGGAAAATCCGGATTTTGTAAGTGACTTTACTGGCAATGAAGTATTTAGTGAAAGTTATATGCAGGAAGATTTTACAAATGGTGAAATTGATATTACAAGTGAAATACCTGACAATGTAAGTAATGACAGCGAAAATTATAATGTCAGTTTTACACGTTCTTATTCAAACAGGACTACGTCATCTCGCCATGCAAGTTTTGACCAATCAAATGACAGGTTATCATACACTAAACATAGCTATCTTCCTACAGAACACATGATGGCTGATAGCACTTATTTGGATTCTACGTCTGGAAATGACTGGAGAAGTAACTATGACAACACTAACCATTCAAGGCGATCAAATCTGTCTTCTTATTCTGGTACTAGAATTGCACCATACAGCACGAGTCTCCATCAGAATCGTTACTCATCAACATCTAATGATTCTGACAGCTATGTACCACAGGTCAGGGAGAACGAGAGTTACAGCGACTATGGCACAGGTGATTCTGATAAGCCGTCTTCATATTCATATTCGTCAATGAACCACTCTAGTGATAGCAGAAACAAAAGCTCATTTTCAAAAATCGTTGAAAATAGAATGAAGAACCTTGATAATCTCTTGAAAGAAAGTATGCCAGACCTTCCTGTTGAAAAACGCTTCAGTCGTTCAGTAAGTGATGTTGGTACCCGTATAAATAGACGAGAAAACTTGGGAGTTACAAACAGGATTCCGAAAAATACTATGACTACTAGACATAGTAAGTATACAGATATAAACATTACACGGTCAGGGAAACAGTATAGCTCCGAATATTTCAATAGGTACTTGGGTGATTCTGTTAGACATTCAGTGGTAAATACGTCTGGTGAAAATGAGACAGATTCATTGACACAAACTTCAAATCTAAGTCAAAATTCTGGTGTTGAGGGTTCTGAAGGAGTTTCAGATACTTTTGAGGAATATGTTGATGTTGTTAACACAGTTGACCCTTGTGTTTTAGAGGTAGGAAATGTTATTAAGATTGAAGCACCAGTTGGAGATGTTAAAATTGGGAGTGCAAAGGGAGATAATTCAGAAATCTCAAAAGAATCAGATGGAATGTATAAAAGTGTTGAAGTTGATGACGATACTGTTCTTATATCAGAAATGTCAAAGGTCACAGAAAGTGAGTCTGTAGATACAGAGAAACCATCAGAGACAAAAGAAATGTCAAATGAAAGCAGTCCAGGTGCAAAAAAAATGGCGTCTGCAAAATCTGAATCTCCTAAGAAAAAAGCAAAAAAGGAAAGTAAAAACCATAAAACAGGAACAGAAAAACTGGAAACTAAACAAGGAAACAAAGATAAAAAAGGCATGGAATCAAAACAGAAGGGCAGTAAACAAATTAGTGACAAAACTGAGAAAACAAAAGCTACAGTGGAGGAAACTACAGCAGTTACCAAGGCAACAGAGGAAACATCAGTTGATGGTAGACTTGGAGAATCAGAGGACACAATGAGTAATCAGACAGCAGAAGAGACTCCTTCTACTATAAAGAGGGTGTTTAATGTCCTCGTAAAGGCTTTGGATTATAGAGGTGATAAGTCAGATTCTGCAAACCAGAGTGAGAAAACGGACAAAGGACCTAATATGGAGGAAGTATCAGGCTCTGACAAAGAAAATAAACATCTGGGTGACAGGGGTGCTACAGATGACAATGATGGAGACAGTTTTGAAACTGCATCAGAGGAGGAAAGTGTTAAATCAGAATCGGGAGAAAAATTCTATGAGGCTGAACAAGAGGGAAATGTCGAAAAAGGTGAATCAGAAAAGTCATCGGAAGTAAATAGATATATAGAAAGAAATGAATCACTTCTAACACTTGCTGGTAGTACTAAAATTAGAAGGAAGAAAATAAATAAAGCAGCATTGTTAGGGGCTCCAGGTAAAATTAAGCCTGTGCCGGCTCAGAAAATAAATCTATACCAGAAAAATCAGGAACGAAATTCAGATCGGTTCAATGTTTTAAAAAGAAATGGTATGGACCTCAGTAATAAGAGACTGAAAAATGAAAGTTTGCATTCGAATGAAAAATTAAAAACTGTACCAAACAAACAGTTAGATCGACATATAATTGAGGATAATAGAAATAAAAGCAAAACAGCAGAATCTAGTCTCTCAGCAAACAAAATTGCAAATAAAATTACATTGGCAAGCAGCACTAAATCCAAGAAAGTAAATATGGTCAACATGGAGACACAAACTTCCATAAAAATGTTGAGTATCGGTGTCCAAGTTGAAGATATAACGGCTGCAGTTCAAGCTTTAAAGGAAGTGATATGTCCTTGTTGCAAGCATAAAATTAATTTAGATCAATTATCGCCAGCAGAGATAGGTACGGAGGAGAAAGTTCTACAAAAGGAGAATGTGGAAGACAGTTTTTCCCAGATATATACGGAATTGGAGGAATTAACAGTTTTCTCCGAGCATTCATACAAAAGTACATCAACGTCACCAAAGTCAGTTCTATCTGCAGCCTCCTCTAAATCATCTTCACCTAGACATAGCCCTGCTATGTCACCAAGAAAACGGAGTCCCTCCCCAACTCCAAAACCTCAAAGATTTGCAAAAGTGGACAGCAAAACTGTCGCAAAACTTAGAAAGGAAAAAGTAAACGATGTGAATAAAATGCTGTATCAAAATGGGGATGAAGTCTCAGTTCATTCAGACAAACAAACAAATTATAAAACGACTCAAAGTCCTATTCCAAAACCTCGGAAAAATAAATCTTTGGAACGGAAAGGCAAAATAGAGGATACAAAAAGTTTTAGAAAAGGATCACCCTCAAAATCTCTAACAGAAACTGAAAGCAATAAAAATAGAGCTGATGAAACTAAGAGTGGGAGAAAAACGCCAATTGAAAGTGATAAAAATAGATCTTATGAAACTAGGAGTGGGAGAAAAACTCCAACTGAAAGTGATAAAAATAGATCTGATGAAACTAAGTGTGGGAGAAAAACGCCAATTTTATTTTCAAAGTCTCACAAGGATACTTCGAGTGACAAAAAGAAAACAGATTATACAAGCAGTGGCAGAAAAACTCCAATTCTTGAGGGAAATAAAAGTAGATCTAGTTCCGTAGAGAGTGACATAAAGGATAAACAAAATGTAGAAAACAAGAATCTGCCAGGTTACATGCAGCCAACAAGGTCTAGTCAAAGAAAGAAGTCCATTGGATCTGAGAACAAAATTGAACTCAGTACAAAGAAAGACTCTTCTGATAACAAAGGTAGAAAAAGTCGAAGTGTTTCTGTGTCGAGTACTGATGGAAATGAAACAACAGAAGATAAATCAATAGCTCTTGGCCAGACTGATAGTACTGGTAATGAGAAAGAAACATCCCCACACTTCAATAAATCATCATCATCAACTAGAGCTAAAAGTAAGGAAAGAAAGGAAACTTCACAAAAATCTAGTGGCACTTGGTACAGGAAACAGCCCCTGGCTGAGAATAAGGATAGTAAACGGGCAAAATCCAAAAGTCCCAAGAAATCCAGAGCACAGTCTATTGGTAGTTCTCTGACAGACATTGAGAGTATGTCAGACTTATCTAACTGTGAAACAATTAGTATGCCAGATTTAGTTAATATACAAACTAGTCAACCACTAGCATCAAAAACAGAGGGAAAACAAAATAAGTGTGTGAAAAGTGAGGAAATATGTGAGAATACACTGGATACAGGTGTCAATGCTGTAAAGACTGAGGAAACATGTGTCAATGCTGTAAAGACTGAGGAAACATGTGTCAATGCTGTAAAGACTGAGGAAACCTGTGTCAATGCTGTAAAGACTGAGGAAACATATGTCAATGCTGTAAAGACTGAGGAAACATGTGTCAATGCTGTAAAGACTGAGGAGACATGTGTCAATGCTGTAAAGACTGAGGAAACCTGTGTCAATGCTGTTAAGACTGAGGAAACATGTGTCAATGCTGTAAAGACTGAGGAAACATGTGTCAATGCTGTAAAGACTGAGGAGACATGTGTCAATGCTGTAAAGACTGAGGAAACATGTGTCAATGCTGTAAAGACTCAGGAAACCTGTGTCAATGCTGTAAAGACTCAGGAAACATGTGTCAATGCTGTAAAGACTCAGGAAACCTGTGTCAATGCTGTAAAGACTCAGGAAACATGTGTCGGTGCTGCAAAGGAAATGGCATCAGAACAACATGAAGCAGAAAAACAAACTGACGAACCACAGAGCAAAGCTAATGGACCACAAAAACCAAGAAAACAAACTAAGCAACCAACAAAGAACTCTTCGACTGCTGGAGGTAAAAATATTTTCAGACATCCTTGTAACAGAGTCTACTGAAGCTTGGTGGATGCACATGTTTAGTGACAAGGCTTATAGTGCATGTTTATTTGTAAAAAAGCTCTACATTTGCAGCTTCTGAAATTTTTAGAAAATGTGTAGTATCAATGTCAAATCAGCTTTTATTTTACCTACTGTTGCTAGGGACTATGCATGCTTTACTTTACGACTTATGCCACCATAAATCAACACTGTTACTTTTTAGCTGTAATTGTTTTAACTCATTCACCACTAAAGACACATTTGGACTGGCCTAAATCACTGATTTACAAAAGAGTCCATTGTTTTTCAGGGGTTGACGAGTTAACTAATATTTGTGCTTTCGGGTCATATTCAAGTGATACAGACCTACTTGCATACATGTATAAAAATTATAACTTCTTTTACATCAAAATTTTGATATGAAATAGCTGACTGTCAAAAATGACAAATAATCTATAAATTCATGAAGCTGGTAACTTCTCCCACATTTAAATTTTGGGGTTGCTGTTCAGCCCAAACAATAGTGTATGACAATTTTACTTGTCGAAATTGAAGCAGTTATAGTTTTTTGTTAGTTTGTTTTGATGGTGTTATTGTTTTTTTTTTTATCCTTTTATTTTTTTGGGGGTGGGGTGTAAATGTGTCATGGGTGGGTGTTGTAAATGTATCACTTAAATAAGATACGGAAGCATAGGCACATGTATTTTTTTTTTTACTGGTCTTTGAGAAAATGAAAAGTAATGGTGTGATTGTGTGGCAAGTTCAATTGCAATAAATGCACTCATGTCAGTTTATATTTTTTCACAGCTTATAACCAAAAACTGTTTTTTGTAATCATTTTGATTTTCTATGCAATAATATAATTATGAATGATAGTGGACAACAGGGTTAATTACTATGAAATTATCTGGGTCAATGTTTTTATGTTTTACTTAAAATGTTTTATATACATCTTTTGAATATGGAGAGCACAAAATTGAACATTTATTTTGTAGAAAATATTTTTTTGCTGGTTTTTGTCACTTATTATTTTATTTATTATTATTGGATTTGGCATAGAAATACATGTAACAATGATAACAATATTTGTCTCTACTATATCGCTGTTGCCAATCTGTAAAATATGCTAGTTGTGCCTTTTTGCAATATGGAATAGTGTTTAGCAAAGCATATAAATTCAGTTATGAACCCGTTATAAATAACTTACAGTGAACTGGACTATGAAAAAGGAAAACTGAATACTGAGATTTGGTAGAAAAGAAATTCAAATATTTTACACGTAATTTGTTTAAAGCTGTTTTAACAATAGTTTTAGATCAACACAGAGACTAGGCATAGCAAGACATTTTTTTTTTCGCTCCATTATTTTGATCTTAAGTATGCATAATTTGTTATCTGCAAAATGGTTTAAAGTTTAACAGTTTTGCCAGCTTTTATCTCAAGGCATACTATAAATACAAAAATGTCTTTAAGTTACAACAGATGCTACATATAATTCTCTTTTTCATGACACCCAGAATGATATACCTATATAAGGTGCTCGATCTTGAAACAACAAAAAATATTAACTTATTTGGTGTGAATCTTAGATTTTAATGCCCTCTCACTTGTGTGAGTTAACTCATTCATCCCTAGAGACACATTTGGACTAGGCTGAGTCATTGATTTATAGACGAGTCCATTGTTTTTCAGGGGTTGATTTACTTTTAAATAGGAATAAATTTCTGGTAAAAATTGCTGCCTTTACGTGTGCTGACTAAATCTCAGAATTCTGTGACAAAATTTTCTTTTTACTTTCTACAAGTTCTATTTCAAAGAATCAAATTTTCGTACATTCATATTTTCATGGTTGCATAGTTTCGTTTATTTCGAGGATAATTATTTTCTTTTATTTTTTTGTGGTATGAAAAAATAAAAAGAAAAATAAATAGTATAGTTATATAGTTGCATTTTTAAATGTTTTCTTTCAAATAGTGCAGTCATGAAAATGTTGAAAATTTGGATCTAATGCGAAAATAATGATCCATAGAATATTTAGTTTATAGTGCTTTTTATAAAGAGGCAAATCATTGTTAATCATTGTACAGTTAAATGCCTTGTACTTACATTTATTTCAAATGAATTTGTTCAACAAAAATGTTTATTTGTATATTTCAGGCCAAAAACAAATATAAATCTGTTTTCTGTGCACTGACCAAATTTTTGGGCAATTTTTCTTTGAAAAATCTTGAAATTTGTCTGATTTATATTTCACATTCGTCAACATTTCAGGGCACATCGAGGAAATTTCCATCTTATCATAGGGGGCTGAAATAAAACCCCATTCCAAATGCAAAATGCATCTTTTTTTTTTGAATTTGCAGTCAAAATTTCCCAGTTGAAGTCAAATGACAATGAATTGGAAGAAGTTCTTTTATTTTCAAACATTTTTTTTGTATTTTTATATTTTTTCCAATTCAAAAGGCCCAGACCCCATTCCAAAAATATTGCAAAATATCACCGACATTAAACAAACATTTTTTCTATCCATAGAAATGGGGCAAGCCATTCAAACTAACCAACATTACCAGAATTTGGACTCATCCGATTTTGACATAACAAGATTCCACCCCATTTGATCTACTGTATCTGTTATAATTGATCTATCGCCAACTGTCTGACACATGGCTGTCCATGTGCTTTTTTGACATCATTCGATTGTAATGTCATAATCACACAAGTCTTTGACGGACCATTTAACTGTGATGTCATATTGGAAAAGTTTTCCAAAAGGTGCTGTGTAAGGCATTTGGCGATAGGTCAATTTCAGTTGCACAATTTTTCTGTTTATTTGCTTCCGTTTCTTGTAATACTCTATGTTATAAGTGCCTAATTAATCAGAAGGAACATATGAAATATTTTTCTAAGGTGATTCCTTTTTTTTGGTACAAAAGGATTTTTTTTCATTTTGCTTTTTTGTATAATACATAATTATGTGTTATTTATTTTAAAACTCTTTTGAGAAACTACCTGTCTTGAGAGACGGCATTGCAGTGGCACATGGATTTAGAATCATGGTCACTTTGATTCTCTATAAAGAAAACCATGACATGGTGCATTGTGCATATGTGTATTTAATCCAATATTAAAGGCAACAAAGTAATTTGGTCACCGATTATTTGGTGCAGTCATGATTGACTGCAGTCATTGAAATCTGTAAGCTTTGTTATTGGTATAGAGCAGTGATTTGGCATTGTGTGCCAAAACATAACAATGGTGATATAAGCCTGTACGTAACATGCTTACATAACTTTAAGAAAGATTTTGTATGTTAAGTAAATTTTTACAATATTTGTTTATTGAGATGTTAAAGCCAAGCCATAACATTTGAAGTTAGTTTGTGATTTTGCATGTCAAAAAAGCAAAGATAAACAAATATTTGTGCAGTGTAAGTGTAGAGAATCTTATGCATTTTGAAAAAAAAAGTTGGGAAATTTATGTTTTTTATTTTTTGTTTATTCGCTTAGATTTAAATAAGCTGTGTTTCTTTATTTGTAATTAGGCTTTTATTCTGGAATAATAGCTCATGCACCATTGTAAAGAAATATGAGCTGTTGTCTACGATATTTTATACCCAATTCCATCGTCAAAACAAAGTTGTTTACTTCAAATCGCATGTTCTCCCTTGACACACTGTAATCTTATAGAAATTACCATAATTTATAGAATTTGTCGGTTACGTTCGGAAAGTTTATTCTAATAATACACATGCATTTGTCTTTTTAACCATCATGATGTGATCTCCGATCTATAGAAGATAAAAAATACATCAAATTTGCAAGTAAAATTTGCACTGACGACAGCTCAAATAGCTTTGATGTAGTACTGTATACTTTATTCTTTCTTTCCATGTTTTGAAGTACATGTTCTATGCAATGTTTCACATTATAATGATATGAAATTCATATAATATAAGTTCTATGCAAATTTAAAAGTATGCAATTAAATAATATGCAGCTCTATATTTCTTGCCAGAATTGTTCTCATTTGTATATTACTAGTAATATTAATTTTTTCATTTACAAATTCATTCAAAAACAAATTGCATTTTACCAGTTATATATATTACTCATATACCAACAAACTCATCTCCCCTTGTCAGATGGTTTTAGTCTGATAACACCACCCCGCCCCCTTAAATATGTGCAAAGTTTGTTTCGTATGACATTCTATTGAAAGTGATGATTATATAAAGATATATTTTTCAAATAAATCTTAAAAATATGAACGAATTTTCATCCTATGCATGTGTCTGCGGAAGGTTGGTGGTCTTTACCCGGGTAACCAGGGTTTCTCCTCCACCAATAAAAACTGGCCGCCATCATATGACTGAAAGATTGTTGAGTATGGCGTAAAATAAAAAATCAAATCAACCTATGTCCTCTGCTATAACGCTTTACATGACTATTCATTGGTTTTTCATGAATTTCATTGGACAGCCAATGTGACCCCCCATACATTTGACATCACATTTACCTTGAGGTAATTTATCAGACTGGAAGCCATTTGCTAGTTTTGGAGATGCTTTAATCTTTTTATTATCCATAAATGTTATCAAATGTACATACTAAATTCCTTACCTTTGTCTTGTGGCATTCTGTGTAATCTGACTAATATTTTCCAGGAACTAAAGGCATGTTTTTCAAGGAAACGCATGTGTGATATATACTGCTCTGTTGAAGAAGTTGGAAGGACTGATATTATAGTCAAAGCCTCAATATTGTTGCACTTTGTTTGTTAATGTTTTGATTTGTGCATGCAAAATGCTCAGTATTAAAGTGCCTTCCGCCTAACGTAATAACAGTTCATTTTTGCTTAAGGACATTTATACTTAGCATGCACTTAACTCTGTTTTGAATGGGAAATTTTACACGGTATAATAAATTAAAATCATTGAAATATTTAGTTTTGTTTCTTAATGAAAAACCAGGTTTATCTTTCCCTATTATTTCTACTTGAGATGAATTCCAATAACCCGTCTTGGCAATTCTGATACATTTTGAATTTAAAATTGAAGAATATGGCGAGACTTTATTGTCAGAACATAACACATGCTAAATAAACTCTTGTTGATGTTTAAACACTGTTACTGTCCATGTTTCTAAGTCATTACTATAGGAATCTTAACAAATACTACAGTGAAATCTGTATATAGCGGCTACTCAAGGGACCAGAAAATATTGACCTTTATGTGCAGGTGACCCTTATACACAGGTTCACTTTAGTTGAAATATGCAGTCAAGGGACTCGAAAAAAACTGGCCCTTATAAACAGGTAATTCTTAAATAGAGGTGGCCACTATAGCAGGTTTTACTGTACTGTTATAATATGTCGCATTTGCTTGAGATGATAACAAATTCAGCTGTAGTTACATGTGGCCCAACTGCTCATGTATCTCTGTAAAGTTCTATAGGGGAGATGTTAACAAATTCAGCTGTAGTAACATGTGTCACAACTGCTCATATATCTCTGTAAAGTTCTACAAGTATAAGGCAGATGATAGCAGACTCAACTTTTGTAATATGTCACAACTGCTCTGATATCTCAGTAAAGTTCTGTTAGGGAGATGTTAACAAATTCAACTATATCCATGTGTCACAACTGCTCATATATCTCCGTAAAGTTCTACCAGTACAAGGGAGATGGTAGCAAATTCAAAAGTAGTAATATGTGTCACAACTGCTCTGATTTTTTGGTAAAGTTCTGTGAAGGAAGATGGTAATAAATCAGTTGTAAGAATGCATGGCAACTATTCAGATATCTCTATAAGTGAGATGTTAACTAATTCCACTGCAGATCTTATGCTGTATCAGAACTGCTCAAGTATCTCAGTTAAGTTCTGTTGGGGAGACGATAACATAACAAATTATAAAAACGCATCACAATTGCTCCATTTGGAAACATTTTTAATACTGTAATATTCTATTGTGATTTAATGTACACAATACAGAATGATGCCAAAAAAAATTGAAGCCATTATTGAACTTTTAAGTCTCCATTTTCATTTGGTCAACAAATATAAGACAAAAACTTCAAATGAATAAACAAGCATACAAACAAAATAAATGTTTGATGACGTTATTTAGAAAACTATTACAGATGATATTACTAACACTCATCATCATTGGTTTCTGAACTCGTACTAGTGCATGCATCCTCAACTACCATTTTTACAAATGGATTCTGGGTAATCTAATCATATTTGTGATATTTATGAGGGTAAAAGTACTAACAGTTTTCTTTATTTCATTACTGTAAAGTTACAGCTAAAACAAATTGGTACTGATGAGGTCTCTTACCTTATCAATCTTAAGGTGACTCTCTGTTATCACATGTAAGAACATGTTCTGAAGTCTACAAAGCTATCATTGATATTTGGGTGCCGATATTTTGATTGTATGAAATGAGGTAAAAGTTTGACAGTGATTTTATGTAGTGAAATAGTTTATCTAAAAAGTGAAAATGTCTACAAAATGAATTGTTAAAATGACATCGAATGAAAGCTATTTGTTTGTTTGTTTTTGTTTGTTTTCTGAATGTTTGACCACTGTCTCTGTTAAACTGTCTTAGAATTGTCTCAATATCTTCATTTTATATGGTGATTGTGATCACAAAATGTATACAAGTGCCTTACTTGTTCAACTGAAAGTGAATTAAAGTTTTGTCAAGGACTGACAGTCTGCCTTTTTTTCCTTTTGTCAGATCTCTATTTTTATTGTACACTTTGATGTTCTTGATGAAAATCTGTTACAGATTTTATAGAGAGTAGAATTATAGATTACTATTCAATAACTTTTGTACATATATTTTGACAAGCCTGTTCAGAGCCAAGGATCGATAAAAACTGTTTTCCTTCAAATATATTTATGGTGTTGGCAAAATTATGAGGTATTGCGAAATATCAAACATTTGACTTTTATAATGTCTCTGTTTTCTCCCATCATATCTTTCAGTTCTGTCTCAACTTTATGTTTTGTAAATTCATCGTATTTTGATTTTTGTTTTTGTTTTTCTTGAGTATTTTGTGTACTACAGTCAAACCTGTATTAAGAGACATCTCTCATGAGAGACAACCTTTCTTGTGAGATTACATTCTGAAAACCACTTAGTTAACTAATCTTTTATGTAAAACCTCTTTTAAGAGACCACCTGTCTTAAGAGACCACATGTAAATGACAGATGGGTTGGTCTGTCAAGACAGGTTTCACTGTACTACTATTATGACCTGTCTGGAGGAAATGTTAACCATGGCCTTTTGTTGTGCGTATACTTAGATATCTTAGTATCCACAGACATCTAAAGGCAATACTAGTATCTTCTTCAGCCTCTGTGGGCGATTGGTTATAGCATCTCGCTTTGGACCATTAAGTCTCTCACTGCTGGTCAGTGCAGATTTGAGCCTCACTGGAACCTAAGCTGTGAGAAAGTTTGCCAGTTCACTTATGGAAGGCTTTTGGTCTCTTCTTGGATACATTGTAAACAGGTTCTGTCCTCCACCATTAAAAACTTGTCGCCACCATGTTACTGAAAAATTGTTAAGTGTGATGTTAAACACTCTTCAAAACTCCAACCAGTATTTTTTTACTGCTACCAGTTTCTTTTTAATCTGTTGTAAAGTGTGTTAGGCTTGCCAAAGATATTTTCAACAATAGCATTACTTGTACATAGGTGGTTAATGGTTCTAAAAATAAAAAATTGATCTTTCATCTCCATCCCTGCCATTTTTTAATTAAGTTGTTGTTAACCTTCAAACAGATTTTTGTTGTAAAATTGTATATGTTACTTGTATCAATCCATACTTGTTGGTAGTGAGTGCTTTCAGTCAAAATTGTTTCTGACTATAAAATTGAAACAGTGATCTAGGTCTTTCTATATAGTTTTGTTAAGTTTGTATGGGGGTACTTTTATCAATTTTACATTTCAATTTAATTTAGGTTATAAAAACAACTTCTAAAAACAGACACACTACATTACATTTAGTAAATGTATTATAAAAATTTAATTTGAAAGCATTGAAAAGAACCAAGCTTTTAAAACAGGCTTAATGCAGTACAATATACATGTACTCCAATAGGTGTACCCTATGGTTTTAATTAAAAAGTGTCATATCTTAAGGTTTTAGATAAACACATGTGTTGTAGGCAAGTATGTTATAAAACAGATACCACATAACATTACATATAGTAACTTATGTCCTAACTCATCAAACCCTGAAAAACAATGGATTCTCCTGTAAATCAATGAATTAGCCCAGTCCAAATGTGTCTTTAGGGATGAATGAGTTAAGGTTTTAGTTATGTGTGAAAAAATGAGACTTCTATTACATTTCACTATATACACTAAATATTGTTATAATACACAGCTTTAAAGCAGACATATTGCATTCCATACTATGGTCATTGAAAAAACAGTATTACATTCTGTGGTTAAAGCAGACATATTGCATTACATTTCACTATATACACTAAATATTGTTATAATACACAGCTTTAAAGCAGACATATTGCATTACATTTCACTATATACACTAAAGTTTGTTATAATACACAGCTTCAAATTAGACATATTGCATTACATTTCACTATATACACTAAATATTGTTATAATACACAGCTTTAAAGCAGACATATTGCATTACATTTCACTATATACACTAAAGTTTGTTATAATACACAGCTTTAAAGCAGACATATTGCATTACATACTATGGTCATTGAAAAAACAGTATTACATTCTGTGGTTAAAGCAGACATATTGCTCAACAAACTACAGTAAACAGACACACTACATTATACATGTATAGGTCTACCAAGGTAAATTGGCACATGTTTACAAACACAACGAGTCCAAATTAAATCATAACAGGGGTGACAAGCCTGTCGGCACAAAAAATATTAGAGCTTCAGTAATGCACTGAATCCGTGCAAGACAAAATGTTTCATCTGTACAACCTATATTTGGAAAATAGACTGTATTGTTTTGGTTTTTGACTGATCCCGGATGTGACATTTTATGTTGGCGGACCTATACTTCACTATACATTTACTAAAGCTTGTTATGAACACAGCTTTAAAGCAGACATATTGCTCTACATACTATGGTCAATAGATAAAAAGGATTATATTCTATGGTTAAAGCTGACATATTGCTGTACAAACTATGGACAATAGATAAAAAAGAATATATTCTATTGTTAAAGCTGACATATTGCTCTACAAACTATGGTCAATAGATAAAAAGCATTATATTCTATGGTTAAAGCTGATATATTGCTGTACAAACTATGGTCAATAGATAAAAAGCATTATATTTTATGGTTAAAGCTGACATATTGCTGTACAAACTATGGTCAATAGATAAAAATCATTATATTCTATGGTTAAAGCTGACATATTGCTGTACAAACTATGGTCAATAGATAAAAAGCATTATATTCTATGGTTAAATCTGACATATTGCTGTACAAACTATGGTCAATAGATAAAAAGCATTATATTCTATGGTTAAACTGACATATTGCTCTACAAACTACAGTAAACAGACACACTGCATTATACATGTACTTCACTATACATTTACTAAAGTTTGTTATAAACACAGCTTTAAAGCAGACATATTGCATTACATTTCACTATATACACTTAGTTTGTTATAAACACAGCTTTAAAGCAGACATATTGCATTACATTTCACTATATACACTAAAGTTTGTTATAAACACAGCTTTAAAGCAGACATATTGCATTACATTTCACTATATACACTAAAGTTTGTTATAAACACAGCTTTAAGACAGACATATTACATTACATTTCACTATATACACTAAAGTTTGTTTTAAACATAGCTTTAAAGCAGACATGTTGCATTACATACTACTTTACACAGACACACTGAACTGTATACTTCAGAATAACTATCATAAAGATTTAGTTTAATTTATCATAACAAATCCACAAGAAAAATCTTTCCCTTAGTGTATGATATATAGTTTAATTTAGATCAATAAATCAACGGTTTATAAACTTGCTGACCTGACAGATTTGTTGACAATATAGGTGGGGCATAGGTGAGGTGTAAATGTGTATTAACCTGTAGTGAAGATGTTTAGTCTTGGCCAGGTGAAAATATTAACCTTTGGGAGCATGAAAACAATTGTGAAAGTTTAAATCCAGAACTAACATGCTAACTGTGCTTGGTATATTTAGTCAGAATGTTTTAAAATTTTGTAAATACTCCTTAAGTATTATTACATAGTTTTCTTTGTACTGCTTAAAGACAAACCCATTGTTAAGTAAACCATGACTATACAAGTGAAACGAGTAAGAAAGATCATAGGTCATCATAGGTGCATTTGTTATCCTGGAACCCACACACATGCACACCCCCACACACACCCACACTCTCTCTGTCTGTCTCTCTCTCTGTCTGTCTCTCTCTCTCTCTGTCTCTCTCTCTCTCTCTCTCTCTCTCTCTCTCTCTCTCTCTCTCTCTCTCTCTCTCTCTCTCTCTCTCTCTCTCTCTCTCTCTCTCTCTCTCTCTCTCTCTCTCTCTCAGGTGACATAATCTTTTGATCTCTATGTTTGTTTTAGAATGCGAGTGATTTTGTTTCGTTTGGACTGTGAGTCATCAATGTACATGTACATTGTTAAACAACTAAAGTTAAAATACCTGAACGTGTTTAAATGAAATAGGAAATTAGGTTGTGACTGTACAGATGATAAGATTTTATTAAGTTTTTAAACTTGTATTGACCAAGGCATTGGGAAAATATTATTCAAATTTTTCTTTGAAGTATTTGATTCAATATGCATCATTGAATTATATGTATATGTTCTATATGTTCTAATTAAAATGATTGTATTGTTGACCTCTCTTTTATTTTCTTTATGACAGTTTTTCTAGTAAATTCAGATCCCTACAATGCATGTGGTTTAAACACAATTTTAATTAATGCAGAATATGTCAAGATGTAACAGAATCTTGTTTCATGTTCAACTTTCAGCAGTTGGCATTAAATTAGAAAGTGACAGGGATGAGTCAGGGAGCATCTTTAAATGGTGCTTTTAATTAAAATCTTTTATCATAAGTGACCTGAAGCAAACATCACAGGGAATGAATGTTTATGGCACATAAAAAATAAATCCTTAGGAAATGTTGATCATATCAAAATGGTATATTTTGCATATGGTTGCAAGTCTTTTTGAATATTAAAAAAGAAATAAATAAAACTGCAGCAAAAGTAATCATGGCCACATTGTAGTTCATATCTGGTCTTAAATGATTCAAAATTGTAAGTCTTAAAAGAAATAAAACAAATGTTCTTTGTTGTTTTTTGTTTGTTTATTGTTTTAATTCCCTAATCTTAATTTTAGATTTTTGTTTTTTGTTTTTACGTAAATTTTACCAGATTTTATACTCAGTATGTAGGCATCTTTTATGTTTATTTTTTAAATGATACTGTACATACTGTGGAAAATTTTGTGGGGTTAAAATCCCATTGTTTTAAAGATAAAACAAATTTGTTGACATTTAATGTCTATGAAATATAAACACCCTGTTTATATAGGAACATATTACTGGTTATACTTTTTGAAATTTGTTTAAATTTGTTGAGTTAAAATTTTGTTGATAAATGTAAACAATAAAATAAACAAAATTAAAACCACAATGACAATTTTCTGATTCTACAGTACTGAATGTCTGACTGACATTGAGATCTTCACTTTGAGTGATTCATAAAAACAATTAAAACAGATAGAGGAATATTGTACCTATGAAATACCCTCATTGAAAAAGGTTTACAAATATATACATTGTAATAGTATGGATATTTTCATTATAAATCTTTGATGTTCTCATTTATTCCTAAATGGGATTTAAAATAGTAGAAAAACAACTGACCTAGTTTTCTTGCAATAGGACATTATAAAATGTTATTGAAGAAGAAACAGGTGATGTTTGAACTAAGGGGTAGATGTACTACAACATGTACATATTAGGTAAGACTCTAGGGGTACAATGCTAACATATTGATTACAAAATGGCAAACAGATTTAATGGCAGTGAACTTGACCTTATCAGTCAATGTCAGTTACAAAGAAATGGTGACAAATTTATTTGCATGTCCACTTTTAAATAAACAGGAAGTTTGCTTAGTCCTTAAGCTTTTCTTGGGTCATTGACTACATACTACATGAGTGTAGGATGTCCTGAGGTCATTGAGTATATATTGCATGAGTGTAGGCTGTCCTGAGGTTGTTGTCTATACACTACATTAGTGTAGGCTGTCCTGAGGTTGTTGTCTATGCACTATATGAGTGTAGGCTGTCCTGAGGTCATTGCCAATGTATTGCATGAGCATAGGCTATCCTGAGGTTATTGGCTATGTATTACATGTATGTAGGCTGTTTGATGCAATGGTATATACATTCTACATAAGTGTATGCTGTTATGATGCCATTGTATACATACTACATAAGTGTAGCCTGTTCTGACATCATTCTCTACATTCTACATGAGTGTAGGTTATTCTGAGGTCATTGACTACATACTCCATGAGTAGACCCATATAGGCCCTTCCGAGGTCATTGACAACATACTACATAAGTGTAGGCTGTTCAGGGGTCATTGTCTACATACTACATGAGTGTATGCTGTTCTGGGGTCATTGTCTACTTACTACATGAATGTAGGCTGTTCAGGGGTCATTGTCTACATACTACATGAGTGTAGGCTGTTCAGGGGTCATTGTCTACATACTACATGAGTGTAGGCTGTTCAGGGGTCATTGTCTACATACTACATGACTGTAGGCTGTTCAGGGGTCATTGCCTACATACTACATGAGTGTATGCTGTTCGGGGGTCATTGTCTACATACTACTTGATTGTAGGTTGTTCAGGGGTCATTGTCTACATACTACATGAGTGTAGGCTGTTCGGGGGTCATTGTCTACATACTACATGACTGTAGGCTGTTCAGGGGTCATTGTCTACATACTACATGACTGTAGGCTGTTCGGGGGTCATTGTCTACATACTACATGACTGTAGGCTGTTCAGGGGTCATTGTCTACATACTACATGAGTGTAGGCTGTTCAGGGGTCATTGTCTACATACTACATGACTGTAGGCTGTTCAGGGGTCATTGTCTACATACTACATGACTGTAGGCTATTCAGGGGTCATTGTCTACATACTACATGAGTGTAGGCTATTCTGAGGTTAAACTGCATATGTGATTTTGATTTAGAATTTCCCACGTGAATGGTAGGTAACTGATTTGCTCTTTTTTTGTCATTGTTGTCCTACATTTATTTCTATTATTTCTTTTTCACCAAAATTGTTATTGACATTGTGCAGCATGGCAGATACATGAAAGGAGGAAGTTTCATGTAAACAGTTGCACATGATTCTTTCAGCTACTTTAGTTATTGTATGTCTTGTAGAATTAACTAATGCATTTACATTATTGAACCCTTCCAATGTTGTTAAACTGTTGTGATGATATTAGACTACCAGACAGGAAGTCACAAGGGAATCATTTTGTATCCAGTATAGACCAGACAGATTATTACATCTTCATCTACAGAGATATTGTGGCAGCTTTATGGCCTTTCAGGAGTTGAGAGAATTAAGGCAACTATAGAGATATACTGATATCACCTTATTTGAACTTTAGTTCGTCTGTCTGTTCATTAGGTTGTTCAGGCTCTACCTGACATGGTAATCATGGAAAATGTTTATAATAAAGTCAGATTGCTATATGGATGCTTCAGATATGTGACACAAAGTCAGATTGCTATAGATACAAGTTGCTAAAGAAACAGGTTGCTATAGACACATGCCACTGCTGTGGGATTGGGAGCATATTGATAAATTTTAAAACTACTATAAACAAGATTTGTTATAGAGTTTTACAAAAACTACACACTGGAAGTTTTTCATTGTTGGGTCAACATGCATAAAAGCAATGACAAAAACAGCAACAAAATCTCTCGAAATCTTAACATTCAAATGCTTAGTTAGTACGGCTTATTGATTATCAAACTGAAATATATTTTCAGTCACTAATTTCAGAGTTCACTGTTCAGGCATTCCTTTTCATCTAACTACTGTATACCTGAAAATTTTCGCCCCTGGTTATTTTCTACCTTTTTCCAACAGAAAACATATTCACCCTGTCTTAAATTCGCCCTAAATCACCATAGTCTCATGGATGGTATGTATGTCCATGCTTCAGTTATTTAGCTCGAAAATGTCAATTTCATTTTAGATTCGACTTCTTATCTAAGGGCGAAAAATGGCGAAAATTAAACAGAAGCAAAAATTTCCAGGTATACAATGACTAATCTTTTAGATTGTTAATTTTTCATGGGTACTGATGCTTGTAGGTACCTGAACAGAAAGGTTCTATGAAATTACCAATCACATGGTTAGTCATCACAAATGATGAAGACGGAATTGTGAATATGGCTGACAGATAACGTACAGCTGATTCATATACACACACACATTAAGTCTTGTAATCATCAATAATTTCTGAGCACTTCTGCTTTTAGTCATATTGCTTCTCTGTAGAACATTTTAGTTGCTGATTAAAGCTAACTTCTCATGATTATTGATAAATCCGTCAAGTTTTTTGTTTTTTTTCTTCAATGTAAATCTGAAGCCAAACATGAAAAAAAATTTGTTTGATGTGATTTGACCCACCCACCTTAAAGAAATCTTTTCTTAGAAAAAGATCTGAAATTTTGTCCAAGTTACCTATCAAAATTAAAAAGGATATAAAAAAGATTTTTGCCTATTGATGACATACTTCTGATGGTCCCTGACGGTCAGGATATATCAAACAAATAATAATTAACTCATCAACCCCTGAAAAACAATGGACTGGTCCAAATCAATGACTTGGACCAGTCCAAATGTGTCTGTAAGGTTGAATGAGTTAATTATGGCCTGAGATGATTCCTTTTACCACTGCAAAAGAAATACTGTATACCTGGACATTTTCGCTCCCATTTAATTTTTGCCCTAAGATGAGAGGACGAATTTAAAATGAAAGTGAAAATTTCAAGCTAAATAATCAAAGCACTGACATACATACCAGCCATGAGACTACGATGATTTAGGGCAAATTTAAGATGGGGTGAATATGTTTTCTGTCCTAAAAGAGCGAAAATAATCAGGGGTGAAATTTTCCAGGTATACAGTTCCTGTGTGGTAAAGTTGGAATTCAAGGTTTTTTGAAGCTGTGCGTTTGTCACAAACATACAAGATGTTAAACTCAAATTTCACATTACCAGTATATATAACTCAAACTGATGACAGGTATATGTTAAAGTTTGCTTTATTATTCAAAATAATTTCAATAAAAAGCATCTTGATGCATACAGGTAAAAGACATGTATAAATACTGGTAGGCGGAGGTCGTATAAAGCAACACTTCTGACTCAGCATGGGAACTGACATAATATTCAAGTCTCAAATAGTTTTTCTTTTTTTTTTTGTTTCAGTTATAAAAGCAGCTATTTTAACTCATCAAACCCTGAAAAAAACAATGGACTCTTCTGCAAATCAATGACTTAGACCAGTCCAAATGTGTTTTCAGGGGTGAATAAGTTAAAGGTGCAATAGAAAACCTGTCAATGATCCATGAAAAGACTACTTGCATTTCACAAATAAACTGGCATACCTGACCACATAATCAGCTTGGGTTCCAGCAGGGCATGAACCTGTGCCAACTAAAGCACATCGGGGCATGAATCTGTGCCAACTAAAGCAGGGCAGGGCAGGTCTGGAATCTGTGCGGACTAAAACAGGGTGGGGGCATAAACCTGCGTGGACTAAAGTGGGGTTGGGCATGAACCTTTGCTGACTAAAGCTGGGGTGGGCATGGATCTGTGCCAACTAAAACATGGTAGGGGCATGAACCTGTGCTAACCAATGCAGAGTGGGGCATAATCTGTGCTAACTAAAACAGGATGGGGGCATGAACCTGTGCTGACTAAAACAAGGTGGGGGCATGAACCTGTGCTAGCCAATGCAGAGTGGGGCATAATCTGTGCTAACCAATGCAGAGTGGGGCATAATCTGTGCTAACTAAAACATGATGGGGGCATGAACCTGTGCTGACTAAAACAAGGTGGGGGCATTTACTTGTGCTAACCAACGAAAAGCGGGGCATGAATCTGTGCTGACTAAAACAAGATGGGGGCATGAACCTGTGCTGACTAAAGCAGTGTGGGCATGAACCTGTGCTAACTAAAGCAGGATGGGGCATGAATCTATGTGGACTAAAACAGGGTGGGGCATGAACCTGTTCTGACTAAAGTGGGATGAGGCCAGTGTTTTAGACCTGTGTATGAAAAGTTTTTCATTTCACTGCAGTGAACTTGTGACACCATCTTTCCCCAGGGATATTTTTACTAGTTTACAGAAATATAAGTTATAACAATTCAGTATTGTACCATTAAAACCATACAACAAATTTCTATCACTAAATAAGTCACCCTGAATTATTATTCTTAACTCCATTTTTAGATGTAGAACAACTTTTTATCAGGGCTAAGACTAAGTTAAAACATACATTTTATTATAATCAATACTATGTGTAAACAGTGTTAAAGTTTGTTAAACACAGACCATGTAAACGTTTATCCATATAAAGTCAAAGATTTTACCCTAAAGACATTGGATTTGATCTCTTATCTATAAATTATGTGTACAGCAATAACTGTGAAGCTTAAGTGAACCTTCGAAAAATAGGGCTGAAGTATATATAATTCATACACGAGGTGAAATAAAGAATGTAAACAGCCAGCAGTACACATATTTGATTCTTTATTAAATAAAAATTGTTTTGTACTTTAAAGTAATATTTTTAGTGTAATGCTCTATGATCTGTCAGTGTAATACTACATGATCTGTCAGTGTAATACTACATGATCTGCAGTCAGTGTAATGCTCCATGATCTGCAGTCAGTGTAATGCTCCATGATCTGCAGTCAGTATAATGCTTCATGATCTGCAGTCAGTGTAATGCTCCATGATCTACAGTCAGTTTAATGCTCCATGATCTGCAGTCAGTGTAATGCTCCATGATCAGCAGTCAGTGTAATGCTCCATGATCTGCAGTCAGTGTAATGCTTCATGATCTGCAGTCAGTGTAATGCTTCATGATCTGCAGTCAGTGTAATGCTCCATGATCAGCAGTCAATGTAATGCTCCATGATCTGCAGTCAGTATAATGCTCCATGATCTGCAGTCAGTGTAATGCTCCATGATCAGCAGTCAGTGTAATGCTCCATGATCTGCAGTCAGTGTAATGCTCTGTGATCTGCAGTCAGTATAATGCTCTGTAATCTGCAGTCAGTGTAATGCTTCATGATCTGCAGTCAGCATAATGTTCCATGATCTGCAGTCAGTGTAATTCTCTGTGATCTGCAGTCAGTGTAATGCTCTGTAATCTGCAGTCAGTTTAATACTCCGTGATCTGCAGTCAGCATAATGTTCCATGCTCTGCAGTCAGTGTAATGCTCTGTGATCTGCAGTCAGTGTAGTGCTATGTAATCTGCAGTCAGTTTAATGCTTCATGGTATGTAGTCAGTCTAATACTCCATGATCTGCAGTCAGCATAATGCTCCATGATCTGCAGTCAGTGTAATGCTCTGTAATCTGCAGTCAGTCTAATACTCCATGATCTACTGTCAGTTTAATGCTCTGTGATCTGCAGTCAGTTTAATGCTCCATGAATTACAGTCAGTGTAATGCTCCATGATCTGCAGTTAGTTTAATGTTCTATGATCTATAGTCAGTTTCTCCATGATCTATAGTAAGTTTAATGCTCCATAATCTACAGTCAGTTTAATGCTCCATGATCTGCAGTCAGTGTAATGCTCCATGATCTGCAGTCAGTATAATACTCCATGATATGCAGTCAATGTAATGCTTCATGATCTACAGTCAGCTTAATGCTCCATGATCTACAGTCAGTGTAATGCTTTATGATCTACAGTCAGTGTAATGCTCCATGATCTACAGTCAGTGTAATGCTTTATGATCTACAGTCAGTGTAATGCTCCATGGTATGCAGTTAGTTTAATGTCCATGATATATAGTCAGTCTAATGCTTAATGATCTGCTGTCAGTCTAATAATGATCTGCAGTTAGTGAAATAACAAATGCATCATGTTCTGCAGTATCTGTAGTTGATAACTAATATGAGAAATTGCATTTCACATTTATATACCGGTAAAAAATGGGAAAAAAGATCCTGGAATCTGCACAAATTTATGTCTAAACTGTGTAAATAGTTTCAGCGATATTCATAGTGTTTCTGTGACTTTTACAGTATCATTACTTATACATAACTACATGTAGATTTGAAAATGTGATATCCATAGGCATGTTAACTCGAATAATTCAAGCCCTCTCCATTTCCGATTCTCTCCAAACTACGAGGGGTTGAAGTCTCTGTTCTATAAAAACGTGTCAGTTGTACCCTGTGAGAGGGAACCAATCACAGCGTTGTATTCCTATGTGTATGCGCAATAGGTATATACAGTGAAAATTAAAACTTTGAAAGTCTTTCTTATTCGCTTTGTTATCAGGTTATTTACATCAAACAGATGCTGACGATGCATACAATTGGATTAATATTTTATATCGCATTATTTCAAAAGTAAGACAACTTTATTTGTATTTACTTTGAATAACTCTTATTTTTCCCACCAGCTGTAATACTATATACAAATCCCACAATGCAACATGAAGAATTTCCGGTCTGACGCGTTTGGAGTGTAAATGCATTCAGGTGTTAATGCAGTGATCGTAGTGAATGGAATATAACGACTGAATTATTCGGGTTACAGGCATGTTGGAAAATCTGATTTATGTCAGTTATATGTGTTACT
Organism: Atrina japonica; assembly: GCA_030159075.1. Taxonomy (NCBI): domain Eukaryota; kingdom Metazoa; phylum Mollusca; class Bivalvia; order Pterioida; family Pinnidae; genus Atrina; species Atrina japonica. The sequence goes on from BROG01000004.1 coordinate 287,563, forward strand.
GATAAAAAGAATAAAAACTGTGCCGGAGACTTTATATCCTAGATACATATTCCTAGGTATGATATTGAAATCAACAGGTAAATTTTTAGGGTGAAAAGAGCACAAACCATAGAACAGAATGTGGGTCTGTACCCTGTACACCTACAGCCTAAACACATACTGGGTATTGGAGTCCAACAAACACATATCTCGCTTAGGAGACCACCTCATAATTAAGACCATAAATTTACAGCCTCTTCATTGATATTGAATCAGTGCAGAACCCCACTTAAGAGACCACCTCACTAATCAGACCACTTTGAGTCAGTTAGGTGGTCTTAATAGCCAGGTTCCACTGTAACACCTCACTAATCAGACCACTTTGAGTCAGTTAGGTGGTCTTAATAGCCAGGTTCCACTGTAACACCTCACTAATCAGACCACCTTGACTCAGTCAGTTAGGTGGTCTTAATAGCCAGGTTCAACTGTAACACCTTGCTAATCAGATCACTTTGAGTCAGTTAGGTTGTCTTAATAGCCAGGTTCCACTGTAGTATCACACTAATCAGACCACTTTAACTCAGTCAGTTAGGTGGTCTTAATAGCCAGGTTCAACTGTAACACCTTGCTAATCAGATCACTTTGAGTCAGTTAGGTTGTCTTAATAGCCAGGTTCCACTGTAGTATCACACTAATCAGACCACCTTGACTCAGTCAGTTAGGTGGTCTTAATAGCCAGGTTCAACTGTAACACCTTGCTAATCAGATCACTTTGAGTCAGTTAGGTGGTCTTAATAGCCAGGTTTACTGTAGTATCACACTATCAGAGTCACTTTGACTCAGTCAGTTAACACATCTTAGTCATAATCATTTCCACTTTATTTATATTTTGAATCATATACAAATTCACCCGACACATGTTCTAGTCATACACTCACCAAAAAAAACATATGTGAGTCATACATACCTCAAATATATATCTGAGTCATACACTCCCCTCAAACAAATATCTGAGACATACACACACACACACCTCAAACACATCTTAGTCATACATACTCACCTCAAACATATAAGTCATACACATCTCAAAAACATATGAGTCATATATACTCACCTCAGACACATATCTGAGTCATACACACTTACGTCAAACACATATCTGAGTCATACTCTCACCACAAACACATCTGAGTCATACACATTACCTCAAGCACATATCTGAGTTATACACACCTCAAACACATCTGAGTATACACACTCACCTCAAACACATATCTGAGTCATGCATACTCGCCATAAAAACATCTGAGTCATACACAGCTCAAACACATATCTGAGTCATACACACTTCACTTACCTAAAACACATCTGAGTCATACATACTCACTTCAAACATATATCTGAGCCATATATACTCACCTCAAACACATATCTGAACCATTTATACTTGCCTCAAACACATCTAAGTCATATATACTCACCTCAAACATATAACTGAGTCATATATACTCACCTCAAACACATCTGCACCATACATACACTTCAAACACATAACTGAGCCATATATACTCACCTCAATCACATATCTGAGCCATTTATACTCACCTCAAACACATATCTGAGCCATACATATTTACCACAAACACATATCTGAGTCAAACACACCTCAAACACATATCAGGTTGATAAATCAACATGGCTGATGTTACTTTAAATAGAACATAGGCAGATATAAATCAGGTGAGCTGTATAGGCTTTTGTAAGCCTCTTGTTATCAGTGTTTTTTGGGGTTTTTTGGGTTTTTTTTTTTTTTTTTTTTGCATCTTGTAAAAACTGTGACAGTTCCCATTAAGTACTGAAACGTACATTTTAAGAGACTTTTAATGTGTCAATCACTTGTTGATTTATTGGATGTCATGCCATTCTTATTTGATAAATTATATGTAGCTGCTAGATTTTTTATTATCGAGTCTTCATTTAAATAGAATAAATTCTAAAACCATGAATATTAACGAGATAATGAATGTCACATACCGGAGTCATAATCCCATCTTAGGGCATGTAACTCTCTTTGTTCTTTTACAGTAAATTAAAATTGGCCTCTAACTACAGACAAATTACAAATGTATGTATCTATTTATATATCTGTCCATTATAGGTAAGCAATTGTGATTTTAAACCCAGAAGAATTATTTACTTTGTATGAGACATCAAGATTTTGTGTGTGACATGACTTTTTATTTTACAACATCAAGTTTTAAAACATCAAATACATATACCTACTCACTGTAGGAGCACATTATGATAATTGATTCTGATATTCTGTTACCATTAGCTAGCTTGTCAGTACAATATGTCCGGAGAGCTAAAATCCTACCACAACCCACCCACAATTACCAAATGTATAAAACTACACTGAGCAATTCTCCAAATGTATAAAACTACACTGAGCAATTCTCCAAATGTATAAAACTACTATACTGAGCAATTCTTAAAATGTATGAAACTACTACACTGAGCAATTCTCAAAATGTATGAAACTATACTGAGCAATTCTCAAGTTATGAAACTACACTGAGCAATTCTCAAGTTATGAGACTACACTAAGCAATTCTCAAATTGTATGAAACTACACTGAGCAATTCTCAAAATGTATGAAACTACACTGAGCAATTCTCAAGTTAGGAATCTACACTGAACAGTTCTAAAAATGTATGAAACTACACTGAGCAATTCTCAAAATGTATGAAACTACACTGAGCAATTCTCAAATTATGAAACTACACTGAGCAATTCTCAAATTATGAAACTACACTGAGCAATTCTCAAAATGTATGAAACTACACTGAGCAATTCTCAAATTATGAAACTACACTGAGCAATTCTCAAATGTATAAAACTACACTGAGCAATTCTCAAATTATGAAACTACACTGAGCAATTCTCAAATTATGAAACTACACTGAGCAATTCTCTCAAGTTAGGAATCTACACGTTATGAAAAAAATACAAACTGAGCAATTCTCCAAATGTATAAAACTACACTGAGCAATTCTCAAATTATGAAACTACACTGAGCAATTCTCAAATTATGAAACTACACTGAGCAATTCTTAAAATGTATGAAACTACACTGAGCAATTCTTCAAATGTATGAAACTACACTGAAATATTCTCAAATTGTGTGAAACTACACTGAACAATTCTTAAAATGTATGAAAGTACACTTAGCAATTCTCAAAATGCGTGAAACTACACTGAGCAATTATCAAATTATATGAAACTGAACTGAGCAATTCTCAAATGTATGAAACTACTCTGAGATTCTAAAATGTATGAAGCTATAGGTGTACCAAGGTGAAGCGGCACATCCGGGTAGAGTCAAAAACCAAAACGATACCAAAAATAGGTTGTTAAGGTAAAACATAATTGCCTTGCATGGACTCCATGCATTATCGAATCTCTGATACTTTTGTGACGACAAGTAGCTTGTCACCCCTGTTATGATTTGATTTAGACTCGTTGTGTTTGTAAACATGTGCCAATTAACCTTGGTAGACCAGTAGAGATTCAGTAATGCATGGAGTCTGTGCAAGGCAATATGTTTTACCTGTACAACCTATTTTTGGAAAGTAGACCATATTGTTTTGGTTCAAACTCAACCCGGATGTGCCACTTTTTACCTTGGTACACCTATACACTGAACAATTCTCAGAAATGAAAAATAAAAAAAATATATGTAAGCAGCTGTCGGAGTCTACAACATTGTGATAAAATCGTAGAGATAATAGAAAAGCGATAACAATTCTATGAGCATCTCTCCAGATTTTGTGTATTTATTGTGAATAATTCAGATATTTTGATAAAATCGGTGTAACAATAAATCAACTTAATCATGATATGACATTTTCCAAAAATTTTTAGCCCAATATCCTATAAGATATAATAAGTTGAGTGTTGTTTTTGCACTTGGAATACGTCCTCTTTGTATTTATTTTTCCTGAACTGCACACCTACGTGTAGTCGTGAGATGACTCAGTTAAACTGTGTCAGGGAATGTCATGTTTCAGAACAGCCAGTAGGTGTTTATGTAAACCTGTTTGTACACTGTCTGTGAAAAAGCAATGTTGGCATAAACAAATTTAAATTTTCTATATATGGGTTACATTCTTACATATATCAAATATGTATCACCTCCGTATTTTACATTTAGGGGCGTAGCTGCCCTCTGGTGATACCTGTACTTGCGTTTGTTTATGTCAAAAGTAATTTAATTGAAAGAAGGATAGTGCATTCTTGAAAACGTATAATGTATACAGGCTTGAAAAAAAACATATCGGTGTTCTAAAAACCGTCTTTCTTTATATTACAAAAAGTGTATATGTATACTTTTTGTATACTCACTCATGAAATACAGTAAACTCTTGTTATAACAGCACTTAATATAACAGCATTTTTGGTTAACGACAGAGATTTCAAGGGAACGAATTTACATCCATGTTAATTTGTTTGGTATAACAGCATATTTGCTTTCCAGCACTGGGAGTGATTTTTGGCAATAAACATGCATTTTACCTCTGGAATTGACTTGTTATAACGGCAAAGCATCAAAAATGAAAATGGTTGCCATAATTTATAAATTAATAGAATGAAAATAACAATAAAAACAGTTTTATTTGTTGTAGTCATTTAACTTCATCAATGCAATCATATTGAATTGAGGTTTAACATTTAATAGGGGTTTAACAACAAAGGATGTTCATGCAATTTTATTTTGATGCCAAGCCCAGAAATTTGATAAAACAGCATATTTGATATAACAGCAATTTTACAGGATCCCAACGTGGCCTTTATAACAAGAGTTGACTGTAGCGTAAAAGTAAAATTATTCATATGAAATTATGAGTCAGCAGATTTTGTTGTTGCACTGTCATCATTAAAATCCATGAGGTAGTCGATTTCATCTACATCAATAATTGTCCTGTATGTGTGTAAGAGTGGTTACTTCATTCACCCCAAAAGACACATTTGGACTGGCCTGATTCATTGATTTACAGAAGAGTCCATCGTCTGATTGTGTACTATTATTATCACAAAGTATAAAGTGCTAAGGCTATAGTAACCTTCATAGGAGTCATTATATTGACTTGAGGTTTTGTGTGTGTGTTGAGAGAGAGAGAGAGAGAGAGAGAGAGAGAGAGAGAGAGAGAGAGAGAGAGAGAGAGAGAGAGAGAGAGAGAGAGAGAGAGAGAGAGAGAGAGAGAGAGAGAGAGAGAGAGAGAGACCTTCAGAGAGAGAGAGAGAGAGAGAGAGAGAGAGAGAGAGAGAGAGAGAGAGAGAGAGAGAGAGAGAGAGAGAGAGAGAGAGATGTCCCAAATAGTCTGTGTTCTGGGCATGGTACCATAAAGCTTATTACTCAAGTATAACTTTTTACTCAACTTTGACTTTTGCCAAATTCAGAATATTCTCAGACCTTTGGTAAATTCTCAAGTTTTATGGTGCTGGGCCCTGGTGTTTAGACCATGGTTGAAATCAACTACAAACTTAACTCAACTCCACACAAAATATCAACCAATATTCAATGTATTTTTTCAATAATATTGTGAGTTTATTGCTGCATAAAGTTTTGGGGCTTTTTAGTTGACTTGTTTCTATGGTATATATTGACTTGTAATTATAAACTCAAACGTCATCAATAATATCATTTTGATACTTAATATGATACACTGTTCCTTAATCCTATCTTGATAAACCACTGACATACAACAACCAGTTATCCATTATGATAAAAATTCTGTCCTTGGAAACTCTTTGTGCAACCACCTGTCTTGAATGGCGCAATTTTCCTAGTAGATGGGGATGGTCAGTCAAAACATGTTCTACTGTACAAGCTTTCTGGGTATATCATACTACACATGTATGTAACTATCAGACTACACATGTACTTAACTATCATACTACACATGTACTTAACTATCAGACTACACATGCACTTAACTATCTGACTATTTATGTACTTAACTATTAGACTACTTATGTAATTAAACAACACATACTTAACTATCAGACTACACATATACTTAACTATCAGACCACATATACTTAACTATCATACTACACATATACTTAACTATCATGCTACATGTGTAACTAATTGTTAAGATTACACATGTACTTAAATGTATGGTGTTTAGGTCTTAGAGAGAATTGATTGTTTGACATGTGTTTGCTAAATACAGGAACCATCTGATGTCATCTGACTGTATGTGACAATATCCTAATTCAATTTACCATTTCAATAGAAGTGGTTGTATTTAAGTTACATTATAATCATTAATCATCTAATGTTAAGCCTTTGTTTGTCCTACAGATTCTGATGTCAGTGATGGAGATAATAAAGGGAAACCACAGGTGAACCTTAGTGAGGAGGAAGTGGCTGGTGTTCCTGTGGAGATAAACCAGGATGGTGATGAAGTGGCACCTGTTCGAGTCAGTTTAGCCAACTGGGATCCTGTAAGTTTAGCAGTTCTACAATATGTGATCAGTTCTATTTTAGCTCATATACAGTGCTGCAGAAAATATATACGCAAATGCGCATACTCACATAAAATACACACATGCATATATACACATACACATATACACATTGTGTTATATATATATTATATATACTATATATATATATATATATATATATACATATATATATAATATATATATATATATATATATATATATATATATATATATATATACTGACATTCACATATACATACTTACATACATTGTACACATAATCACATATATAAACACATTCTCAAATATGTACTTATACTCATATACTCATATATACATTGTGCTTATACTCACATTTAGATAAGTGTACTCACATACACATACATACATATTCTCACATACTTAAATACATATATTCACATACAGATACTTACAAACATGTATACTCACATATAGATACTTACATACATGTATATTCACATACAGATACTTACATACATGTATACTCACATACAGATACTTACATACATGTATATTCACATACAGATACTTACATACATGTATATTCACATACAGATACTTACATACATGTATATTCACATACAGATACTTACATACATGTATATTCACATACAGATACTTACATACATGTATACTCACATACACATACAGTCAAACCTGGATATGTTGAACTCAAAGGGGAAGTAATTTTTTTCCTTTCAAATCAATAGATTTTTTAAAATAACTGGGTTATAATGGTAGTAAAGGTAATTGTTGGGGAATCTAAATCATTTCAATTAAAGTGGAATTTCATTGTAACAGGGTTCAATATAAGTGGCTTCAACTGTACTTGCATACATATACTCATGTACAAACACATTCACATATACTTTATATACACATTTACAAACAACTTGCATGCATACTGTAAATATAAACATGCCGGTACACACTTTCTGCACTCACACACTCGCACTCATACACACATGTACTCACACATGAACACTCATATACACACTCACACATATTCACACACATGCACACTCACACACACTAATACACTCACACACATATACTTACACACATACACACACATCCACATATACTCTCTCTCACACACACACACACACACACACACACACACACACACAGAACAGATAATGTGGTGGTCAGTTTACTACAGTCTTTGGTGGTCTATTTACAGTTATATCATAATCAGGTTTTTTTCTCCAACATTCTCCAACTTGCACATGGAAGGTCCTGGAATCGATTCCAGTTACAGAGATTTTTTTTAAATGGTAGTGACTGTTTTCTTCACCAAACGCTCGGCATATGAAGTGGAAGTCACAGGCCTCTCCAATGAGTCTTAAGTACGGTAATAAAAAAGCCCATAACATTAATGTCAGTGCATAGCACAGATCAAAATTTGTTACATTTCATCTTAAGCTGGTGACATCTCAATATTAGTCAAAAATCATTGAGGGATGTAAAACTACAAACATACAAACATTACTGAGTGTACATTTTTGTTCTTCTGTTTCCAGACCAAGCTACTGAAGGATTTGTATTCTGTGAAACTGATGCCAGATGTAAGTATTAGAAATTGATCTTATATTCAAATAATGGCTCAGGCTTTAGTAATTGAGAGGATGTTTTTGGTGTAAAGAACTTGTGTCCTATCCAGTAGCAGAATTAGTACAATAAATGATGTTCAAACTCCATTAGTAATTGTGTTAGCTGTACCTCCTCATGTTTTTGCTTTATTGACTCACAAAATCCATACAGTTAAACCTCGCTAGTGAGACCACCTAACAGACTGACTCAAATTGGTCTGATTAGCAAGATGGTCTTTTAAGTGAGGGTCTGGACTTATTTCATATTTATTAAGAGCAATTTAAGAGACTGAATATTAATGGATTTAAATTGGAGTTGGTCTGCTAAGAGGGGTGGTCTTTAAGGGATGTTCCTATTTTGCTCTCGTTTAATTTTCCCTATCTAAGAGGGTAAAATTAAAATGAAAAAGAAATTTTCAAGCTAGAAAATTGAAGCATGGACAAACATGCCATCCATGAGACTATGGTGATTCAGGGCAAATTTAAGTTGGGATGAATATGTTTTCTGTCGTAAAAGGGCGAAAATGACAAAGGGCAAAAAATGTTCACATAAACACTGTATAGTATTATGATTGTTAATATTTACTTTATTCTTTTACAGAATGTACAGGATATTTCGGATAAGTTTATTGCAATGGAAGGTCTGATGGAGAAACTACCCATGAACAAAAAGAAAGCAACTTTGTTGAAAACTTGGAAGAGGCGATTCTTCAGGGCCAAAGATGGATGGCTTCACTACTTCGAGGTAATATCTAGATTCTTGTTACTGTTATTGGATTTTGTTTGTAAGGTATTTATCCATTACTGATTGTAAAGAGACTTGATTTTCAGAAGAGTCTATTGTGTTTTAGGGGTCGATGAATTAAGGACTGTAAAAAGAGATATTGCCGACATATTTGTCAAAGACGGAGCAACAAGAGTTATCTCTCCAAACTAGCTGGAGCCCTCATGTGACTGAGTGGTTAGAGCATCATGATTTGACATAACTATTTATGCACTGCATTCTCACTAGGCCTACATAGGGCCTAGAAACTATACATCATAAATTGTATTGTGATGTCACATTACGTGTAGCTTGTCAATAGGGGTTGACAAGCAAACCACTGCCTATATAAAAGAAGGTAAATTCTCTGAATCATGGGAGAATACTTTGTTGTTGTTACTTGCATTGCAGTTCATATGGTTTTGCTGGCATAATGGGTTGAATTGTGTGAACCTCATTAAGGTCAGAGACAACTAAATAGGTTTCCACAGGCGACAATGTTAACGTTTTCCTATATATCTCATCTTTTGAGCAAGTGTTAACGTATAGATTATACATGGATCTGTTCAGCATCCTTTCCGCGATCAGAAAATAAACACTAAGTATAGGATTCAACATCTTGTTTTTTTGTCACATGTGCATATTTCAACACCCACCCATCCCTAGCAGTTTCACAGTGAATGGACAATGAAATCTGTATTCAGATACCTGTCAGGATATTGATTCTAATTATATAAAAGTACCGGTAAAAATTATGCTGATTCAGCATTTAAAATTCTTAATACATTATTTTACTATATAAAAAAATGTGTTCATTAATACTATATAAACCAATCAGACACAATGTTACATTAAAAATGGCAGCTACACTTTCCCTACACTTTTTCAACCAACCAGTTTCACCGGTATTTAGTTGCCTGTGACCATAAGTGATAAATCTATGTACATGTATTTATAAATCTATTCCAGTGAATATTGTTTGACATCTTGTTAGTTCTACTTAATATTACAGGCCAGAAAAGAATAAAAACTGAATGTAGATACTGACTATTTTTATTAATATGTTATAATTGTATCAAATTTACATATTTCAGACAAGTAGCAGAGACAAACCAAGTGAAAGTGTTCAGTTGATGGGAGGAAAGGTGGATGACTTGGGCAACAGAATTCTGGGTATTGATGATGGTGTACGTATATTTTATATTTCCATTCAATTAAAGTTTGAATCAGATGGAAAGATTTATATTTTGTGTTATAACTTTTAACAGTTAAAATGTATTTTGCACAGGGTCCATTTGATCATGATGCAAGAGGAGACAACTCTTTTAAATTTATTTCCGTAGGTCTAACAATGTAAAGTGGCACATCTGGGTTCTGTCAACAACAAAAACCCAAAACGTGTATTTTCCAAATATAGGTTGTACAGATAAAACATATTGTCTTGTACAGACTCCATGTGTTACTGAAGCTCTAATACTTTTGTGTCAACAAGAAGCCTGTCACCCCTTTTATGATTCAATTTAGACTCGATGTGCTTGTGAACATATGCCAGTTTACCTTGGTAGACCTGTATTTTGTGAGTTTGGTTGTCTTATTTTTTTCGTTAACTTGTTGGGGGGGGGGCTCTGTAGCCAAGTGGTTAGAGCATCGTGCTTTAAACCATGAAGTCTCTCACTTCTGGTCAGTGTGTGTTCGTGTCGCGCTGGAACCCATGGTGATTACCACCATATAACCGAAAAATTGTTGAGTGTGGCATAAAACAAGATTAAAAAGTATTTATGAAAAAAACATTCGCAATTATTCATTTAACTTGATATTAATATAATTCTTGTGTTTTATATTTTTTTTTCAATAGCGTGGACGGTTTTTAATGGTTAGATGTCCAACAGATAAAGAATATGGTCAGTGGAAGCTAGCACTGGAATCCCAGACCGCGGACAATGTGAAGGCTACTTATGTCCGGCCATCTCCGTCTCTCCCTCCTCATGAGTCTAAGGTGACTTAGAATATCTTGATATAAATTTAAGAATGAAATGGATTTCAATATCAGCACGGGTTGTAAACATTATTTGAAAATCTAAATTTAAATCTATGAGAATGAAAGGGTTGTCAATATCAGTACATAGTTTCAAAATCATATGAAAATATAAATATGTACAAGATCAGTAGAAGACCTGTCTTTTTTTTAAATAAATTTTTTCTGCGATCATTTTACAGATTTTAAGCTTAAGTTCACTGATTATTTTAATTCACAACAAAATTTACAATTACCATATTTGTAGTGGATTTACATATGATATGTCGACCACCGATTTCTCCCCCTAAATCTACATACAGCAGTGAGATTTGTAAACTTATTCAGTTTTTTTTTTTTTTCTTTTTTTTTTTTTTCAACAGAAAATTGTGTTGATCGATGTAGGAAGCACTGCAGTAAGAGCTGGTATACTGAGTAAGGAAGGTAAGAAATATAACAAACGATCACTTGTTAGGAAACACTATCTATCTCTACTTCACATCAGTTAGTGCGGCCATTGTTGTATGGTAATAACTGATGTAAATTGGTGTTTTTATTCTGTTAAATATACAGCCCCATATCAAAAGTGAGTCAACTAACATCATTTTCCCATAGCTTTCTATGTTAAATCAACTTTTTATAAATTATTGGCCAGACTTATATACTAAATGAAATCTTGTAAACTTTTAAACATTTGTGTTGAAGTCTATGGACTATCTTTCTAAATTGGTTTGGAATGTGTTAATTTCTTTTCATGAAAACAGCAAGTATTTGTAAGTGACAAGTGAAATTTGCAGTGACATTTCCTTCTTTGTTCATAGTACAGTACATGTAAACAATGTCAACATATTACTTACCACAAAGACAAATTGTTGCTTCTCAGAAATCAAGTTTTAAAAGAGTGTAAAATTTATATCAGTTTAAGTTACATAGAATTTATATATATATATATATATATGTGTGTGTGTGTGTGTGTGAATTTTGACATAAAGTGACACATACATTACACATACATTACTTTGTGACAGGTATTTTTAAAAAAGTTTATTTAACATAGAAAGCTATGGGAAAAAGATGTTAGTTGACTCACTTTTGGCATGGGGCTGTACTTTGGAAGTAAACATCTCTAATAAAAGATGGTTTGTTTTGGCTCGGTTTTTTGGGGGGATGGGGGGGGGGGGTGTCACACTCAACAATTTTTCAGTTATATGGTGATGGCCAGTTTTTAACAGTGGAGGAGAAAACCCGGTTACAATGTACCCCGGGAGGTGATCTCTGGCCTTATGCAAGTAAACTGGCAAACTTTCTCACAAAGTCAGCTTAGGTTATGGTGAGACACTATACACGCTGACTAGAGGTGAGAGAGTTCGTGGTTTAAAGCGTGATGCTCTAATCAGTTGGTCATATAGAGGCTCCAAAATGGTTTGTATTTGTGGTCAATAAATGTAGCTTAAAATGTAATTTTGTGTACATTGGAAATCTTATTGAGAGACCACTATCATAAAGAGCCGGGTAATTCAGTGTTTATCATATTTGCTTCTCACCAATGTGACCCACCGTTGATCCTTGGATTGGACAGGGGAATATTTTGAATGGCAATGGTAATTGCTAGCTCAGACACATGGGTTTCCCCCAACAGTGATCCTTGTAAAGTCAGTAAAGTTTCTTTTGTAATGTTTAAAGTTTCTTTTGTAATGTTTATAAATAACCATCTATCTTAGGAAGTTAGGTAGTTTAATATCCTTCATATGAGATCTCCATTGATAGAATACTAGTCTTGAAAGACCACAAAACCATATTTCTCTGATAGATGGGTTAGTCTCCCTATAATGTATGTTTCACTGTAGTTCTACATCAGTATCTTATTGAACCATTTCTAGTCATATTCTGTGTAAATATTTCTTTGTTTTAATTTTCAGCTACACTTCCACAGCTGTTCTTCCCTAGTACCATATCCAAAAACAAGAATACAGGAGAACTTGTTGTCGGATTTGATGCTTATAAGCCGGAAGTCCGTCAGAACTCCACCATGACTAATCCTGTACACCCGACTGCCAAAGTGGACAAGGTGTGTTGTTTGTTTTGGTCATCAGTTGTCTGTCCTGTTTATCAGTTGTCTATTCTGTCAGTCAGTTGTCTTTTCTGTTCATCAGTCATTTTTTTCTGTTTATCAGTGTTGTATGTTCTGTCATTCAGTTGTTTGTTCTGTCAATCAGTTGTTTTTCAGTCAGTCATTGTCTTTTCTGTTCTTCAGTTATTTTTTTCTGTTCATCAGTTGTATGTTCTGTCCATCAGTTGTATGTTCTGTCCATCAGTTTTCTGGTCTGTCCATCAATTGTCTGTTTTGTGTATCAGTTGTTTGTTTTGTCAATCAGTTGTTTCTTCTGTCCATCAGTTGTATGTTCTGTCCATCAGTTTTCTGGTCTGTCCATCAATTGTCTGTTTTGTGTATCAGTTGTTTGTTCTGTCAATCAGTTGTTTCTTCTGTCAATCAGTTGTTTATTCTGTAAATCAGTTGTTTGTTTTGGTCATCAGTCATTTTTTTCTGTTTATCAGTTGTATGCTATGTCCATCAGTTGTCTGTTCTGTGTATCAGTTGTTTGTTCTGTCAATTGGTTGTTTTTTTTGTCCATCAGTTGTCTGTTCTGTGTATCAGTTGTTTTTTCTATCAATCGGTTGTTTTTTTGTTCATCAGTTGTCTGTTCTGTGTATCAGTTGTTTGCTCTGTCAATCAGTTGTTTTTTGTCCATCAGTTGTCTGTTCTGTGTATCAGTTGTTTGTTCTGTTCATCAGTTGTTTGTCATTCATCAGTATCATTGTACACTAAAGGCACTTTTGTTGATTTTTTTTTCTCAGAAAATGGAGAATATGTATCATTATAGCACTTGTATATGTTGTTTAAAAATCAGAAAATAATTTTATCGTGCTAGAAATTAAGAGAGACATAATTATTGCTCGCAAGAGAAATGAGGGTAACTGGGTCGAAAAATTTATCCAGTTGATAGAACAAAGTTTTTACTTAGATTATTGAATGCTTCTCCTCACTAAATTGTCAGGAAATTATTCCCCATAACAATTGTAGACTGCAATAACACATGTAAATCATGGTCCATATCTAAATAAAGGTCTAATGTATTTTTAGTTCATAATCAGCCAAAAAAAAGTTTAGGTCAACAGAATCTTATTTATTGGTCTGTAAATCTGTCATAATGTTCATATATCTGTCTGTCAATCTGTCCTTTTACTTGTAAACCTTTTTTATATTTTACGTATCGGTATATAGCACTTCAGTAGCTGACAACAGTTACAGGCAGACGCACTCAGTTTCACAGCTTATATGTATATGTGTATCTATTTTATGGCCCCCAAATCTAAGATTGGGAGGCATAATGTGGTTGGTCTGTTTGTGTGTTTATATGTTGTCTGTTTGTCTGTCTGTTTGTCTATCTGTCTGTTTGTTTGTCTGTCTGTTTAATTATCTGTCTGTTTATTTGTCTGCCTGTCTGTCTATCTAATTATCTGTTTTTCTGTGTGCTATATTTTGGTTTCTGTTATATAACTTGAGATTTTTTCCTTAGATTTGAACTAAATTTGCTATGTTGCTATAATAGTATCAATGATATATCAGATGAGGTTTGATTTATGGAAAACATTCAGTAAAATTTGGCAGAAATATTTGCTATGTTACTATATATCAATGACATATCAGATGAGGTTGACTATAGACAACATTCAGTAACATTCGGCAGATATTTGGTATGTTACTATATCATCAATGATATATCAGATAAGGTTGATTTATGAAAACATCAAAAAATCTTCCTGAATGACCTAGCTCAAAGGGCATTGTGTTCTTCAAACAGAGCCTGGTGTTTCATTATAACATTCCCAACTCCACTTTGACTATAGGCAACATTCTAATGCCATGGTATGTTACTATATCACTGAAATATGGTTGATTTATGTATTTCCTGAATTATAATATTTTCTTCAAACACTAGGTTGTTGCCACTGCTGGTGGAACGTTTGAGACCCTGAGGGTATACATAAACCTAGTACCTGGTATTTTGGTACCAGCTGAAAATATTTGACATGGATAGCACCATTTAAAATTCCAAATTCTTCTAAAACTAAGATAGCCATCTTTTTACAGTGGTTACTCTTAGACGGATTTTGGCTATACGTTTAGATTTATTATTGGCCTTGTCTGATACCAATTTATCTTTAGGAAATTTATTTAAAATTGGAGCTCAACGGATGAAGTCTAATTGACAGAAACGATCATCTTGAGCATTATAACTTTGGTATTATGTTTATAATATTGAAAGTGCCATAAACAATAGTTAACTAACTCAACTCACTGAAAGACTTGGAACTCAAAGTATCAATACCAACATTTTTCTTTAGAAATTTGATTGCAACATTTCTGCTTAATCGTCATATTTTGATACAATGATATCTACTTGTTACCTTGGAATTCATAGTTCATACATGTTGCTCTTGGTAATTACTTAAATATACAACAACATACATATTTTAATTGTTGT
Organism: Atrina japonica; assembly: GCA_030159075.1. Taxonomy (NCBI): domain Eukaryota; kingdom Metazoa; phylum Mollusca; class Bivalvia; order Pterioida; family Pinnidae; genus Atrina; species Atrina japonica. Next base: position 302,998 of record BROG01000004.1, read on the forward strand.
TTTTGTTGTATTTTTTGTTGTTCTTGCTGTTGATATCATTTTAATCCCCTACCCGTGAAACCTACAGACTATAGTTTTTGTCTGCATCCATCTCATGTGTCTGGGTAAAGGGGGTTTAGCTGTGTTAACTAAAAAATGTATCAATTTTTTTCTCTACTTTTACTACATGTACTTGGCATACAATAAGAAATAAGAGCTATACACAGACACAAAAAATCTTATATTCCTATATATTTTGTGAAAATAAGGTCAGGCTCAGTGTGGTATTCATATACAAATAGAAAGGTTGAGTTAATCAAGTGATTAATTTCCAAACTGGGTTTCTCATGCAATTTTAACAAAATATATAGAAATTTAAGAATGTTTATGTCTGTGTATCTTTCTTTTGTTATTGTTTATCAATCTTATTAATAAAAATGGAAAACAAAATTAAAATAAAAAGAAAACACAGCTAATACCCCTTTAAGTTTTTTGTTTAAGTTTTATAATTGGTAACCATTCACTTTATAATGGTTTTACAAGTAAGGAGACATGTATTGATTCATCAATACTCTCAGAATGCTTGTTGTTTTTGTGTTGATTTTTTTTTCAGTAACGATAATTACAAAGGCATCTACATATATTGCAAAAGAATCTTCTGAAATGCTATCAGTACCAGATATTTTGGCAAATTATGCTAGAATTTGGCTGTCAGTATTTTGGCCAGTAAAATGTAAAGCACGGTGTCTGCATATTTTGCCATGGCGACCCAATTTTTGTCATGTAACATTGCAGTGGAATCGTTTGTAAATGTTGCCATGGTAATCAGATATTTTGGCCAGTATTTGATCACATTATATAGTATTATGCAAATTTTTTTTCACTCAAATCTGTATTTCATAGAATGAAGTACATTTCACCAATACAGTGGAACCTGTCTTGAATGACCACTCTCAAGAAAGTCAAGACCACCTGTCTTTTAAGACCACATTCTGAAAACCACATTGTTAAATAATCCTTTAAATAAAACTTGTTTTGAGAGGCCACCTGTCTTGAGAGACCACATTACAGTGGTAGATGGTGTGGTCTCTTAAGACAGGTTCAACTGTAGTCTGTAGCATTATGCCATTAACTTTCAATGTTATCACATTTTTATCATTTGTTTTCATCATGTTTATCACACTTATCACTTTGTTATATTTTTTCATCTGTTTAATTTATTTCTAGGATTATTTGCGACCAGTAAGTTTTTGCACCATGATATCTATCTCCTCTTCTATCCTTGGATCAGCTTAAGATAAATTCATTGTCTTTACACTGCAGTACACATATGCCTTTAATGCTACTGTTTTCCGATTTTTGCCCATTTACATATTCTTCTGCCTCCCAATATTTCAAAATTTCACAGATGTATATACACCTGATGGGGAAGGACAAAGTTCAGGTTTTCTTAGTTGGAAATGGATATAAATATCGCTAAGTAAATTCATTAAATGAAAAATCAAACGTTTTTTACCTACATGTTTACCTATAACAGCATCAAGAATATTTGTAAAATTGAAATATAGATCTTCTCATCAATTTCAAAAAACAAAAGATACAGCAAACCTGTACATTCAAGTTTAATTTTCAGAATTTTGTTAGAATTACACTTATTAAGATTTACATACATTCTAATCATTATAGCAAAAGAAAAAGTGAAAAATATATTAAAAAAAGTATGATGTCATGATACATTCCACCATTATCATCATCATCATCATCATCTCATCAATTCTTCATTTATTCATCTATTTTTTTTCTATCATGATTCAACATATTCATTGTATTCATTTTCTCCTATGCAGGGCCTCCGTGGCCGACTGGTCAGAACATCTCACTTTGAACCATGAAGTCTCCCACTTCTGATCAGTGCCGGTTTGAGTCTCACTGGAACTTTAAGCTGATTTTTGTTAGAAAGTTTGCCAGTTTACTTGCGGAAGGATGGTGGTCTATAACCTGGATCTCTCCTCCACCAATAAAAACTGGCCGCCATTATATGACTAAAATATTATTGAGTGTGACGTAAAACAAAAATCAAATTCTCTCACATTCTTCCTATTTTTGTATGTCAGCATGATGGATGTATACATTCTACATTATTTTATCATGAAATATTCAACTGACAAAATGTTAGAATACGTGGGTTTTTTCATCATAAAAAGTAACTAGGTTTTCAGAAAAAAATCACCTACTTTTTAAATCTTTAGGGTTAGCAAGTATATACAGTTGAACCCAGATATATTAAAATCGAAGGAGAATCTCAAATAAACAGGGTTTTCAAAATAACCATATTATAATGGTAATAAATTTGGCCAAGGAATAAAAAGTCATTACAAATAAAGCAAGATTTCAGTGTAAGAGTTTACAATATAAGTGGGTTTGACTGTATTAAATTGTTATTTTATTTACGACCTCTTAATTCTCAAAGTACACATTAACAATGATTATTAAGGCAAAACTTTGGCTAACATGGGGATAAAAGGTACCATAACTATCATAAGATTTGATTAAGTGTGCTTGGGTCAAGGTACTTCTGATACTAACAATAGTCGTTGGATGGGAATCTCTTGTCACAGAGATTAATATAGTATGCATCTCATCTACTGCTTCATTAAAACCCTTTCACCCCTACAGACCACAATAGACTGGTCTTAAGAATAGAAAAGAGTATAGGCCATCTAAATTCTTAGGGATGAAAGGGTTAACTCATTGTATCATTTTGATCATATTGTATTACAGTAAAACCTTGCTATACTGCCACCATTTGTTTAGCTAAAATTTAGCATTATAAAGGAGTTTAGTGGTAGGTAGGTTGAGGGAAACCTTAAAAGAAGTTATAGGGGAAAATGGAAAAGTGGATTTTTAAAAATTGCTGCATTCAGCGAGATGGCTAATGAAATGAGGGGCAAAGGTTTTACTGTACATATTTCTTGTTTATTGTATATTTCATAGTGTTAGATTGCATGTTTAAGCTCACAAATGTAAGTAATTACAATAGAACTCTATCATAATGTTATAGAAGAGGTTGACTAGCCTTTATCTCTTCACAGTTTTAACTTTTTCGTTGACAATTATTGAGGCATTAATCAGCGAAAACATAATATGTAAAATAAGTAATCAACACCTAGGTACCAATTTGTGGATGATTACTTGTGTGTGTCATTAGCTAGTCTGATGTGTATCAGGCTCAGAGACCTCCTTGAAGGTTCATCTGTAGGTCTTGATACAAAATACACCTACATGTACCGTTATGTAAGCATATGTTTGTACATTTTGCCTTAACTATTGTACTCCTCTCAGTGGAGCAAAATGGTGTCAGGTAATTTTGGTACAAAGTATTTCTGGCACTTGCATTCAATTTATTATGTCATTGACACCAAGTATTTTAGGCACTCAAGTTAAATAGTCATACTGCCAAAATTAGATGTACAAGTGCCAAAATTACTTGTACAAGTTTCGAAATTAGATCTACTTGGTAGCGATTTAAGTCGATCTTAAAATAACTAGAATTCAGCAAAATGTTCTTTACATTTTGTTGTTTTTGCTTTACACTACATTCGTTAAGTTTTCAGTGGTATTTTGACATCCTGTATGCAAAACAGACAATCTTGAATGTGTGAATTGTAGGGTTCACAGATTAGAGATTACATGTCACCTCCAGAATTAAAAGGTCATCACTGTAATCACAGGGTCATAGGGGTCGTGTATGTCATACTAATGTGATACATAAGTTACCATCAACTTTGATGTCTTTGTTTACTATATCATAAATATATAAGATCTTAAACTTAATGATAAAAGGATATATCTAATTTAAGTATCACGCTAGATTTAATTAATGTCCGAATTTATTTATCAACATCGTCATCATCATCAACATTATTATTGTCATCATCATCATCATAAACATCATCATTCTTATCATCACCATCATCATCATCAACTTTATCATGATCTCAACATAACCATCAGCGTTATTATTGTCCTCGTCATTGTAATTATCATCTTTATCATCATCATCATCATTATCATCAAAATCATCATCATTAGCATCATTATCAAAATAGTTTTTGTTATTATCACTTTAATTGTTGTTATTATCATAATTATCATCAGTATCATTATCATTGTCAATATCATCATTATTGTCACCTATTAAATGAGTTACAAATTGATTTACACATACTCTCTTATATCATGGGAAACCTTGGAAAAAACTAACATGCATGAAACAACATTATGCAGAGTAAAGAAATACTCCCGATTTTACACAAGGATCAAACCACAATTACCTCCCTTGATTTCCTTTAAAACCTCACCTACAATACATAATAACCTCCACCCTCGCATACATTACCCCATCTCCAAGGTCAAGAATCAGATCTATCTGTATCAGACTCCCAAATCGTAAAATAATTGCAGTATTAATTTATCATACTGCATCTTCTTGACTATGTAAGAAAAAATTACTCCATATAATTACAGTAAAAGTAATTAATTTATGCATAGACTGTATGTTTCATATGATAAAGTCATATCACATGAGAGCTTTCATATAGTAAAGTGATGCTACAAGAGAGCTCAAAGCATTTTGCCTATTGTTGACTCTTACACACTTGCTGTATGTTTACTTATATCAGTAGTATACATATTGGTGACTATTACACACTCGCTGTATGTTTACTTATATCAGTAGTATACATATTGGCGACTCTTTCACACTCGCTGTATGTTTACTTATATCAGTAGTATACATATTGGCGACTCTTTCACACTCGCTGTATGTTTACTTTATCAGTAGTATACATATGACAGTACACACTCGCTGTATGTTTACATATTAGTATACATATTGGCGACTCTTTCACACTGTATGTTTACTTATATCAGTAGTATACTGTGACTATGTCGCTGTATGTTAACTTATATCAGTAGTATACATATTGGCGACTCTTTCACACTCGCTGTATGTTTACTTATATCTTATACATATTGGTGACTATACACTCGCTGTATTGTTTACTTATATCAGTAGTATACTATTGGCGACTCTTTCACACTCGCTGTATGTTTACTTATATCAGTAGTATACATATTGGCGACTCTTTCACACTCGCTGTATGTTTACTTATATCAGTAGTATACATATTGGTGACTATTACACACTCGCTGTATGTTTACACACTTGCTGTATGTTTACTTATATCAGTAGTATACATATTGGTGACTATTATGTTGTACTTACTTATCAGTAGTATACATATTGGCGACTCTTTCACACTCGCTGTATGTTTACTTATATCAGTAGTATACATATTGGCGACTCTTACACACTCGCTGTATGTTTACTTATATCAGTAGTATACATATTGGTGACTATTACACACTCGCTGTATGTTTACTTATATCAGTAGTATACATATTGGTGACTATTACACACTCGCTGTATGTTTACTTATATCAGTAGTATACATATTGGCGACTCTTTCACACTCGCTGTATGTTTACTTATATCAGTAGTATACATATTGGCGACTCTTACACACTCGCTGTATGTTTACTTATATCAGTAGTATACATATTGGTGACTATTACACACTCGCTGTATGTTTACTTATATCAGTAGTATACATATTGGTGACTATTACACACTGTATGTTTACTTATATCAGTAGTATACATATTGGCGACTCTTTCACACTCGCTGTATGTTTACTTATATCAGTAGTATACATATTGACGAATCTTTCACACTCGCTGTATGTTTACTTATATCAGTAGTATACATATTGGCGACTCTTTCACACTCGCTGTATGTTTACTTATATCAGTAGTATACATATTGGCGACTCTTTCACACTCGCTGTATGTTAACTTATATCAGTAGTATACATATTGGCGACTATTACACACTCACTGTATGTTAACTTATATCAGTAGTATACATATTGGCGACTATTACACACTCGCTGTATGTTTACTTATATCAGTAGTATACATATTGGTGACTATTACACACTCGCTGTATGTTTACTTATATCAGTAGTATACATATTGGTGACTATTACACACTCGCTGTATGTTAACTTATATCAGTAGTATACATATTGGTGACTATTACACACTCGCTGTATGTTTACTTATATCAGTAGTATACATATTGATGACTATTACACACTCGCTGTATGTTTACTTATATCAGTAGTATACATATTGGCGACTCTATGTTTACTTATATCAGTAGTATACATATTGGTGACTATTACACACTCGCTGTATGTTTACTTATATCAGTAGTATACATATTGGTGACTATTACACACTCGCTGTATGTTTACTTATATCAGTAGTATACATATTGGCGACTCTTTCACACTCGCTGTATGTTTACTTATATCAGTAGTATACATATTGGCGACTATTACACACTCGCTGTATGTTTACTTATATCAGTAGTATACATATTGATGACTATTACACACTCGCTGTATGTTTACTTATATCAGTAGTATACATATTGGCGACTCTTTCACACTCGCTGTATGTTTACTTATATCAGTAGTATACATATTGGCGACTCTTTCACACTCGCTGTATGTTTACTTATATCAGTAGTATACATATTGGCGACTCTTTCACACTCGCTGTATGTTTACTTATATCAGTAGTATACATATTGGCGACTCTTTCACACTCGCTGTATGTTTACTTATATCAGTAGTATACATATTGGTGACTATTACACACTCGCTGTATGTTTACTTATATCAGTAGTATACATATTGGCGACTCTTTCACACTCGCTGTATGTTTACTTATATCAGTAGTATACATATTGGTGACTATTACACACTCGCTGTATGTTTACTTATATCAGTAGTATACATATTGGCGACTCTTTCACACTCGCTGTATGTTTACTTATATCAGTAGTATTCGTATTTTGACATTTTTTCTGAGGGCTTACCCTTTGCTATCATCAAGATATAATTATTGACAATAATTGTATAGACACATGGATCACACTACCGCATGTTCTCACCAAGATTTTTAAACTTACAACTTTGTTAAAAATAGAGCCCAGCACCATAAAACTTGAGATTTTACTCAAATCTAAGAATATTCTCAACTTCGTATGCTAAGCCAATCAGATTACAGGATTATCCAAAGTTAAGTAACATTTTTAGTTGTAATTATACATACAGTATATTTGCTGACAGGAGTGTTGGGATTGTTTTATTTTTTTTTTTTTTGGAAGGGGAAAGGTGGGTTGGTTTTAGTAAGTATGTAACCTTCAAGATATATAACAGTTTCAGAGCATTGTTATAACTGATATTTTTTTTTCCTGTTGCAGTTCAGCATTGATCTAGACACCATTAGTGTTGTATTCAAGAAGATTTTTACTGACCTCAAGATGGACTCTTCCCAGTACTGGGTAAATATGTAATACAGTAAAACCTACTTTAGCGACCACCTGTGTATTAAGACCACCTGGTCACAAAGACCATTTATTGCTGTCCTCAATACCATTTGTGTACAAATCAACCTTTATATAAAGACCACCTCTCGATAAAGACTGGTTTTCTTGTATCCCTTAGGAGGTTATTATATACAGGTTTCACTGTACATATACTTTTACTTTCCAAATATTATTTTCATTGCTGTTTTGCTGTCTTCTTTTCATCTGCCCACATCTTTAACCTTTCTTTTCATCTTTTTAACCAAACAAGAAACCGTCTTTATATTTGGCAAGATTAATGGTGATTTATCAATTTTAATAGAGGTCTAACTTGTATGCCTTGATAGATTCTATAACTCCTAAAACAAAATCTCTGAAATGTAGATTTGATATTGGTTGGGAATAGCACATGCATATTGGCAGATTCTTGTGAACCCTTTTCTGACCTTGACAAGTTCAATTTACTCTATTACTTCGATATATCCAGAATTTAAGATTACCAAAATTTCAATTGACAAATTTTTCTATCCATAAAATTCTAGATGTACCATTCAACGTTGACATATCCGGAATTTCGACTCATCTGATTTCGACATAAAGAGATTCCTCTGTATCTAAACAAAAGGAAAATTCGGCTTATTTTTTTTCATGTATCGTTACAACATTTCAGGTAATGTTAAGTACTCCACAGAATCTTGCGGACAAGATCCGGGCTGGATTGATGGAGATTCTGGTAGACATGTACCATGTACAGGGGGTCTGTATGGTGGTGCAGTCACTGCTGGCTCTCTACTCTTATAATACAGTATCTGGTATTATTGTTGATATTGGTGAAAGAATGGAAATTTTACCAATATTTGATGGTAAGTATTTTTTTTATGTGTTCCCAGATTCCTTTTAAAATCCATTTTATCGTATCTGGACAGTTACAGGTAAAGGTATATCCTGATATCTGTGAACATTTATCCATGTCAAATAATACGGCTTGTGGTGGTCTAGTGATAGCGCATTCAGCTGGCAAGTGGAAGGTCCTAGGTTCAGTTCCACAGCCTGGGTCATACCAAAGACTTTAAAAACGGTAATGACTGTTCCTTCGCCAACTGCTGGGCGTTTGAGGTGAAAGTACAGGGTCTTTTGGATGAGACTTTAAACCGAGGCCCCGTGTCGCATAAGGCGTGGCATGAAAAGAACCCTCACTGCATTGACGTCAGTCCATAGCACAGGCCAAATTTGTAGCACTTCACCTGTTGTCGAGTATCTTCTGATATCTATTGACACTGTCTTTGGGCCATTTGTCGAGTAACTTCTGGGCTATGTGTCATATATTCTCTAATATCTTGATACCATGATGTCTCTGGACTGTTGTCAAGTATCTTCTGATATCCATGGATTTTGCCCCTGAACTGTTGTCAAGTATCTTCTGATATCTATGGATATTGTCTCTGGACTGTTGTCAAGTATCTTCTGATTATTTATGGACACCCTCTCTGGGCCGTCTGTTGAGCATCTTCTGATATCTATGGACACCCTCTCTGGACTGTTGTCAAGTATCTTCTGATTATTTATGGACACCCTCTCTGGGCCGTCTGTTGAGCATCTTCTGATATCTATGGACACCCTCTCTGGGCCGTCTGTTGAGCATCTTCTGATATCTATGGACACCCTCTCTGGGCCGTCTGTTGAGCATCTTCTGATATCTGTGGACATCCTCTCTGGGCTGTCTGTAGAGTATCTTCTGGTGTCTATTGATACCATCTCTGGGCTGTCTGTTTTGTATCATCTGATATTTATGGATACTATATCTAAACAGTGTTCTCTTACCTTTGGTATCTACAGATGCTGTACTCTATCTGTACTGTATTTGTGATATCTTCTGTTATTTCAAATTAAAATTCTGTGCCTTTACATTAACATGTATTATCATTTGATAAATATGGCTTCTGTGTCTAGACAGGGTCTCCATGGTCGAGTGGTTAAAGTTTCTCACTTCTGGTCAGTGCAGGTTCAAGCCCCACTGGATTTTTGTGAGAAAGTTTGCCAATTGACTTGCATATTATTATATATGAGAGGAGTTTTATTTTATGTAAAGGATGAAAATTAATATAGATTAGCTACTGTAGATTCCAAATACAGGGGTGAGAATTTTCTTCCAGCTGGAAGAATTCCTCCTGTTTCAAAATTTTGCTACAATGTTAAATCTTTATTACTGTAATTTGTACACATGGTGAAATGTATTACTGTTTCTATATTTAGGTTGTATGATAGATGCCGGTGTATCCAGACAAGCTTATGGTGGTCAGAAAGTGGCAGACTCACTTAATTCCTGTCTAGATAAGTACAAATTCTCCACACCTATTGATCAGCTGCTAGTGAGATTTATCAAGGAACAGGTAAGTTGTCCAACCTGTTTGTTTTGTAATTAAGTGATATACTCCCAATAAGAAAGCAATACTGATTTATTTCTGCCTTTGCTGCACTCTCTTATAAGGTTTTTCATTGAGGAACACCTGTCTATAGACAATATTTCTGTTAATCATACCTGTCTATAGACAATATTTCTGTTAATCATACCTGTCTATAGACAATATTTCTGTTAATCACACCTGTCTACAGACAATATTTCTGTTAATCACACATGTCTATAGACAATATTTCTGTTAAATACACCTGTCTATAGACAATATTTCTGTTAAATACACCTGTCAATAGACAATATTTCTGTTAATCATACCTGTCTATAGACAATATTTCTGTTAATCACACCTGTCTACAGACAATATTTCTGTTAATCATACCTGTCTATAGACAATATTTCTGTTAATCACACCTGTCTATAGACAATATTTCTGTTAAATACACCTGTCTATAGACAATATTTCTGTTAAATACACCTGTCTATAGACAATATTTCTGTTACAGAAAACCTGATTTAAAATGTTTTGTAACTCATATTTATTTTGTTCCTGTTATTTTTCAGTCCTGCTATGTTGCTGAAAACTACAAAGACACAAAGAAAAAATGTGAACAAGACTCGGACAGTTATAGTACAACTGTTTATCTGAACAACTATGATCTCCCCGAGGGTGCTCCTGTGTATGTATCAGAGTTTTGGGGGCAGATGAAAAACCTTTTCTTTTATACAGTCAAACTTGTCTATAAAGGCACTCAAGGGAATGGGCAAAATTAGCTGTTATAAACAAGTTGACTTTATAATGAGGTTTATTCATTATAAAAAAGTTATCAAAGGTTATGTTTGAATGGCCTTTATAGGCAGGTGCCCCTACTACAGAGGTTGCCTTCAATGCAAATTTGACTGTTTTTAATGTTACCTTGAAGTTGTCTTCATCTTTTGCCAGAGGGAATGTAAAATTTACATTTCTTTCCGCCATTCCATGATTTCACATTTGATTTCTGCAGCATCATTTTAGTTTCCTCTGAATGGGTTATGACATTATCACAAAATCTCCACAAATACAGTAGTTATAACCTTATACTGAAATTAAATTTTGGACATCCTGTTTGTTTGTAGAAAAATGAAATCTTACATGGCTTTGCTACATGGATTAATACAGTCTAACACCACTTTGAGGGAGGCATGATAAAATATCAGTTCAAGTGCATAGAATTTTCTTTGTTCACAACAAGGTTTGACTAACAAACTTGTGCATGAGGTTTGAGATTTTTTCAGTCCTTCCTCAAAGCGGTGTTTGACTGTTTTTCTCATACGTTGAAACAGTATAAAAGAGCGATTTCATCCATCTTTTTACAAGCAGTGGACAAAAATGTGTTTAAAAAAATAGTTCTGGCACTTCCTCGAGATCTTAAATTGCAGACGAATCAGTCACAAGTGAGAGAAAAAGAAAATCTCCACCTGAGGGGTTAGAATCTGGTCGACCAATCTGAGAGTGTCACCAAATGTTTTACACATGGTTCTCAATGCACGTTTTTTTATGTCATTTGATTGTGACTTTATTATCACACAAATATTTGATGGGCCATTTAATTGTGATGTCATAATTGAAAAGTTTACCAAAAAGTATTGTGTTTGGCCATTCGCAAAAGGTCAATTTGATATTTGTTTCAAAATATTTTTTACACATGATTTTGATTATTCCTGTAAATGTTAGCATCAGGGACAAAAAAAAATATCGAATTATTTTTAAATCAGTTTACGGTAACCTGATTCCCTAGATTTCTATACTTGTTTCTTTTTTTCCAGGACTGTTACACATGACTACAGTTCTTTCCAGAGCCCTGAGGGATTTTTCAACACAGATCTATGGGGAATGGACTTTCCATGTGTTCATAAGTTAGTCTTCCAAGCAATTCAGACATGTCCCATTGATAGCAGGAAAAGGATGTACAGGTTAGACAAAAGAGAGTTTTTTCAGTATAGTGGAACCTGTCTTGGAAGGCCACTCTAATAAAAGAACATATGTCTTATGAGACCACATTCTGAAAATCACTTGTTTGTATAATCCTTTAAATAAAACGTCTTGTAAGAGACCATCTGTCTTGAGAGACCACATTTCAGTGGCAGATGGGGTGGTCTCTAAAGATAGGTTCCACTGTATTAGATTCGTAAAAAAACACTAATGTATTTCTGTTGATTTATTGGTGTTTGTTTATAAACCAATGGTGTATTGATAATACCAATGTTTAATACTGGCAAAATCATTACTTTGGTATTTGTTTATCAGAAGAGTTTATCTAACTGAATTGCCATTCTTATGCCCGATATAGATACATTTTGTAAACCGGGCAATTTATCTATGTACATTATGATACTTCGTATATATGTTAACAGGGCAATTCATCAAAGTGTCTTTGTGAACTGGGCAATTTATCTAAATATCTTTGTGAACAGGGCAATTTATCTAAATATCTTTGTGAACTGGGCAATTTATCTAAATATCTTTGTGAACTGGGCAATTTATCTAAATATCTTTGTGAACTGGGCAATTTATCTAAATATCTTTGTGAACTGGGCAATTTATCTAAATATCTTTGTGAACTGGGCAATTTATCTAAATATCTTTGTGAACTGGGCAATTTATCTAAATATCTTTGTGAACTGGGCAATTTATCTAAATATCTTTGTGAACAGGGCAATTTAGCTAAGTACATTATGATACTTTATATATCATGTATAAATATTAACAGGGCAATTTAGCTGAGATGAATATTATTTGTTATGTTTGTAAACAGGGCAATTTATTTAAGTATCTTTGTTAACAGGGCAATTTATTTAAGTATCTTTGTTAACAGGGCAATTTATTTAAGTATCTTTGTTAACAGGGCAATTTATCTATGTACATTATGATACTTCGTATATATGTTAACAGGGCAATTTAGCTGAGATTAATATTACTTGTTACTTTTGTTAACAAGGCAATTTATCTAAGAATCAATGTCTTTGTTAATACGGTAATTTATTGAAGCATCTTTATTAACAGGGCGATTTTATCTAAGTCTTTCATTCTTATATTTGTTAACAGGGCGATTTATCTAAGTCTTTCATTACTTGTTATATTTGTTAACAGGGCGATTTATTTAAGTCTTTCATTACTTGTTATATTTGTTAGCAGGGCGATTTATCTAAGTCTTTCATTACTTGTTATATTTGTTAACAGGCGAATTATCTTAGTCTGTTATTACTTGTTATATTTGTTAACAGGGCGAATTATCTTAGTCTGTTATTACTTGTTATATTTGTTAACAGGGCGATTTATCTAAGTGGAGGTGTGACCATGCTTCCTGGATTTGCTGATAGATTAAAGCTAGAATTGTCAAAGTTAGCTCCACCGTCTGTTGTTGTTGAAGTAAGTAGAAATATGACAGTGAATCATTATTTTGTCTCTTTATCTATCTTTCTATCTATCTATCTATCTATCTATCTATCTATCTATCTATCTATTTATCTATCTGTCTGTCTGTCTGTCTGTCTGTCTGTCTGTCTGTCTGTCCGTCCATCCATCCATCCATCCATCCATCCCTCCATCCATCCATCCATCCATCTATCTATCTATCTATCTATCTATCTATCTATCTATCTATCTGTTATATTTAATCTATCTATATCAATCTATTTCTCTCTCTTTATCTTATATATCTCATCAATCTATCAATTTAATCTGTTTATCTATCAATCTAATCCATTTATCTGTCAATTTATCTGTATTTAGTTAAACATTTATTCAGCTATCTACCCGCCTAACTATATGACATGTTTGTATATATATATATTTGTATATATTTCTTCAGTGTGAAGCTATTGTACATATTACAAACATGTATTATGTTCAAATGGTAAGGAGAGAGTTGTTATGATGTTTAATTTACATTTAAGTTTACAAAAAAAAAAATTTATATGTGATTGGTTGTTACTTTAATCTATTTGATTTCTGATTAGTTGTTATTTCAATCTGTTTGATGTATAATTGGTTGAAATTTTAATCTATTTGATGTGTGATTGGTTGGTACTTTAATCAGTTTGATGTATCGTCTCGTATTAATCATGATTGAGTAAAAACTATTCAAGATTTTGAAAATTTTCATGACAATTAATATCGTATTGAACTTTTATAGGTTCATGCGTCACCCCAGCGATATCACAGTGCCTTTATTGGAGCATGTGCCTTGGCAAATATGGAACAATTTCAGCAAATTAGCATATCAGCTGAAGAATGGAAGAAGAATGGTAAAAAAGCATTTAAAAAGTGGCAGATGGGTTGATGTTAAAATGTAGATGTCATATGATATCAAGTATTTTGCAGGAAAATGTGATATTTTAGATTTTTACTTACGATCCTTATCGCTTCCTTTGCTCTACAAAACTCGTCCCTTAAGATGAAAGTGTATATAAGTTTCCATGTTGAAAGTAAAGCACTGCCTTTGGTGTTCCTGTGGGTTTAATCTTTTAAAACTTGTGGGTTTAACTTATAAAACAAGGTGCATGTTATTTAATACAAATTTTTGATTCAAGTATGAATTTTTTATCCTTGTCAGATTGTGGTTTATTATATAGGTAAATATCACATATCAATTAGAACCTTGTTTTTAGTTGCTGAAAGTCTTTGTCTATTTCTCAATCCATTTCTATGCAAAATTTACATAATTAATTAAATGTCTTTAAGAATGCATATTTATAATCTGCCGTTTTCTGACTTATGAGAAAAAGATATTTATGAGATAGAGAAGCGTTCATGAAAACAAAAAGACTATAATCAGTTTCATTCATATTGTCCATCGAAAGCTGGTCATCGATATTTTTTCAGTCACTTAATCTCCACATTGATATATAGAATGCTATAAAGGTTTTGATTTCCAAAGTAATTTTGTTTCTTTCTTTTTTTTTTTTTACAAAATGATGATATAATCCAGCAATTCAATACAAAATGCTTTTTTGATTTGTTTGTTTGTTTTTTTTTTTAAGTTTTTTGTTTTTTTTTTTCAAAATAATTCTGAATATTTACTCAGTATTGGTTTTAATTACAATTTTGATATTATCTGCAGCACTGATGATGTTTCAGATTTATATTGCACCAATGGTACAGAATCTTACATCATGAAAACAAATCTGTTTGATTGTTTGTGTACAAACAATTTGTTCAGTCCATTTTGAGATTGTATTGCAGAAATACTCTTGACTTGCTTGCCAAAGTGTTTTTAAACTGTTGTTTGTAACAACACAGTACAAAGATAGAATAGCTTGAAACTTGTTTGACAAATTCTGAGAATTTTTAGGTATAGAAAAAATCTTTACATTAGAAAAGAATTTACGATTTGAATTAGAAATTGTTCATAAAGAATGTAAAATAAATGGATAACAAATAGATAATGTGATTTAATTAGCTCTTTGACCCTTCTAGCCACGTATGGACTCACCCATTTCAAAGAATGGTGAAGTTCACTGCTATAATTCAGCAGTGTATAATTAAGAATCCAAATTTCAAAATGATTTTACATTCAATATTAAACTTGTTTACCCCTGAAATATGACAATAGACTTTACAGTTACTGATTTGGGTGAGTCTAAATGTGACCGCAGGGGTTGAATAGTTCATAATAAGAATAAGTGATGTGAAATCATCTGTACCAATTTATTCCCCATTTGTTTTTATTTGAATTCAACAACAGACTGGCAGTAGGTGTATCCAGTTGTCAGGGGATACCAGCTCCTCTTTGGCACCCGATGCCACCTCTGGATTTTCCCATAGTTCTCTGTTTGCCCAGTGTTCACCATATTGCTTGAATTATTTTCTGGATCTCCTAATAGTTAACATTTTAGTATCTGTACATTTTATATTGAATAGAGGTTTCTTCCCTCTGTTTAATATATGATACATTTTGTATACATCTGATCCGCTAAAAAGTGATTGATAATACTAGAATTGTACTCTAAATGTGGATATTTCTGCGTGTTTTTAATTACGCAATTTTCTTATACAAAACATACGTATGGGGTATTTTATGTGATGTCACACCTCTACTGTGACCAGTCCTGTATTAAACGAAGATTCTTAGCTTAACTGTAGAACTGGTACACAGGGGGTAATTTATACGAAAAACTCTACATCGTGTATTTAGGGTAAATTACCCCCACACCTATTTTTCCACGTTTACATTAATTAAACATCAGGTGTGTATGAACGAGGATTTCACCTGAACGACATTCCATACTGATTATGAGTACCGTAATGATGTTAATCATGTTTTTGATTTATTGTATCACAATAGATAACTCAACAATCCCCTGAAATACAATGGACTATTGTGTAAATCAATAACTTTGACCAGTCCAAATGTGTTTTTAGGGATAAAAGGGTTAGACCAAAAATCACTTTTGCTTCCAATAGTGCTGTATTGACGTTTAGTGTACATTTGTAACAAAAATGTAGATGGTGTGTAGATATTTATTGCTTGTCAGTAATTATTGTTAACTTGGATACATTCACGGGGGATAATTTTTCTTTACAAAATATTTTTTTGGCATGGGATTAATTTATGTGGAAATAAAGGGAGTAATTCAATAATATTTCATTCGCAGTGTAATTCAGATAAGTTTTATAGATGTGCACCTTGCACAGAATTTTTCAGAAAACTTTACTCAGTAATGACATTGTTTCTCTTAAGTCCCAATGTATTAAGGTCAGTCACGTTCCGTATATAAATAGTGACTTGTATGTTGTATAGGACATTTATATACATTGTACATATGTTTATAAGACATGTTAACAGTAGAAAATTGGGTATGAGAACAACGTCCATATATCAAAAGGAAATAAAAATTTTATCGTTTGATATCTCTGAACCTGTCGCCATTTGGTTGGTGCACCATAATTATTAGAAATACGATGTGTATATTCCAGATACAATGGAGCCTGTCTGGAGAGATCACCCCATCTGCCACTGAAATGTGGTCTCACAAGACAAGCGGTCTCTCAAAACAGGTTTTATGTAAAAGATTATCTATCCAAGTGGTTTTCAAAATTTGATCTCAAAAGACCGGAGGTCTCTTATGAGGGTGGTCTCTCAAGACAGGTTCAAGTGTTTAATATGTATGTGAATGATGTTGACACATCTAGTACTTCATATATTTCTAATGTCATTCTTTGTTATAACTTATATTGTACAGTAGGTTTAGCTCATATCATATTCGTATGTTGTACGACTGATGTATGGAGTTGTACAACATATTAACCGACCAAACGTAACTGTGTCTCGAGGACTGAAATGTTTCAAAATGTCTGTGATTTTTCATTGTGAGCCAATCACTAAGTCCAGTGTTAGATGACTTTTTGTCCCCCCCCCCTCTGATGATTGGTTGACCCCCAGGGTCATTTTTGAGTTAGATTATAGTATGTCAAATACCAAATTTACACTTGGGTATTTTCTATATATCACTTATATAAAAAGATGCCACATGATAAGTCCTGCCTATGAGCCACAAATCTTGTACCTTTGAGCCACAAGGTATGACTTGTGAACTACAAGATGTGACATGTGAGCCACATAGGGTAAACTGTGAGCCACAAGGAGGGCTCATTTGAGACACATTGTGTTGTTAGTTTAGCTTGTGTATTATTTATTTTAGTTACTGATATTCTAAACATATATCTAGATACCAGAAGCAAGCAGAAAGGGTAGACAACTATGTATCATCTTCTGTTGTATAAAATTTTTTTTTAATAGAAATATGAATAATTTCATAATTTGCAGATTCTCTGTCAGATGTGTAGGTAAAGTGAAGCGGATTATTTTACCGTAAGACTTAACTGCTTCTGTCTCACGTATATGTCTCGATATTGATAGTTTTGAAGATTTGTGGTATCACTTTAAATTTGCCTCACAAGAAGCAAAACTGCCATCAAAGGTATTAAGTCTTTTTACAAATTCTTTTATATAATGAAAACATTGAATCAGTGAAACATGAGAAATTTTGTATAAAAGAGATATTTTTCCTTAATGTTACAATTGTGATTTTGCATATCAATTTTTTTTTTTTTTTTATCAGAAACTTACATTTTCTCATCTACGCATAGAGAAGGACAGTACAAAATTGTTGTAAATTCTAGATTTTTGTATATATACAGTGTGTTTTGTTATTTGATTTCCTCTTGATATACCGGTTTATTTGTGTCATACATGTAAGTAATTATGATATTAAGTGTCATATCCAGCATTTTGGTTTTTGAGGTTCGCAGAAACACTAATTGTGATTTTTATTATATATATTATGTGAGAATTATTATGTATATACACACATTCACAAGCAACAGTTTATCAGAAGAGCAGATAACACTCCAAATCAAGTAGGCCTACAGTAAATAATGATGTCAGTTAAAAATACATACAGTACTGCCCAAAAATAAATATTCAGCCAAAAAATATTACATGGAATGCCAAAAATAAATATTATAAAAAGTCATTGAAATGCAGAAAAATTACTGACCGAAGCCTCTTTTTTAATGGAATGTAAGTACAGTCAATTGTAGATAAACTGCCACCTCCTGTTATTTAAAAAATGTGCGATATATCAAGTTTTGAGATGAATTGAATTCCTGCATCTTGGGGAAAAAAGAGTTACCATTTTGTGGTATCATTGATCTATCTTTTATGAACAGAAAACAGGACAAAAGTTCATATTAAGTGATTATCTTGTTTATTTGATTCTTCAATTACCTGGTCTTACCAGTTCCTGTAAAAATTTGGCATTATTACAAGAATGGTGATGAATTGTGTGGTGATCATTTTAGATTTGACTGTATTGTTTATAAAATGACCTTCCATTTTCAAATTCCTTTGCATTTTTCCAGAACATTTGTAGTATGCCTTCCACAATTTGCAAAAGTAGACTCTGTTTGGGTGAGCAGTAAATTTCGGTCAGTGCTGTATTTACAGATATGCTGTCTTGGTTGTTTTGGTACCTTTTAGTCTATTCAGTCTTAGAAACTGTAAGCATAAGTTATTGTTAGCATTGTAATGGTATACATGCTTGCATTGTTAGCTAGGCTATGTTGTAAAGAATGTGAGTGAACTTTACATGTTGTTATTGTGAGCATAAGTTATTGTTAGCATTGTAATGGTATACATGCTTGCATTGTTAGCTAGGCTATGTTGTAAAGAATGTGAGTGAACTTTACATGTTGTTATTGTGAGCATAAGTTATTGAGACCCTGCCAATATTATTACTCTAGTGTAAGCATGCCTAGGCTATAAATGCTAATATTGGTAGCACGTGTCGCTTATGGTTTAATTATTGTGAGCACAAGTCATTCTAAAAATACCTATGATGTAATTAGTGTGGGCATCGGTCAGTGTGAGCATACCTATTATGTAATTAGTGTAAGCACAGGTGATCATGAGCATACCAATAATGTAATTATTGTGAGCATAGATAATTGTGATGAACCCATGGAACATTTTGAGCAAAGGTCATTGTGAGCATACCTATGATATAATTATTGTGAGCACAATTCATTGTGAGCAAACCTATGATGTAAGTAGTGTGAGCATATCTATTATGTAATTAATGTGAGCATACTTATGATGTAATTGTTGTGAGCATAGATCATCATAATTATATTTATGGTATAATTATTAAGAGCATACTTATGATGTAATTCTTGTGAGCACAGGTCATTGTGAGCATACCTATGATTTGATTATTGTGATCATTTGAAATAATTAATGTTATCATATATTATGAACTACCTAGTTATAGTCCCCCATGATCTGTATATTTTGTATTTATCACTACTTGGGATCAATTGATTCAAATTCACAGAGGTACATGTATATTATAAATGTATGATTTTTATCATAGAATGAATGATCGTTAATTAAGAAATTTCATAGAGCAATCTAGCTGAACTTTAAAGGGATCTGTGAACTTGTGGCTATCAAGGAACCAGACCTTTCCATTTTCATTTACTTTTATGATAAAATTGAAAGTGATTCAGGTGGTGACGAGTCATTTTTTAAATGTATTACTATTTAAGAATATGTTAAACATATATTGATGTTTTCTCCATAAATCATAAAATCAACAGTATGAGAAGAAATTGATTCGTCTTTGACATTAGATCATGTACAGATAAACCTGTCTATAAAGGCCACTCAAAGTAACAGGCAAAACTAGCTGTTATAGATAGGTGGCCTTTGTAAAGAGGTTTATTTATCATAAAAAAGTTTAAAGGTTAGGTTTGAATGGCCTTAATATGCAGGTGCCCCTTATACAAAGGTGACCTTTAATGCAAGTTTTATTGTATCTGAGTTTTGTTAGGATGCCTGGACCAATTTCAGTATGATTCATACTGCATGTATGCAGGTGACTTAGCTGGTCCAAATGTGTCTTTAGGGGTATATGAGTTAAGGTCTCTTGGGAAAACTATACACAACCATAAATCATTGAAAAATCTGGAAACACAAACACACTGTCCACCTATCTACAATGATTGGTAGTACAGAAAGGGAGATAACTGGAACAAGCTCATCACTACAAATAAGTTTCATATTGAGAGATTGTTCTGACACAATGTTGCCACCTTTTGTTTCATTGTTTGGATGTTGTAACCAATGTAAAATGTACAATATTTTATATATCAATCAGTTGCAATAATATTAATGTTTTAAAATGTTAAACTGATGAATTAAAGCAAACTGTATTATATGTACAAAAACACAATATTGTGTACACCGCTGATGTTTTTACATTCCACTTCAATACTTCCACAAACTTGGTCTTTCCATTTAATAACATTTTTTTTTTTTTTTTTTTGCCTCACTGACTTTTTTCTAATCTGCAATCATTATACCAGAATGTGTATTCCATAACGATATGTCAATGTTTGTTGTGTACAATGTTGTATTTCTGCCGTCTTTTAACTCATCGTCCCCTGTAGTCACATTTGGACTCACCCATTTCAATGAATGGTAAAGTCCACCACCAGAAATCAGGAGTGTTGGATTTAAGTTTAGAATTTAAAATTTCCACATTCATTAATTACTTGTTCATCCCGAAGTTTTGACAGTAGTCTATACTCTTTATTGATATTAGATGAGTCTAAATGTAATCACAAAATTGTAGACTTTAGTTATTTGTAAATTTTACTCTGCCGGGCACTGTTCTTTTTTTCATGCCAAACACAACTGAGCTCATGATGATAAGAGTAACCCAGTATACTGTCATCCACAATAACCCAAATTTACAAAATATGAAAGTTCAGTAGACAGTTGTCAAAATACATGTACAGGTAAACTTGACTCCCAATGTACAGTAAAACCTTGTTATACTGCCACCATTTGTTCAGCCCAAATTTGGCATTATAAAGAGGTTTGGTGATAGCTTGAGGAAAACTTTAAATGAAATTATAGGGAAAAAATGTAAAAGTTGACTTCCAAAATTGTGGCTTAAAGCTAGGTGGCAAATGAAAGGAGTGGCATTATAAAGAGGTTTTACTGTACATATTTTACATTTAGTATTCTAATCAAGGATACCTGAAAACGTTTCTTTATTTAAATGATGATATCTATATCTGTCAAACCCACGTCTACTGAACCCTTTTCAATATATCTAGGTTTGACTGTATTTCTCTTTTTTTTTTTTGTCAGTTTATCTTCTACCTAGGAATCGATTCTTTGACTGATTGAAAGAGTATCTAATGTCATTATGTCCAAAGATTAAGTGTTCAAACATCTCATTTCCGGCTTTGACCCCAGTAATTATGTTTTTTTCTTTCAGTGTTATAAATGCATCTATTATTATATATATTCCTCATATGTAAATGTTTCCAAGCATTCCAAATACTGTGGAACCTGGCTAGTAAGACTGGCACCTAACTGACTGACTCAAAATGGTCTGATTTGTGAGGTGGCCTTAGAAGTGAGGTTTTGTACTCATTACATATTTATCAAGAGACTGAAAAATGGTGGTCTGAAATGCTAGGTTGTCCTTAGTGTATTTTATAGCTTTATGTTGATTTTTTATATATGTTTATATATACACGATTGAATGTTAAATTACAGAAAATCTTATTATCAGGGATAAAAACGGGAGGTTGTGTTCAGTACTTTTACAAGAGTTTCTATAATATGTACTTTCCTTTTATACGCAACCAACAACTGTATACCGGTACCTAAAAATTTTTGCCCTTGGCTTATATTTTTGCCCTGTTACAACAGAAAACATTCACATCATCAAAATTTGCCCTACATCACCATAGACTCATAGATTGGCATGTAACTCTGTGTTTCAATTATCTAGCTTGAAAATTTCATTTTAAATTGGCCCTCAGATCAAAGGTGCAAAAATAAACAGGCAAAAATTTCCAAGTATACAGTAATCAACATTAAATCCAAGCGTGGATGTTTTCCATCCACTATACTCAATGTCTAGATGTAGACATTATGGATTATCAATATATAATGTTGGATATATCATTTCCCATTTCTTTTGGTTGTCCCCATTTTGTTGTTGTTGTTTTTTCTCTAACAGAATTTGAACCAATATTTGTTTGTTTATTGTTGTTTAACATCCCACTCAAGAATCTTTCACTCATATGAAGACGTCACCAAATGCTGGTGAAGGGCTTCAAATTTTGGCCTATGCTCGGCACTTACAGCCATTGAGCAGTGAGAGGTCTTTAACGTGCCGACACCTACTGTAACATGGGACATCGGTTTTTACTGTCTCATCCGAAGGACAGGAAACAGACCTGCCACCGGCTGGACTCAAACTCACAACCTCACAATCAAGAGTCAAGTACACTACCAACTGAGCCAGACCGACTCATCAATATTTGTATCTTATTCATTTAAAAAGAAGGAATCATTGTTCAGCATCATTCACAGTTTTTGCCCTTGGACCGATGCTTAGGAAGTCACATGACACTGATTCCTAAAAACTAGTCAAATAATATTACGTCTGCAATTACATGGTTACTATATATATATCATTAACCTATGTTCACAAATGGTAGAGAAGGGGCCTCTGTGACCAAGTGGTTAAAATGTCACGCTTTGAACCATGAAGTCTCTCACTTCTGGTCAGTGCAGGTTCGAGCCTCACTGGAACCTAAGCTGATTTTTGTGAGAAAGTTTGCCATTTTACACATGAAAGGCTGGTTGTCTCTTCCCAGATACATTATAACCAGGTTTTCTCCACTATAAAAACTGGCCGCCATTGTATGTGGCATCTGCCAGAAAAAAAAGATAGCCACCAGATAATTATATGGTGACTGCCAAATGAAATATGTCTTTCTCATGGCTTTTCTAGAAGGCAATGACATTGAAAGTTGGATGTTAAAAGCATGAAACAAGATATTATAAAAGGCTTATGTTGTTTAGTTGTATTTGTTTTGAATAGATGCTAAATGGAGGTCATCTTAGTTCACTGACCTCATTTCCTGTAAAACATTGATATTCTGCATGGAGAAAACATTTGTACGAGACAATTTGTTTGTGTTCATTGTTGATATTAATGTTAATATCACCTGTAATTGATTCATTCACAGGTATCTGTAAATTTTGGTACACCTGAGATGTTATTTTTCTATTTTTTTCCCCCAGTTTTACTACTTAGATTGATATACAATAACAAGAAATAGACACACACACACAAAATTCTTTAATTCTCATGTATTTTGCAAAAATTGCTTGAGAAACCCAGGTTTTGTACTTTTTCAATTGCAACTGATATATACAAACTTACTATTTGTTTATAAATACCACACTAGACCTGGCCTAATATTCACAAAATATATGGGAATGTCAGACTTTTATGCCTGTGTATGGTGCTTATTTGTTATTGTACATCAAGTGCAAGTATCAAAAATAGAAAAATGGATTTTGTTTAATGGTTAACACAGATAATACAGATTTAACTAGGCCTACACCAAAAATTGACATTTACAAGCATATTAAAACCAATGTTAAAAGTTCATGATTTTTTTTTAATGTTTTTAATTCTATAATTAATGTAAATTTTCAAGAATTATTTGATATATATATATATATATATATATATATATATATATATATATATATATATATATATTGTATAAGTATGGGGCCAATTAAAAAAAAAATGTTAAATGTTCATGTGTCTATTTAAAACTTTATAATTAAAAGGCAGGCTGTTTGATTATCAGTCTACTGAAGCATATCAATTTTTTTTCATATTGTACATTTTTAGTTATTATTATTATTAATTATGCTATATTTATGTGTGAGAATTGAATTCACAATATACCGCTATGTTATACACATATAAATAAATAAAATGCAATAATGCTTGCAATATTTCAAAACAGTAAGAGTTGTCTTTCTTGCATTTTTCAAAATAGTAAGAGTTGTCTTTCTTGCAATTATTTTCTTGGACGTTTGCTTTCCTAAAATGAGCCGGCCTGGCTCAGTCGGTAGCGTGCTCGACTCTGGATCGTGAGGTCGTGAGTTCGAGTCCGCCGGCGACAGATTGGTTTCCTGTCCTTCGGATGAGACAGTAAAAACTGGAGGTCCCGTGTCACATTAGGTGTCGGCACGTTAAAGAACCCTCACTGCTCAATGGCTGTAAGTGCCGAGCATAGGCCAAAATTTGAAGCCCTTCACCGGCATTTGGTGACGTCTCCATATGAGTGAAATATTCTTGAGTGGGACGTTAAACAGCAATAAACAAACACAGAATAAACTTTCCTAAAATCTGTCCCAAGTTATAAAAAGTAAAAAGAAATAATTAATGCTAGACACGGGCGGGAAATTATCAACCAAGTTATATGACAAACGCGATGCTTTTGGATTTCTTATTGTCAGCTTTCTAAATTTAAGTAGTAATATATCTTTGTCGTCTGTAATGGTGTTCATATCTCATAGATTATCTAATATGCTAGACCTGTTCTACAGATGAACATTTCATATACAAAGGCGAACTACTTACAGAAAAGTTGTTGCCACGATTACTATGTTCCATCAAATTAAGTGTTGAATAGTGGCTCTTGTTTCTGTTTTTCTATTTGGATGATGGTTTATATTCCTCCCGTATTTCATTTGAATTTCACTGTGGATTCACAGGGGTGTGTGCCAGTCAACAGGGATAATTTCTTGTCCATGACATCTGATCCCACCTCTGTATTTTCAGAGCTCCGTGGTTTTTTTTTCCATGTTCACCAGATAAGTTTATTGTCTTCTGTACTTCCCTATGATTAATACTTTGGTATTTGTATGCATGTATATACGGTGAAATCTCGTTTTGTCAAAATTCCGATTACGAATGCTCGGTCCATTTTTATGGAATAGAAAAATAGGGTAATTAAAATCTTCACTTCCGGATATCTCAAAGTAATAGGGGCGGTCCCATGAATTTCGAGATTATATATCAGCCTGAGCTAAAATCAGATAATGTCCTCACTACTTGATAATCTGCAGAAAAAGTACTTTTAAATTTGGCAATATACACAACTTGAGCTATGATCTGATTGGTTGAGCAGAGAAAGTTGAGAATTTTCTCAGACGTAGTTAGCCTACCTTTTGATATTTGAAACAGATTATTGTTTCGGACTTAGAAATTGTCAAACTCGATATAAGTTATTTTAAAACGAGCAAAGTCAAAGTGTTGATTTTAAATTGTAGACACCAAATTCTGCTACGTTAACTGCAACAAATCGAATACGTCCAACGTGATAAATGAAGCCTATATTAACTCATTCACTCCTAAAATTGCATTTGAACTGGCCCCAATCATTGATTTACGGAAGAGTCCATTTTTTTTCAGGGGTTGATAAATAATTTTTTTTACAATTCATGAACTTGTGAATTGGAAACTATATATTACAATATTGTTTTAGGTAATTTTGTTACATATATCTTAGGTATTTATTACATATGATGTCCACAACGTAACACACCTAGGCTGATGTGTATTTTGCTATAAAATTGTTAAAATTTGGTAAAGCATGCCTAGTCAATTTCAATACCATGGCCCTAAGGAGTCGAGTAAGTTCTCCCGTTTTATGACAACGTTAAACGACATACAAATCTATGGCTTTGCACTTCCGTTTTAGTATTATTACGAAATACGATTAACATTTTATTTGTATTTAGTCTTTTAATCACTGAGGCAGGATATTATGCGTCTTTTGCTATCCACTCGTACTTCTTTCTACTTATTTCTTTAATATTCAAAAACACTTCACGCGCTGTGACGTTTTTATGATAACCGTTTTGTAACGAACTTGTGGTTTTGCACTTAATTCGCGTGATTTTCTGCAGCTGTAAATATCAAAGATGACCTCTATTTGATGTCTATATTGGCTTTTATAAAAAAAATGACAAAATTGTTGGATGGTATAATGTTAATGCATTTTATTTGTAACATCAAAACTAGTCGAGGTGACTGCGCTTCTTCCATTTGAATCCATTGTCCTACTTCACTGTGCGTGTCTGTTGTCATCTTGATCAAATACCTTGGAAAAGTTAAATTAAAAAAAATCCCAAAATATATCCTGTTTCATCGCCTTATTGTTTTATTATCTATATGTTTACCCTTTTGGTTTACTGTTTCGTCACTTTTTATGTCTCTTTCTATGTTGTATAACGTTTGTTGACCTAGCCTATTAACTGGACTATTCTGTCTGTTTTATATATATTTAAGCCTCTTTGCATGTCGCCTAATTAAGAGTCAATGTTTGTATGTTATATAAGCACCATTTCAGATCAGTTTCATCGGCGTTAACAACTTTAAACAGTCATTTGTCGCCTGTTTACCTATATTAGTCGCATTCACGACGTTACCCAGTCTTTTGTCTGTTGTTCACCTATATTAGTCGCCTTCACAACGTTACCCTTTTTTGTCTGTTGTTTACCTATATTAGTCGCCTTCACAACATTATCAAGTCTTTTGCCTGTTGTTTACCTATATTAGTCCTGTTCACAACGTTACCTAGTCTTAGGCCTGTTGTTTACCTATATAAGTCGTATTCACGACGTTACCCAGTCTTTTGTCTGTTGTTTACCTATATACGTCGTATTCACGACGTTACCCAGTTTTTTGTCTGTTGTTTACCTATATTAGTCGTGTTCACAACGCTACCCAGTCTTTTGTCTGTTGTTTACCTATATTAGTCGTGTTCACAACGTTACCCAGTCTCTTGTCTGCTGTTTACCTATATCAGTCGTGTTCACAACGTTACCCAGTCTTTTGTCTGTTGTTTACCTGTATTAGTCGCGTTCACAACTTTACCTAGTCTCTTGTTTGCTGTTTACCTATATTAGTCGTGTTCACAACGTTACCAAGTCTTTTGTCTGTTGCTTTCCTGTATTAGTCGTGTTCACAACTTTACCCAGTCTCTTGTCTGCTTATTACCAATATTAGTCGTGTTTAAACTTTAGACCCAGTCTCTTTGCTGTTGTTTTCCGATATTAGTCGTGTTCACAATGTTACCTATTCTCTTGTCAACTGTTTTCAATTATTAGTCGTGTTCACAACGTTGCCCAGTCTTTTGTCTGCTGTTTACCAATATTAGTCGTGTTCACAACTTCACCCAATCTTTTGTCTGTTGTTTACCTGTATTAGTCGCGTTCACAACTTTACCTAGTCTCTTGTTTGCTGTTTACCTATATTAGTCGTGTTCACAATGTTACCCAGTCTTTTGTCTGCTGTTTACCAATATTAGTTGTGTTCACAACGTTATCCAGTCTCTTGTTTGCTGATTACCTATGTTAGTCGTGTTCACAACTTTACCCAGTCTCTTTTCTATTGTTTACCGATATTAGTCGTGTTCACAACTTTACCCAGTCTTTTGTCTGTTGTTTACCAATATTAGTCGTGTTCACAACGTTACCCGGTCTTTTGTCTGTTGTTTACCAATATCAGTCGTGCTCATAACGTTACCCAGTCTCGTTTGCTGTTTACCAATATTAGTTGTGTTCACAACGTTACCCAGTCTCTTGTTTGCTGTTTACCAATATCAGTCGTGTTCATAACGTTACCCAGTCTTGTTTGCTGTTTACCAATATTAGTTGTGTTCACATCGTTACCCAGTCTCTTGTTTGCTGTTTACTAATATCAGTGGTGTTCATAACGTTACCCAGTCTTGTTTGCTGTTTACCAATATTAGTTGTGTTCACAACGTTACCCAGTCTCTTGTTTGATGTTTACCAATATTAGTCGTGTTCACAACGTTACCCAGTCTCTTGTTTACTGATTACCTATGTTAGTCGTGTTCACAACGTTGTGCCCAGTATTTTTACCTCTATGCTAACCAACATTAATGTTTGTCTTTGTCACGTGGTCTTTTTTACCCTAATCTTCTCTGCCTATTCCAAATATTAGTTACGTTAGCCTTTTGATGCATTAAATTAATTTTCACAACTTTCGTCCAGATGTATAAAAAACTGGAAAAGCCAATTGAAGTCTCCACAAACAATGACACACAACAATTAGAAAACCCAGGAGTCCACGGGAACTCTATAATTTCCGTAAAGTTAGTAACCAGCTTTTATTGGATTATTTATTGGATAGAGGTATTGTCCTATTTACAAATTCAAACAATAAAGCAGTAATTTATTGCTTAATTTGTTAAGTTGTAATTAACCACATTTAACAACGTGATGAATTATTTGGGTCCATATTGTTTTGTTTGTTCATTTTTCTCTCGGACCCGTTTTTAGCGACAACTTTTATGAAAGCAACAAATTAGATTTATAGTTGAAGAATAAAGACGTTCTCACGTCCTAACTTCCTGGAGATTTCAAATTATCCCTTTTTCATAATTAAATCGTCGGGCAATGATTTCATTAAAACCGCTTCGATCAATGCACAAGATTGAATAATAATGATAATATGTTAAGGGCGGTACCGTATTTAAAAAGCATTATGTTTATAAATATCCCAGAAACGATTAAAGTATAACAGAAATAACTTAAATATAACGTTATAAAGTTTCCCTTGTTACGTATGTGTTAAAACTGTTACTACATAATTACATGGGCCACGCAATGCGTTATAATCCGGACTTGAATTCCGTGCCCTTGGGACGTTAAAAACAATTATCTGGTTATGATACAGCGACACATTGAGATCAATCTAACAAATGCTTTGAAGTCAATTTTCTACGGTATTATGTTCTTTTGTTATCGCGCTATCTCGATTCTGATTTTTTTCTTTGATGTTGAATCTGATGGGCATATTTGACACGACATACTGTTGCAAAACTAATGGGGTCGTCAATACTAGTTATTTATCGTCATAAAGGTGGAGAAACTTCAGAACCGATGGATGTCGATTTCTGATGATTGATCGGATATCCTGATTTTTATACAATGTTGCATGTACATTCAATCGTGTGCCTCGAGACCAGTTCCCGTGTGACTCCACACCGCTTCGCATGGATGCTTACAAAGATAATCTTTAATTGAATTTTAAGTCCATATACATGTATATGGATTTCTCCTCCCACTGCTGGTCAGAGCACTTTTTTCAGTGATATGGTGACGGTCAGTTCTCATTGGTGGATGGGAGAACCCGGTTAGGCGTACAATGTACCCGGGAAGAGACCTCCAGTCTTCCGCAAGTAAACTGACAACTTTCTCGCAAAAAAACAGCTTTGGTTCCAGTGGGGCTCAAACCTGCGCTGACCAGAAGTGAGAAAAGCCATGGTTCCACTCGGCCGCGGAGGCCCCCAGGGATCCTTCATCTGTTTGCACAATTGCAGTGCGCATGTTTTTTTCTTGTCTTTTAAGTATATGTATTTCTAAAATTACAATTTTGTATTTTTAAATTGAAATATTGTTAAAATGAAATACGAAAAAAGAACTTGGTGACGCATTAATATATCACCATAGCACACTGTATTCCGAGGGTACGAGTTATCCCCCTTATCTACGCTTTCAGGTGATCTATATTTCTAGGAGTGTTAGATTTTCCTACCACCAACGGGTATACATGTAGGCCTACTTAAATTATCGAGACAGTTTTCATACACAAACAATTTTACTGTTATATCCGGCGTGATTATTAACAGCGATTTCTATAAATATTATTATATCAATATTGAAAATGAAAATCGGATCGAGGTAATCTCTACGAATTTAATATCATATCAGGAATTTGTATCAAATGCAGAAAATGCCAATGGCGTCTCATTGCCATGGAGAAAAGAATGTCTTTCGGTAACTTTCAATTACATGGTATATCTATATTATTATCTCGTCTCCCAGAGCAAGTCATGTTTTCAACATTGACTACAGGACACGGGTTTATAGGATATCGCGATATACGTAATGCTAACTATAATTAGCACATCTTTAGACGAGCACCTGTTGCATTCCTGATACAATTTAAATACTCCACAAGTATAGAAGTGTAAACTTAATATAGAATTATAATGGGTAATAACGGATTATATTTAATATTTTAATCAATCACTTTCCTCTCGCTGGTATGTAAGTGCTATATCAAAATACAGACACGTAAACAAGAAGACCTGCTGAGCGCGGTGCCACATGGCGATTTCAGCTTCATCTTTATCCTAGGCATTTATAGGAATGATAGCTCTATATGTACTGTAAGTCCAGAGAGAGAGAGAGAGAGAGAGAGAGAGAGAGAGAGAGAGAGAGAGAGAGAGAGAGAGATCTTAAAAGACATACTGCCGCTCCATGTATCAAAATTCAAAAATTTGTTTGGTTTTAGATGTAGTATAATTGGATTTTTAAAAACAAAATTTAAAAATATTTTGTTATAAATATCGACATTTCACTGTATTTTGGGGTCTAAACATGAGAGATTCTGATTATTTGAATTATCTTATGCACTGCATGTGAAATGTCTTCTCGTGACATTTTAGATAAACCATCTCTTGATGATGATTCGATAAGTACAGAACCTCACTTAAGAGACTCCCTGACTAATCAGACCACTTTGAGTCAGTCAGTTAATAGGTGGTCTAAAAGGCGAGGTTCCACTGTACAGTACATGTTGATCGTAAGAGATATAACATTTAAATTTGAATATGAATGTTGTTTTACTACACACTCAACAATTGGTCATCAGCTACATGGTGGGGGCAGTTTTTATCAACGGAGAAAAGAACCCGGTTACTATGTAGGCCTATCAGGGATGAGACCACAGACCTTTCACAAGTAAACTTTCAAAGTTTCTCACAAAAGTAGCTCAGGTTCAAGTGAGACTCAAACCTGTACTGACTAGAGGTGAGAGATTTCGTGGTTTAAAGTGCGGTGAACCTAACCACTCGACCAGGGAGGCCCCTTATAACATCTCAAACCAGTTGCTTTAGTCCATAGTCCAGGTAAAAAATTCCAGGACTTAATCAGTAGATGGGGGATATTCCCATCTACATGAAAATGCGTGAATTTTCATAAATTTCCAAAAAAAATGGATATAGTTAGGGAGAGGGTTTCTGAAATTAAGACACACGAGTCTTCATGCTCCACTGCTGATAATCAGCCCATACCACGGCATTGTCCATTAACTTAAAAATATGTTGATATTTATCTCAATTCACCATAACTAAAGCAAATAGTATAACTAAAGATAATACTTACTGTACTTATGATATACTTTGTGTTGTGTTTAATTTGACAGGTGTTCAATGAGAGCATACAAACAAAACAACACACCTGGCTGTTTGTACCTGGGTAGATGATAAGGTGAAATTCTTTCAAAAAAAAAATCTCCAATACAAATTTTGAATGGTATTTTACCCCACACTTAACAGTTTTTCAGTTATAAGGTGGCAACCAGTTTTAATGGTGGAGGTGAGAACCCGGTTTCAATGTACCCGGGAAGAGACCACTGGCCTGTCGCAAGTAAACTGGCAAACTTTCTCACAAAAACCTGCGCTGACCAGAAGTGTGATATTAGCAATGCCAACATATACCTACCTAATTATGTAAATTGAACTCATTTTATTTCTCATAATTAGGTCTTAATTTTGTAGATAAACTATATACATTTATTACCATTCTAAATTATCATGTGTTACTATTCTACCTAAATAATTTTTATTATCTCCCTTTGCCAAGGTGTCAAGGATTATGGCAGATTTTCTAGTTTCAACTTTAACTGATCCCTGTGGCCACATTTGGACTCATCCATTTCAAAGAATGGTAAAGTCCACTGTTATAATTCAGGAGTGTATAATTTAGAATCCAAATTTCGATATGATTTTACATTCAATATTAACTTCTTTATGACAATAGACGTTAAAGTTACCGGTATTTGGTTCAGGTGAGTCTAAATGTGACCACAAGGGTTAACGAGTTAAGTTTGCCCAAGGCAATCTAT
Organism: Atrina japonica; assembly: GCA_030159075.1. Lineage (NCBI taxonomy): Eukaryota > Metazoa > Mollusca > Bivalvia > Pterioida > Pinnidae > Atrina > Atrina japonica. The sequence goes on from BROG01000004.1 coordinate 335,277, forward strand.
TGACTTTACAAATGTTCACTTGTTTTGTACTTTTCCTTGGTGTCTGTAACCTGAAGTCATATCCAATAAATATTTTTATTGACTTTCTATGAAATGCTGATTTCTCTCCAAGCAGTGTTTTGGAATCTGATTTCATATCCCGGAGAGAACAAACTACAACAATTTATAAATTCAACATGAATTATTGAGTCTTTGATCCTGTGTTAGAATGAAACTTACTACATGTTGACAAACATGAAACAGATTTGCTAACAACCAAGGTCAATGATATTTTAAGTTTACTTGTAAACAAGAAATCTAGAAGTACGGATGTGGTCAAAAGTTAGGAGCACAATGGCTTTTCTTCCCTTATTATATCTAAACAGATTTCAATGGATATTTCATCTGATTTTTTAACAATAAATGTATTTTTTTTTAAATAAATGTCATTTCATATTTTTTCAGTATTTGGTGAAATAAAAAACATGGAAATTACAAAATATTTATTTTGAAATCTCTAAAATAGTCACGAAGGGTACCTGAACTAAACTGGCGTATAAAACAGAGGAACCGAGACTGAAATTTGTATTTTTATACTAGAGCTTATGCTACACTAAGTTTTACAGTTGCAACCACATTTTTGTGGTTGGGGAAAACCTGGGGCCCGTTTTATGAAAGGTCCTAAGTCCTAATTCTTAGTCTTAATTGTCATGAGACTGACCAATCACTGATGCGTTGCCATGGTAGTTAGGACTAAAAGTTAGGATTTAGGACTTACGACCTTTCGTAAAATGGGTCCCTGGTTATAAAATACCTCCGCCTGAATATAAAATGAAAATTTAGTAACAAACAAAAGTCATAATTAATTTAGGTATCATTATGGCTCAAACCCTTGTTGACGTTGAGTTGAGAGACATTGTGGCTTATTTGTTTGTTTTCGTGCGTTTTATGTCACAATCAACATTTTTTCAGTTACACACTGGCAACTACTCCTTTGCAGTGGATAAAAATGTAAACTGGCAAACTTTCTCATGAAATCGGCTTCGATTCAAGCGTGGTTAGAACCTGCGCTACCTACAGATGAGAGACAATCTGATTGAATGGCGTGTGGCAAGGGCTTTAAGTAGTCACGCCGCACGTAAAATCAACTCTGACTGACTGTTGAATGCACAGTGCTCTAACCACTTGGCCATGGAGACCATCGGTCATCATGGTTTAAAACACAACACTTTGACCACTCAGGTATATACAGTAACATGCCGTAACTTTCTGAACAAACCTAAGTTTTCTATTTCTTTCTATGTAAAGTTATATTTTTTAGAATTATTTTCCTAGGTCTGTTTTTTTTTACCATTTCTCCTAGAGCTGAATTCATATAGTTTCTTCTCATAAAGGACTGATTATTCTGGGATACTAAAATTCCAAAATACAGTAAAACCTGCCTTAGCGACCATCTGTGTATAAAGACCACCTGTGATAAAGACTATTTTTTGCTGTCCCCAACAGTACCATTTGTGTACAAATCAACCTCTATATAAAGACCACCTCCCTATAAAGACCATTTTTTGTGTGTCCCTATGGAGGGTGTTATATACAAGTTTCACTGTACAACATATTTCCTTTGAACATGTTTTTTATTGAAGTAATTTACTAAAAACAAGGAAGGGAAATAATGTTGCAAAATTCACCAGGCATGAATAAATGTATGTAATTTCCTAACTAATCAATCAGGTTCAAATTAAAATGTTAAGTGGTCAACCTTTATGTAAATTATGTAAAAATGTTTAAAAACCTTATGAAAATATACAAACTGTTCTTAAAAATGAAGTCACTAAAACTATTTTAAAAAGATTGTTTAATATAAAAGGTATTGGGGAAAATGATGTTTTTTCATAAACTTATGGCATAACTCTGTAGACAGACAACCTTTAGTTCTTTGGTCAAAGTTGGCAAGAGAGTATTGATTAAAAGATGACAAACTTGTCCATGACTTTTGCCCACTGTCTGTACATTTTCCTGTTACATCCAGTGATAAACTTTCCACCTTTCATTCAGCAACTGATTGCAACAGAATTATATTTCCAAGTCGTCAGTACCACACGAAAACATGGCCGCAGATCAAAGAGAAACAAACACAGAGACATATGTCAGTTGATAAATATAAAACAATAATTTATTCAATGTCCTTGACATTATCATTGACGAAAAAACAGGTGTGATACATACAACAGCAGCTCGGACTATAGTAAATCAGAGTATATAACCAAAACCCTGTAGATTACCATGACAACTGATGAAAACTTAAAAAAAAAAATCAAACAGTTTACACAGTAAGCAATAGTTGATGTTATAATAGTTAGAGATATATGAAAATATCAAGAGCTGTAGTAGAGAGACTTTCAACTTATAAATAAATATTACTAGAAAAACCTTTACCATCAATATGAAAGGAAAATGATTTAAAGGCATAAAAGCTGTCAAAATATTTTTTTTATTCTGGTTTGTATCAGAAGTTTCAAATAATCAACATTTTATACAAAATAAACGTTTTTTAAAAAATCTGGGGTTTTAAAACCTTGTTACAATGTTGTATTTGTGAAAAGAAATCGAATGTAGATAATGGGTGAGTAAACATCTGTAATCTTACATGGATGGCAAGAACATCAATAGTCCATGTTATTTCAATTCATTCTAGACAAGGTATGCATTATACATGCTTATGTTAAAATTTTCTATGGCAATATATCTATTTAGCCTTATAAATAAAAGTTTTGATCTAATCACGGGATATTTTTACTTTTATCAAAATGACAGAATGTATGCCTTTAATAGGAAAACACTGATGGTTTCCACCATTTTTTTTATCAGAATCCATAGGTTTATTTATATATCACAATTGTAATGGGACCGCTAAGTGGTTCCAAATCTACAGTATGCTTATCTTTCTGCAGAGAATGTAAAAGCTTCTGATCGATTTATCAAATGCAAAACATCTCATATTTGAGAATCTTTTTGGGAAGATTCTTCTTTCGAATTGGAAGAATCTATGGAAAGATCTCACTGTTAGAAATGAGTATCATCGTGGGTTAATGGGTACCAGCCATACAAATATGTAAATGTATTTATGCCGTGCATGGTGGCATCAATTCATAGCATATAGAACTGTGTAGACTGTATGATCTACATTTTCATAGACTCGAAGATTTATAAATCTAATAAAATCAAAATGAACATCAAGGGATCTGGTTTGAAGTCATATTGTGAAAAAGTTTGACCACAAGTTTCAGACAAAATGCCTGTCCAGTGAACACAACCTTTAACCCCTAAATATCAAAATGGAACACTCTTTACTATTGTCTTTGACCAGTCTATTATGGTCTCATTGGTCTGTAGTGATGATAGGGTTAAATTTAGACTTTTATTTGAGTATGTTATACAACTTGATAAAACGTGATTTGTTGCCTGGAACACAATGTAACTATATGCTTAAAATAAAACAAAATGTATTAAACTTCTCTTTCTTTCACTGAAGATACATTTTTTGATAAAATAACATATAAATTAACCATCTTAAAAACAGTTAAAACTTATCATTAAAATTATTTCAGTATTGTGAGAATGGCTTTCAATATCTTGTTTGATAACACAATCCCTTTAATTCGGTAGTCTAGTTCTTACATCTAAAAAGTATAGTCCCACAACTTTTGTAGTAGTCCCTTTACTTCCAAACAACAGTCCACTATTTCAGTAAGGGAACTGTACTATTTAGATAAAGGGACTGCACTATTTAAGTAAAGTCCCTTTACCTTTAAAGTACAGTCCCTTACTTAGATAACAGCCCCTTTACATCAATAATAAAGTCCCGTTACTTAAATAGTGCAGTCCCTTTATATAAATAGTACAGTTCCCTTACTTAAATAGTATAATCCCTTATTTAGATAATAGTCCCTTTACATCAGTAATAAAGTTCTTTTACTTGAACAGTACAGTCCCTTTATTCAGTTGTAAAGTCCCTTTTCTGCAACAATACAATAAAGTTCCCTTAATTAGATAGTGCAGTATCTTTACTTCAATCCCTTTACCTAATAATTCCCTAGCAGTCACTTTCATAAATAGTACAGTCCCTTTAGTTCATTCGTACCGTTTCTTTTCAAAATAAAACAGTTTCTTTTTTAAATATATCTTTATTACCATTTATAACTTTGAAATCCCTGCTTATTTGAAACAAAAATCCATTCCCCTACGATTTCAATATATCAGGGTTCATCAGTATACTGTTAAGAATGCCCCTTTCTGTGTTAAAAAAAAACCCCAAAACAATATAACTTCCAGTGATCTAGATCATTTCTAACAACAGATTGTAGTGGATACCGAGGGTAAACTTACGACAAGATCGTAAGGTGATCTCGGACAATTTGTAAAAGTAATATACGATACAACAAGTTAGCATTACAAACAACCTTTGTACAACCGATGCACTGATTTACACTTAAATAACTTATAATGTTTACACAAAGTGCACTCGCCTAAATGTACAGGTCACTTGGGGTGATATTATACAAACAAATATACAGTACTATATAACACTTCTGAAACAAAATAATATCAGGACAACTGCAAGGAACTGCTGTTTCTCTAACTTAACATGATGTCTACATCAATGGATTTCTTTCGTAAACTTTTTCTTGAATATGAAAGTACATGTATGTAATTATATATGACTTTAATATATTTCATTGAATTTCATGTTATACTGAAACACACAAAAAAACCCCATTTAATTTGTGCTATTTGTGAGATTATTATGATAAATGTATATACATGCTATAGAAAAGAAACAGATTTATAAAATCTCCTTGCAGGAGTCCACTGCTGATGTTAAAAAATAAACTGACTCAACAATAAATGCTATATCACATATCAGTATATACAACATCGGTGACTTAGAGCACTTTTGAATACCACAATATATATTGACAGTCAAGACATTTTTTCTGCACACTTAAAACAGTATGACAATTTTCACATTCATCACAATCGTACTACGTCCAGTCCATAGTTTATCCGTCAGAAAGCACAAAATCCAAGGTTGGAATCGATATGTCAGTGTTGCATGTTTCCATGTTTTCCTTCCGGATAAATACATTTGTAAACATGTTATCCACAATTTTAATTTTGTTTTTATTCTTTCAATAGATGCATCAACGAATTTTGACTGTAGCACACTTGTATGTAACGAGCCATTGATATGATAACTGGACTTTAACAGTCCGCCTATATCACATGTACAGAGTCGATACATGTACGGTATAAATATCACGACTACCCTGAATCCACAGCCATCACATGACGTCAAAATAAAAAGCATATCACATGATCATTTGACATTAAATTTTATTTCGTAGGACTGTATATATTTGACAGCATCATACTGTGGTCACCGATAGTAACGGATTGTACGTTTTACCTTCCAATACTCGACTACCATGTGCCAACATTTCCTGCACTGTGACAAAGTCATCAAACACTTTTTTACCTTTGTGTTTCATCATTTTTCTATGACTTAGTTCCACAATGTTCAGTTCTTTTTTCTCTTCTGCTTCTTTTAGAGTTTCCATTTTAGCTCGCATCATGCCTTCCCTTTTCCTTTTGTGGTCTCGTGCTTTCTCTATATGCTTTTTGCGTTCCTCTTTTGACCAGTAGCGGCCAAATTTGAGTTCACTCATAGCGTCATCGTCAGTTGTCATTCCACATCTTTCTTCAGAAATTTTCTTGGCACGTTCTTTTAGCATCTTGCTTCTGACTGGTCTACGCGTTATGTACCTAGTTCCATCAGGCCGCCGTTTGACCACCCATTCCATCTGACCACTACTGTCTGGGGGTGTCACATTTGGACTATCCCCAGATTTATGTTCAGCTTGCTGGACAGGTGTGGGACTACCTGTAGAGCTAGGAAATGGCGACCCAGTAGAAGTTCTAGAGCGATTAGAACGCACCTGTTTTTGATCAATTTGTTGTTGAAACAGTTTTTGTTGAATTGCAATAGTGTGTTGCAGATTTGCTTGATTTGTATACATCACATCGGCATATTTCATGTATAAGTCTTGTAAAGATTCTCCCATGCAAGACTGCTTTTTCAGTGAGCCTGCTTCCGTGTTTTCTGTTGTCATTGACAACACGTTCTCGTCACTAGAACAGTCCTGCGATGACCGACATGGTGTCTGCGTTTGTTTTTCTGTATCACTTAAGGACGGCATATTTGTCGGAGCCAGGCACAACATAGAATTTTTGAAGCCCCTTTCTCCTTCGTCTGAACCCTGATTCAATTCAAGCGTAAGGGGTGTGCTTCTGCAGCTTTCGCCCGTGTTATAAGCACTAGTTGTTGTTGAGGCGTCTTTTTCAGATTGTGACTTAGAATTTTGAGATCCTAGTTTGGGCATTGTATCCTTCTTGTCCCATGAGTTTGTCGGATCATATATTTGCACATATTTTAAATATTCCAGTCTAGTTCCCATCCGGGGCACAATTCTTGGGCTCCTAATAGGCAGCCCTTCTCTCTGAAGTTTATTTTCATCTTTCTGATGACGATTACACATTTCTTGACACTCAAGATGAATATTCTCCATTTCCTTATTCAAAATTGCCAATTCCCTTTCTATACTACTTTGCGAATCTTTACGAGTTAAGTCTTTTCTCGGAGAACCTTCCAAACTATTGTCATTGCATCTTCTTTCCAAGTGCTGACGAAACTTGTCACAATCTTCCATTGAAATGTCATTGACGATCATGTCATGATCTGTCACCTCATTGGATAGCAAGCTTTCGTCACTATAAGTCTGATTACTGATTTTGTGACTTCTAAATTTTGTAGTAGCAGCGGGAGAATTTGTGCACTCGGTGTCAAAGACGTCCTGTTAAAAAGAAAACAACAAACTGTTAGTATTACGTCAAACAACTCTATCTGTCAATCCATAAAACAAGCTTGAATGGAGTTTTAAATTTACAGTCTTAAAGGAAAACCCGAGACACTTGGTCGTGACCTTTTAAATAGCTTTCCTGCTCTTTTTATCACAAGCCATCGAATTGTACAGTAACAATCAAGAATACCAACACCCAACAAATTACCTAAAACCTTGAAAAAAGTATCATGCAGGGTATTTATAGAAGCCAAATATCTTTCACTTTTGTCAACAAAGGATAACCATCTCTAAATATATTAAACCCCATTCAAACTGTTGCTGGCCCTTTTTTCTGTCTGACCTGACCGATAACTCTATTCTTACTACACGCAAACTTTTATTCAGTTCTAATTTGTATGTGTATTCAGAAAGCTTAAACTAAGGTGATGAGTTTTATTACAATTGCTAGATCTGTTTTGGAACTTGTATACGATTTCTTAACTCTGCACGAAATGGTGTATATATACATGTATATATTTATATATATATATATATATATATATATATATATATATATATATATATATATATATATATATATATATATATATATATATATATATAACGAGAAGACACATGAAATCTATTCGTTTTACAAATATCAGTGGTAAATTATTAAATCTGTATCAAGAATCGGCATTATCTGGTCTTAAATCAGTTAACTAAATGAATGTGTGTGAAATGTACTAAAAGAATATCGTGTTAACAGAGTACGTATGACTTATCTATATATATATATAATCCTTCTCTAACCAGTTCTTTGCCATTATTGAGTCATAATCATCACATTATTATACTGTTGTCAGATCTAACAAGTAGCCACTCAGAAATATTTAGTTATTATGCCAACAAAAACTTGTAGGAAATCCTACAGTCTCCCACTTAGTGGGAGGTCAGTAATGACGGGATCAACCACCCAAAGAATGAGATTTCACAGAATAAAGCTAATGTTGATACAACTGTGTTGATAGGAATTATACAGAACAGACGTCAAAAGTTATAAAACACTTTTATGAAATTCAAAAATAGATAGTGCAAGTTTATGACATATCTTTACACTTTGTAGTAATAATAATACGTGTAGCTGACAGTATGACAAAAGTTGACATTATGACAGCTGACATTGTGACAACTAATGAAATCAAAGCTCAATGCATACAGGCTTCATGAGAACAAATAATTTTAAAATGGTCATGTGAGAATAGTTAATTGTATAAAGGCTATATGAGAACAACTCATTGTGCACATGATTTATGAGAATAATTAATTGAGCCATGGTATGATGACACTCTCATTGTGAGATTCTGATATGAAAACAGTTCATTGTCCACCAAAGAAAGTTCCAGTACTACGTGATTCTGATATGAGAATTTTAATGACTAAAGAATTTGATTTATTTTAAAAGTATCAATTTCCTTTATAAAAAGATGAAATTTTAATATCACACTGAAGGTTCACATCTGACCACTTTAAAATATACGGAATGACTTATCTCTCCCCTCCCCCTCTCTTTATCTTTCTATTCATCTCTTCTTCTGTACAACTCACTATCATACACAATAGGATATTTCACCTATCTCTCTCTCCTACACCCTCTCTCTAACTCTCTACTTCTGTATCTCTCATTATCATACACAACAGAGACCTACCTATCTCTCTCTCTCTCTCTCCTACACCCTATCTCTATCTCTTTACTTTTGTATCTCTCGTTATCATACACAATAGAGACCTACCTATGTATCTCCCCCTCCCTCTATCTCTCTAGTTATGTATATCTTGTTATCATACACAGTAGAGACCCTCTAACTATCTCTCTCTCTCTCCTTCCGTTACCCCCTCTCTATCTCTTTACTTCTAAATCTCTCATTATCATACAAATAGAGACCTACCTATCGATCTCTCTCTCTTACCCCATTCTCTCTATTTCTGTATCTCTCGTTATCATACACACGAGACCTTCTAACTATCTCTCTCCCTCTGTTACCCCCTCTCTTTATCCCTCCACTTCTGTATCTCTCATTATGATACATAATAGAGACCTTCTACCTATCTCTCTTTCCCTCTCTTACCCCCTCTTTATCTCTCTACTTCTGTATCTCACATTATCATACACAATAGAGATCTACCTATTCTCTCTCTCCCTCTATTACTCCCTCTCTCTATCTCTCTACTTCTGTATCTCACGTTATCATACACAATAGGATATTCCACCTATCTCTCTCTCCCTCTCTTTATCTCTCTACTTCTATATCTCACATTATCATACACAATAGAGATCTACCTATTCTCTCTCTCCCTCTATTAATCCCTCTCTCTATCTCTCTACTTCTGTATCTCTTGTTCTCATACACAACAGGATATTCCACCTATCTCTCTCTCCCTCTCTCTATCTCTCTAATTCTGTACCTCTCGTTATCATACACAATAGGATATTCCACCTATCTCTCGCTCCCTCTCTTTATCTCTCTACTTCTGCATCTCTCGTTATCATACACAATAGAGACCTTCAACCTATCAAAGAGATATCACAGTACAGAAGTTAAAAGATAAGAATTAAGTTTGTGCTCTGTTTTGCATTCTGCTTGTCACTTCAAAGAGGAGAATCCCAGACAACATATCATGGAGATATTTTCACTGAAAACAAAGGGAGACTGTTTGAAAGAGAGAACAAAAAATACCTATCTTCAAAAGACATGTTCAAAATTACCCTCTGATTCTATGCCAAAATTAACAAATTGTGTCACTGTTCCAAAGTTTGGAAACAATGCTTATCTGTTGAGTGTGTTGTAGTGGGTGGGGTCATTTGTGTATTTCAAATGAGAAACAGTATCCTAACATACATGTAGAACATGGTAACATGCTTGAGAGTGAGCTTTGATGTTGATAGCCTAGCATGTATAAATCAAAGTGGTCAGGAATGGGTGGAGACCAAGTTTTTCATCTAACATAAAAACTGGTCACCAACATATAACTGAAAAATTGTTGAGACTGGCTTAAAACGTCATTCAAAACATAGCCAAATCTACATGTATCATCATAGAACTACGATTTTACATGGATCTCAGCCATGTACAGGCTGCAGTGGAACCTGTCTTGAGAGACCACACCTGTCTACCACTGAAATGTGGTCTCTCAAGACAGGTGGTCTCTCACAGGAGGTTTTATTCAAAGGTTTATTTAACCAAGCAGTTTTCAGAATGTGGTCTCAAAAGACAGGTGGTCTTTCATGAGAGGGTCTGTCAAGACAGGTTCTACTGTACTTCAAAACAACATTTCAGAACAACATAACTCTAAAGAGTTAACAAACTCTGCCTGTTGTTTCTGGGTGTGAGGATTTATTTCTAACGTTCTCTCCTGGGTACTCTCTTATGTATGGTGACAAGTAGGAATGATTACTCTAGTCAGTGTAATTTTAATGTTAAACTTTATTGCCTAAAGTTTAAACTCTGTCCAGGTCAAGAAAGGGTTCACAAGACCCCCCCTCCCAGGTTTTATGGCTTTTACTATATTTCTGCATATAAAGATTGTCTAGTTGTTCCACTTAATTGGAGGAGGGTAAATAAACAAGACTTAACCATACTGTTTGAAAGATAAACAAAACTATCAATTCATTTCCTTGTCTCAAAAAAGTCTTAAAACAACAACAGCCTCAAAATAGGTCCTTAACCCTGAAGACTTGTCAATTTCACGTTATCTGACATTCATTTATTTATTTAGAACTAGTCAATTTCTAAAAGCACAAAGGAGGGGGTGTTAAAACGGTCTGACACTTCATCACATAGATGGGAAATTAGTTTATCAAGCTGATGTATAGGCTAAAAGATCAAAAAGAGAAAAACCTCTAGCAAATTGATAAATAGTTATATTAACAAGCGGAATCATATCAGATCCACCTAGTCTTCTGATAAATCAGGGAGCTAAAATAGACTTACATGTATCATAAGGATTTTCCCTGACATCAGCTATGTGGGTACCAAGATATTGTTGAATTTTTAATTTTTTTTTCAATTTTCTAAACAAATATCATACATATTTCATAGAGAAAAATAATAAACTAAGCAAATAAAAAATGGTGTCTGTAAAATTTCACTCGTAAGAAAAATATTTCCTGTGGCAATGAACAAACATTACAGGTTTAAAATCTTTTATTCTAGAATATGGTAGCTGTTTCAGTTAGGGGGTGGGGGGTGCACTGAATATATCATAACGAAAACTATGCCCTATATTGTCATTTCAATCATTTTTGTTTTTTCATTGATTTAGTTATTTTTACTTTATTATCATTTACATCTGATTGATTGCTGCATGAAGGCACAAGTATGATTTTTATAAGAGAATATCATAATCATGCTCGACTACTTTGATAACGAATAAAATAATCCAAAATATTTAGATGAAGTCGGTGTATTCTGTCGTTTATATTTACCTGTTCTGAACTCTCGTCATTCTTGGTACTTTCATCAGTACGTCCGACACCACTATCTTTCTCGTGTTTATGCAGTGAGTTTTCGGTTGTGGCCGTGTCTGTGGTTCCACCTTCTTCATCTATGTGGCCCTGTGTAAAAAAGACAAAGACATACATATAAAATCATTCTAAAACAAGTTTTTCATTCATGTAAACAAATCAAACCTGCAGAAAAGAATTATTCATCAAATTGATTATTATTTCATGAAAAATCAAAAGTAAAAAAAAACTGATAACAATCTATACTTCCCCTCACATTTCACTGTTTCCCCCTCCCAATTCATCAATTGGGAACTGAAATAATACTTATAAAATGATGATTTGATTTTCATAAAAATTAAAATTTCATTAAATATCTAGTACAAATATCATCCCCCCCAATCCTCTAAGAAAAAAAAGCATAGTCCCCAAAATACTGATTTCTTCAGGTAATTGAAGAGTTAACGAATTGTTCATATAAATCTTTTGTAAATTGCTCTTGGTTTCTATTTCTACCTGAATAAAAAAAGCTGTTAAAAGTTCCATGGTAATAACGAGAGCTGTGATCTACTCATGAATGACTGGCAAAGTGTGACATCCTTCATCAAGTGATCACCATTGTTAATTTACAATTCAATGCTTTTATCATCAAAAAACATGAAATGAAAATCCGTTGATTAATAAACACCCTAAGAGGCTATTTTAGGAAGACATTTTTCATCAGTTGACACATTAAAAAAAAACAAGAAATTTGTATGGAAAAAATAGCCCAAGGGCTAGAGAAAACATTCTATTTTTGTTTCATTTATGTTGGATTTGGCTGTGAAAATCTATTGATCTGATAACAGGGTGATAACAGGGTGTTGTATCATTGTGGGAGAAGCAGAAGAGATAGTGCCATTGTTATACAATTCTACTTGTCCATATTTTTTCTGTCATTACTCTACTTCAGGGAAAACTATTCATGCAATTGATTTAAAAATAAATGCTTTTAATTTGAGACTAAAATTGATTTTGTGAAATCATAGGACAATTTTTATAATTTTCTCTCCTTTTACAACAGGAAGCCAAATAAAAAATATTAATGGCTTGATCAATGAGATCACAGGCCTACAGCCCTTAAAAACAGTTCAAAGATTTTCTTCAGTGTACTTTCACACCTTCAACAAAGAAGATTTGACAAGGGGAATTACCCTGGAGTAATATCTTACACAAATCATATTGAAACTTTATAAACAATTATGCACATTAGACTAAATTACCGTAACTGTTACATTAAGTATAGAAAAAGCAGCACTTTAAACTTGAGTATCGTTCTACGCGATTATAGCCCATCTGACGTATAACAATGATCGTTTTGTGAAAACATTAAATGGATATATAGTCATTTTGATTCCTATCAGCAATCTTCCGACTTTAGGAGGATAAAAGTAAAATATGTCTGTCAATAATTGAACATAAATGTATGCCAATTATCACGTAGTGTTATTTCTGTCAAATTGCGCAATAAATATTAGCCATTTATATGATGATTTTCATGATATCGAGTCGTATTCTACCTGCCATACCTTTTAAAGCATGACTTCATTATAGTTGAACATGCAAAAATCACAGACATATGTAGAATACATCACGGAAATTGCAAATTTATAATTCACAACGTTCATACTGATAGAGATAAAACGTTTATGTATTCAGAAAGTTGAAGTGTTAAAAATACATGCATAAACAATGAATGTATAAATTGTGTGGATATGTATATACATAAAATGTACAAAATGACAAATTTTACATGAAAATCTAAAGTACACATGTACATTAAAACAAAAAATTCTGATGGTGTGATACGCCTCCATTAAACTCTACTTTTAATATTTGTAAACTTGAAAGCACAAAGCAATCTGGTGTGCACCAAATCACCAGTACTCTTGACTCCAAATCATAACAATGTCTTATGTAGGCTAAAGTTGTCTGAATATATGTGAGCATATATCTATGACAAGCTCATGATTTTAGGGGGATTTTCGAATTTGAGAAGAGTTAAAGAAGTTTATGAATAATCTAACCCTGATACATGGCACAACAGCTACAGCTACCTGACATTTATATTTGGAACTTGAAAATTTAAAAGTTAAAAAGCAAAGCAAAGTATAAGTGAACATATACAGTGAAACTTGTCTTCAGAGACCACCCCATCCACCACTGAAATGTGGTCTTACAAGACAGGTAGTCTCTCAAAAGAGGATTTGTTTAAAATATTATTGAACCAAGTGTTTTTTTTCAGACTGTGGTCTCAGAAAACAGGTGGTCTTTTGAAAGGTTTTATTTAAAGGATTATTAGACCAAGTTGTTTTCAGTGTGTGATCTTACATGACAGGTGGTCTCTCACGAGAGTGGTCTCACAAGACAGGTTTCACTGTAGTAAACTCGGACTATTTTGTAATCTCAGTCATAGCAAATAATCTATACAAAGATAAATAGATGAATAGATAAAAAAAATAATAACAATAAATAAAAACAATAAATTACAAAAATGTATATTCAAGAGTGTCTGAGAAACAAAACAAAAAACTGACAGAAACTACAGTGGCTGGCACAAACATCATGGTAAGAACAAACAACAACAGCAACAAATAAAGCAACAACAAAACACACAATACGAAAACCGACACTCGACAAACTTTTTGAGACAAGAAGACAAAGATATATACATGTATATATGTATGTATGTATAGTCATGGTTGATTAATCAGCTAGAGTAAGTTATACATGCACATGCAGCCATATTCATGCATCAACCTACCCTTGCCAACATGGAGGCCATAATTTGCATATTGTCACGGTGATGTTTCTCTAAAATATCCATATGCAAATCATCGAGAGTGACATTTTGGTCCTCCATGAAACCATCATCCAACTGTAGGGATGGAAAAAGGAAGTAGATTAACTTTATTGAAAAATTTTGACCTTGGTATGGATACAGTGGAGCTTGTATTGAGAAACCACGTGGATCCCACCTGCCCATAAACTATGTTCTATCAAGACAGGTGGTCTCTAAAAAGAAGTTTGATTTAAAGAGTTTTTATCAACGTGGATTCTTGTATCATGGATTCTTTTATCGACATTTGGTCTTACAAGGCAGGTGGACTTTTCGCGGCAGTGGTATTACAAGGCAGGTGAACTTTTCGCAGCTGTGGTCTTACAAGGCAGGTGGACTTTTTGTGGCAGTGGTCTTACAAGGCAGGTGGACTTTTCGCGGCAGTGGTCTCTCAAGGCAGGTTCCACTGTACTGCAGAAAATGTGTACATAATATTCTTACCCTGTTTTTATGCTGTGAATATGGGAATTCAATTAATAACAAATAAACTTTGACCTTTGACCATTCTGTACTTAGATTCCACACATACTTCCCAGAAGAAATATATCTGACAGATATGTCGTCAATGTCTGCTATTGAAATTGATGATTTAACAAGGATATCTTTGTACATCTACACACATTTATCTTGAAGTGACACTATTCTTTCTTAAGTAAACCTATTTCTTAGTTGAATCATCTTACATTTCCATTTATTTCTGTAGTAGATAAAACTAAAAATGCTATCTATATTTACTGAAAAAATAATCAAATCATGTCTTGAATGAATGATATGACTTTTTATTAATGTTAATCTAATAGTTCAGAGGTTTTAAACCTCATCTTAGTAAGTTTTACAACAGCAAAAAATTCTGAAAGCTAGGAAGAAAGCCAGATAGATATCCGACGAGTTATTTCTTGTAACACTTCAACGTAAAAACAAATCTCATATCAATGTATATTTGCGTTCTAAGAAAATAAAAATATATTGAAAATATGATAAATATCACAGTAAAAAAGAAAACCTAGGGTCAAATTACTAAGTGCACATGTTCATGTATATACATATAAAACAAGCTAATTCTAAACTATGTATCTGATGTGATTAAATCAGAGTTTATCACAAGTCTTGATTAAGATAACCACAGCCACACTTAGACATTGAGATAATGTCATGTACAGGAAATATCTCAGTTGTGTTTTATCTGTGTCACGGAGAACTGGTGAACTATGGGCAAGTCTGACACATACTTCTAATACCGCCTGTCTTCCTTTCCAAATTTGTTACAAATGTTTATCTGACCCCCTTCCTCTCTCTTTCTCTCTCTCATTTATTTTCATCAGCATTTTTTTCTGTGTAACTTCAACATGTAAGATTTTTTTAAAGTACCTTTTGAACATCTATATTTTGAAATTTACTCAACAAAAATATGATCTGCATAGCAAGGTAAATATTGTATTCTTATAGGTAATTCTTAAACAGTTGCCCATCACATATGTATTTGTTATAAAGGACAAGTCTGTTTATGGTAATCGACCCTACATCTACAGGTATTCATAATATTGTTAATCTTACAAATGTGATTTTGTATATACAGGTAATCCCTATAGACATGTGATTTAGTATTGGTAATCCCTATATACAGGTAATCCCTATAGACACATGATGTTTTATATACTGTTAAAAAAAAATCAAGGTCCCATGTCACAGTAGGTGTTGGCACACTAAAGAACCCTCACTGCCGTAAGTGCCGAGCATAGGTCAAAATTTGAAGCCCTTCACTGGCATTTGGTGATGTCTCCATATGAGTGAAAGAATCTTGAGTGGGACGTTTAACAACAATTAACAAACAATAAAAATACTGGTAATCCCTATAGACACATGATTTTGTATGCACAGGTAATCTTTGTATATTAGGTAGTCTAATCTTTATACAGGTAATCTTGTTTGTACAGTTAATCCCTGTATACAGGTAATCTTGCAGGTATAGGTAATCCCTATAGACAAAATACATTGTACATGATTACCTATATACAAAAGATAATTTATACATTGAGGTACATGTAAGCTATGAATTCAGGATTACCTGTCTATAGGGAGTATCTATAAATATGCAGGTAATTTTGGTGTGCAGGTGTTACATATGTACAGGTAGCCAAGGTATGTAGGGAATTTTTTTATTATGTATGATGGAAACTGATTACTTACTTAATACATATAGAACAGTACATAAAGATACCATATTTATCTAACGTTCCACCGATTTTATTTTATACTTCTGAAACTTAAGAAACTATTTGGTTCAAATATTTTTACAGAAATATACTCACAGTAAATCCCTTGTTGAGCCAAAAAATATTAATCATAATATATGAGGGGAGAGCTAGAATAAAGAAATACTATAAAATCTAAAAACTTGATCCTAAAATTGGATATCTAAGAATATCTTGGTCATTTTCTTATGTTTCCGCAGGTAAGCCGACACCTCACTTTTGTTCATCATCAACTGGAGTCAGACATGGCCGACCTTTTTACAATATTTCGAGCAAAGCAGAGTAATACAAGTTTGCAGATAAGATTCTGTCCAAATCTTCATACATGCAATCAATTCTGCCAGATAAGCTTTTTATTTCCAACATCTTGAATCTTTGACTTTGCACAGATTTTCCATTTTTTTTTTATCACATCGACATCAACAGGACAGCCATTACGTTATTTTGTTTAAGTCATAAAAAGAACAAGTACTCAACAATTGATGAGTCTGTGTTTCTTCAGACATTCTTTGTAAAGCTTACAACTGCTTGTCTGTTGTGTTTCAAAGAGCAGGTAGAGATTGATTACAAAGAATGAGGAATGTCAGTCGCATATCTCGGATCACTTACATAAGTTTCTATCATGCATTCACACATGCATGCACACAAACAAAATTTGCATTTAAATAGATAAAAGATATGTCAGTATCACCCAGAAAATTCAAACTTAACCTATCCCTCCCCAAAAATATATATTTTTTTTAAATTTGAGGTCTTTCACCATTTTGTTATTTTTTGTTTTTGTTTTAACATATTGCAATTTATCTATTTTAAACCAAATATCCAAATATTTATGTATTAGTACATGTACAAGCATGTTCTATGGAAAGCTGAAAATCTGTTGCAATAGGGAAAATACTTGTTTCAAATTGGTAAGATAGATATTTGTTTTTCTTATGTTAAAATGTATTAAGGTAGAGTTCAAAGAAATCCAAACTTGAAGTACATCTAGTTTTGTTGAAGAGTTAAAACAAATGCTCTTTGTCCGTCTTGTACCAGCTGACGAACTTTAAGATATTATTCGTGAACAACACACCTCTGTGGTTTCTTCTTCAAGATTCATGTCTGCTGAGCACTGGTCCACATTTGTTGAGAAAACATTAGTTTTGGTTTGCGATGCATGAAGGAATCTCAAACATCAAAAGGAACAAGGATAAGAAAAATTACACATTAATTGACCCCTAAACCTTTAAACAAAGACACAAGGGCACTTGGTACACCATCTTTTTGTACAAAACACAACATGTCATGTGACCTTTAATTTATGATTGTTATTAATTTCTCCTAGGCGAGAATGGAATGAGAAGAACTGTAAACAGTATCAACCTTAATGAATCTGTGAACAGGACGATGTCATCACCTGAGACATCATTTACACCTGTATATTACATGATTATACCTGTGTTACCTGTTGAAGAGTTAAGTGTTATGTATTACTTTACGACCTGTGCACTGACCGTCTTGTTAAAAAGTGTGAAAACATATAAAAAATTGTCTAATTAATATTGTCTGCTTCCGTCCAGTCACTTAAGGCGACATTAACGATGTCTGCTTCATACCTAAAATCAGTCATGACGCAAACAAATTCCGGCGCTAGAAACTAACGCAGTTGTATTTACCTGGTATAAATGTGAGTGAATCATTTACTTATTACACAGATACAGTGGGTGACAAAATATTCTGTTTTCTAATTATCTTCACAAGTTTGAGGCCTCTACTACAGTAGAACCTGTCTTGAGACACCACTGTCATAAAAGTACACCGGTCTTTTGAGACTTCTGAAAACCATTCAGTTAAATATCTCTGTAAATAAAACTTCTTTTGAGAGACCACCTGTCTTTGAGAGACCGCATTTCAGTGTCAGAACGGGTGGTCCCTCAATGTCTCAAGGCAGATCCCACTCTATCAAGTTCTGTTTACTGACAAATACATGATCATATTTTGCAAGTAGACTAGAGCACAACAAAATTTTCAAATGTCAATAATTCTCTTTTTAACGTCATGGTAGTGAACAGCTCTTTTACATGTATCAGTTCTTTAGCAGGGAATATGCCATTTCACTTTGTATTTTTTTTTCACTATCAAAAAAAAAAAAAAAAGACAGACATTCTTTTGAAAAAAAAAACTTGAAAAAATGTACATGTAATAATTCTGAAAAATGTTAATGAAGCAAGTCTGTATTATAGACAATGATAAATGTTAGCAGTGGGACAAAAAACTGCACATTAATGCTCATTTGATGATAATCAACCACATGTATAGTTTAGATATTCTTTTGTATGTTTTGAAGTGTAAATTGTCCTTGAAGCAGATACTCTGTGGTTGAAATAAGTAGAAAGGTGATCAAGTACACATTCACACTTCCTAGTGCCTTGGTATGAAAATGGATGAAAATTTATCCAAAGGGAGATAATCCATGACTTACTATCAAAATGACAAAATAAATAGATACCAACATAAAAACTTAAACATGACTACAGATACACAGGGATACGTGTACAAGTTCATGTAAATAATGAGCAAAGACTAGATTTAATATAAGTTAGTAATTTCTGATGAAGAAATAAAGTTCACGCTTTTATCGGTTTCAAAATCTAGATGTAAAGTCCATTACATATAGCAGAAATTATGCCCCACAGAATCAAGTTCAGCTCAGCAGACCACACATACAAAATTCCTTAATTAACTTGTCCAAGCTGATAAAAACAGAAATAAAGGCAAATTTTATGAATACTTGGAAATAAATATCTGGTCATTATGTGTCATGTTCCAATTAAATTGTGTTCCATTAGATTCTTGCTGACAACTCACAAGCTTTTTCTTTCTGGCAAGTGCTTGGAACAAAAAGATTTTATCTCCAATCAAAATAACATATGTTGATACCAGTGCATTCACTATGGCCTTAAAGCAAAACACTGTCAATTATTTCTAAAAAGTATTTGATAAATTTGTTATACCATACTAAAGCCTAAAAAAATGTGTATATATGAAAAAGAAATTTATATATTTGTTTGTTTACATGTTTCTTTGGTAGATGAATTCTGTAAATTTTCACAGCTACAGCTAAAGTGTCATGCCACAGATTTATGCCACTGAAGTAGCGGCTCTTCATCGACACATTTACTGGAAAACAACAGGACTTCATTTCTTAAAGTCTTATCTAAGAACTAGTG